>OX422212.1:251744156-251999156 GCA_949130495.1 Sambucus nigra
GGATAATTTCACTTACATTGAGGGAGAGCGAGATAACCTTCAAGGAATTTTTGAGAAGGAGTTCCTGAATTTTGAGGAGTCTAAATTTTTGCTTTAGTCTACGGTTTTGAAGTTAAAAGTGATCTAAGAGACTCAAGTAATCTTGGTAGTGGCTTCGATGATACAAATAATTCCATTCTTAAAGCCAATACCGATATTTGTTTTAGGCTATCAACCATTGCCCAAGTTGTTAGACAAGGTCAATCCATTGGTAACATGCATCATGTTTACACATGTTCTCATTATGGTAGGAAAGGTCACCTTAGGGAATTTTGTTACGATCTTATAAGAGTTCCTAGGAAGTCTGAATCCCTTGTCAACATGGTTCCCAAAACTTAAGGAGTTAGGTATTCATCTATTGGGATTAGGAAATTGATTTTGGAGGCATAGAATTTTAGACTGGTTCATTCTCATATGATATCACATGATTCTTCCCATTGTTATATCTTATGGGTTATTGTGATTGCATATTTTCACACACTAGCTTTTTGTCCTTCCTGATATAATGTATTGCTAGTTGTATAGTGTTTGAGCCTTTTGTATTTTGATTTCACTTTTATTGAGTCCCATAGATAAAAATACAAAAAGATTATGTTTGTCTTTTAAGTTTGTTTTTCATTTGGTTCCATAAAAACGTTTAAAAACTAAAAAGAATTTTTTATGTGTAGTTTGGTTTTACACATTTATAATTCTTTAAATCATTATTAATCATGCTTACATAGAGTTTTTTGACTTTTATTTTATTAATTGATTCAGTTTCCATATGCCTCTTCACACAAATACACGAGATCATATGGATTTTAACTTCATATATTACATGAGTAAGTGATGTGTTCTCTTATATATCTTGTCATTGTACATATGTATTGGAGTATGGGTGATTTTTACATTTAATAACCGTTACCCGTGAGTTTGTCGATCTTTATTGAAAATATGAGTGTGCACATGATAGGTCTACTGAGGGAGAAATTTTCCTTCCGTCAAAGGCCATCGTTGACAAGAGCCTGAAAAATTAAGAGGCAAAAGTAAAGAAAAATTTCCAGGGTCAAAGTTTGTTTTACTAATTCTTTAAATGAATTAGTATCTACAAAAATTGCGAGTGATAAAAATAAGAGATTGAATATCCAATATTTTAAGGGTGTTATAAGTTAAAGATCAATGGGTTTGCACACTGAGTCCTAATTAATTTGTATTTGACGTTATTAATTTAAGAATATTTATCTTTTTTAAGCGAGTGTGCATTGTGCTTGTTTGTATATTTATGATCTCTTTTTTAACTATAACTATGAGGCTAAACCTTTGTTTGATAAAGTTAATGTCATCAAATACAACTCCTTGAAGATTTTTGAGTGATTGGGGCATAATTCTTTTGTATCTAGTTCCTACTCATTCATTTCATTTACCATATGTTTGTTTGGACCCATTGATAGTATTCTAGTGTGTGAAAAGTTTATTAAGTTTGTGTCATTTTTTGGTTGTTTACACACACACACTCAGTGTGTGTGGGTGTATACTAGAGGACTGCCCGTGCCTAAAGGCATGGAGAAAAAATTTCAAAGTACTGAATCGTGTATAAATTAAGTTTAAAAAAAATTCACAACACAAATTAAAAAAAATTGGGCAAAATTTCCTTCATCTAATAAACTCATGTTCTGATAGAACGCATGTAATTTATTTTGGTGTAATAACGACATGATCGAGAACCAAACCTAGTGCTTGTTGTAACCATGACAATAAAACTATTTTTTGTACAGTGAAAGTAATAATAGTTCTATAAAAAGGTTGCATACCACCACTTTAATAAGTTTCACCTATAATAAATACATGCAACTTTTGATTACTTAAAACACATGTGTTTTTGTACCCAAGAACATAAATAATTTATAAAGGTAGCAAATTAAAAGTTAGTACCCGAAATAGATGTTTATAATTCTCCAAAATAAAACAAAGAGCAGATCTTCATTCTCTCTTTTACAAAATCAAAATTAAATGAGAATTATAAATAGTTTCAAGAAATCTAAAACATTGTGCACTCTCCGTCAAAGAGCTTTTGACACAATAATAAGATACAATTATGTTTAAGAATATAAAATTTATGTGTAAGATTCAATGTTTAACACAATATAAATATATTTGTTTCCTAGTGGTCAACTCAAAAGATTATTTACTTAAACAAAGACCATAAATAATTATTCGGTTTGAAAGTCACCCTAGAAAGAGTTTATTCCACAGCCTGAAAATGTAGATAGGAGTTTTGTGAATGCAAAAATTTACATTTTCTACATTAGTAATTAATCAAAAAAATATTTTAAATAGCACCCAAATTACATTTAAATGAGGTAGACTGCAATTCAACATTGGTACTCAAAATAATCTAAATATCTACATATCTATTAACTTTGGTACTCAAAATAATCAGTTGATATTCCCCTACACAATCACGTGGTTTGTAATAACTTAAAGATATAACTGAGACTTCTTACAAAAGCCTATATATCTATTACATAGGTACTCAAAAGTATTTAGTTATACTTATCTATAATGTAACTTAAAGCTTCTTTTTTCTATACAATTATCTTCTTAGTCCAAGTCACACATTAATGCCTTAGCAGTGTCCTTCCCTTGGGCCCCGCGCATGGGTTCCTTTTGACAGCTTGTCCTTTTTCTATATTAAAGAATGCTTATGTGTCAAGCTTAACTCACATAAGACTTCTATTGGGCCCCGCGAGGTGTTGTCCAATCCGTCCTCGAGCACTTTTTTAATGTTTGAAACCTGGCACATCAATTGTATGTCATCTCTGGCAGAAATTTTCATCTACAAAATATTGTAGAGCTAAAAATAAGGACACTCAATTCTTAAAAGGCGTTTTAATATTAAAGGGAGATTATACTCTTAGACTTACGAAATTTAAACTACTACTTTTTCACCTTTAATTAAAATAAATGTATATAAAAAAACACTATAAATTTGTATTTTAAATAATAAAAATATTTTTTTAATAAGAATCTCTTTTTAATATAATTTTTTTTTACTTTTCTTAACAATTTTTTAGTCCCGTTTTTAATATAAAAACTCAATCTTTATTTAAAAGAGAGCTCATTTTTGGTTAGTGACCCTGATGTGAGCACACATCCATTAAATTTTGTCGGTTCGCTTCAGCGTCACTAATCAATCGTATCTCCAAAACATAAAAAAAATTAAAAATAAAACTAATTGCATCTCTAAGACGTCAAATCTTCAAAATAAACCAACTATTTTTATAAAAATACATTATTTTAACTGTTAAAAATATGTGTTATATAAAAGAAAAATTGTAAATTTTATTTAAATCTGTTTTATAATACCACCAATAGATATTACTGGCGCTACCCAACATATTAGAAAAATTTATCCGCGTCAATCGTATGTATAGGCAGTAAAAAGAATATTTTTAAAATAGTATAAAATGGTTCGCACCAAAAGTATGGGAAAAAATACGACTCAATGTCACGTTGCGTTTTATTTGGTTGTGGTCGTATTACTTAAAAATAAAAAATTCATAATCGCATTGTGTAATATTTTAAACCGCCGGTAATTTTTCAAAACGTTTTTTAATACTTGAAATGGTTTATTTTGTAAAAACACTTTTTATTTTATATACAACAACTTTTTATGTTTTATAAACAGTTTTTTAATTAAAAAAAAAAGACAACAATTTTTTAAACAATTGAAATGCTTGTTTAAAACAGTTATGAAAAGTAAAAAGAATATTTTAAAAAGCGATTATTATTAAAAACAGTTTTTCATAAGAAAAAACATTTTTTTAATTGAAAATACAAAATTTTAATTATTTTTTAAATACATTAGTTTTATTTAAAGGCATTTAGATATTGAGCTGAGATTTAAAAGACAAATGGATAACTGTTATGTTTCCATTAACCGTTGATGAACCATGTAAGCTTTTTTTTCTTCTGACATGACTTGAAAGGATTACCCTAAATGCCTCAAAGAATTAAACATAAATTCAAATAAAATTCAACTAACCTGATTTTTAGATGCATACATATTTTTATCTACATGCCAAATATAGCACACATATACTGAGAATAAATGAAATATAAAGGATAGAAAACCTCTTTTTCATTGAGTTTAGTGAAGCATCGCTCGGCTTGAATGGCAGATACACCTCCATGGTAGTCACAAATAAAACTTCAAAAAAATTAGTTGTCAACGAAAAATGATCAACAAAAAGAAGTATATAAAACTTAGAACCTTACATAAAAGAGAAAGGGATGTTGCAAATAAAACATACATAGCAGCAATAAAAATAGCGGTCAGTGGCATTGGACAGCGCTGAAGGTAAGCAGCGATGGTCAAACGTCGGCGCAACAATAAAGGTCTTTACATGAATTGAGACTTCATATGTGAATTTACCAACTAGAATATCTTGAGAAACTCAAAAATCATAGCATGACTATGATCATCTAACGAACAAAATTAATTCATAAGTGAGAAAGGTCTTTAATTATGCAAAACAATTTGAAACTTTTTTCCCTAAAATAATATGTTGTGCCTAATGTACTTTTGAGCTCTTGATCACTTCCCAAGTAAAGGATTGAGTTAATTACCTAGCTCACAAAGGAACAAATTTTTTGAAGGGTAAGACTTCATCCTCGTTGTCTTCATTTGAGAAGTGATATGGTGACATCTCATATGATTTTTCTCTACTCAAATTTCTAACCAATCCACAGTATTCAGATTTGTCTAACACACACATATCCTGGGAGAAACGAAAATAATTAGCTAGCAGCTCAACATAAAAAATGATAAATATAAGAAAGATCTGATATGGAGAAATCTGATATAAATTTCTTCACATAAATTCCTAACCAAGTCGTGGTTTTCAGATTTATCCACCACATACAATTTCTAGGAGAAAAGAAAATAATTAGCTTTTAGCGCAACATGCCAATCAATAACTGTAGGAAAGATGCAATAGATAGAACAGATTTGGCAATCTCAACATGGTAAGATTAAACTCCTTTGTTCGTTTACTGATCAATCTAGAACCTAACCATTCAAGCCAGCAGTACAGAAGATGGAGGAGGAGTTGGTCCTGTCAACTTGTTGTTATGGAGATCCCTGTATATAAAAATAACAATACAAACTTCAAAAACTTCGATTGAAAATAAACATTTGAAAGTATTATTAGTATATAAAATTAATAAATCATGCCTATTAGAATACAAAATTAATAAAAAAAAACATAGGCATGACTGATGTTACACAAACAGTGCATATGATTATAAGACCATAACTGCGTAAAGATTTGATATTGGATATAAAACAGAGTATGAAATAAATATATACTAAGGAAATGCTCGTCTCTGTTGGAGGTTTTTTCGAGATAACACTTTATATCTCTAACTTCTTACTGAAAAAAAAAACTATAGTTCATATATTACCGGAATCAAGCCTTATATCAAAACAACATATATATTTGAGAAATAAAAATACCAAAATTCAAAAAGTAAGACTAACAACTCTTAGTATGTATAACAAAGTACCATTTGAGGATATAATGAACCTAGAATTAGTAGCATAATTGCAAAACTAACTAAGTACAAATTCTATTACAAATAGAATTTAGCAACTGAAGTGTGGAACTGTCTGAAGATACACACCACAGGATAATCGACGAATTGCTCTAGCACCCTAAATGCCTACGTCCAAATGATGTCTCACTACCAAACCTGAAACATCCAAAAACAGAATACATATATGAGTTAAAAAAATGATGATAATAAGCTCAATAGAAATACCTACCCATTTCAATAATAATTCTAAAGGAAGTGTACCCATTTTCATTCCTGGATAGCATTTGCAACATAAACACATGTTCTAATATAATGTTATTCCCCATAGATTGAAAAGAGGCATATGAGACCAAATAAGAAACAAAAATATTTACAATCAACTGTATTAACAAAATTAGTAACAATTTCTAAATCGAGAATTACATGGGACCTTCGAGGGTGAGTGAGGATTAATGATTACTACATATTATTCAGTACCAACATATGATTCAATACCAAGTGAAACAAAAATACAACATATGATTGAAACATATGATTTAGTACCGGGCGAAAAAATAAAACATATGAATATGATTGAAACACATGCCCGATTGCAACATACACTACACCAAAAACAGGAATCTGGCACAGTTTAAAACTGTGCCAGATCAAATCTGGCACGGTTTTGAACGGTGCCAGAATCAGCGGTTCCAAAATGGCCATTTTTTTCTGGCACGGCTCAAAAGTGTGCTAGATTTGTCCAAACAGGAACACTTCTGGCACACTTGTAAACCGTGCCAGAATTTGATATTTCTGGCACACTTTTGGCACAGTTTTTAACTGTGCCAGATTCAGCACAGTTTAAAAAAATTGGCACAGTTCAAAACCGTGCCAAAATATGATACACTTTTGCCACGGTTTTGAACTGTGCCAAAAAAAATTTATAAAAAGAAAAAAAAAATATTTGAAAGCACAAAAATTCACAAATTAAAAATATTGCACATTGTTGATAAACTAATGTACATACAAACTTCAAAATATTACAAGTCTTTAATAGTTCACAGGCCAAAAAAAATTGGGCAGAGTTTCCTCAATTTTTTGGACATTCCAAAACCTGCTAATACAAAACCTGCCTAACATAAAGCCCGCACGGCCACAAAATATAATAATTAACTCACAAAAGTCCGCACGGCCATAAAAGTTAACAATAAAACTACAAAAGCCCGCACAACCATAACAAAAAAAAAAATCATGAATAAACCGCTTGTTGTAAACCATTGAGTTCTCTGTGTGTTCCACATGAATAAATGCCAATGATAAACTGTTATCCTGCAAAAAAAAATAGGATACAAAAGAGATACGATATTAGTAACCCAATAATTTACAAAAAAAAAATTACTCAAACTAAAAAATTACATATAGGAGTGGAAATTATCGTCATATTCTCAAATCGGGAGACTCGAGACTACGCGACCAGTTCCTACAAGTTACATTGGTCCCGTGAGAGATGTCCATGCCTCTTACGGGGTCGTTTCGAGGTTGGTTTGGGTTTTCACCCTTTAATGTCTTATTTTTAAGTCTAAGTGTTGATTTTTGCAAATTATCGTCATATTCTCAAATCGGGAGATCCGGGACTACGCGGTCAGTTCCTACAAGTTACGTTGATCCCGTGCGAGGTGTTCGTGCCTCTTACGGGGTCGTTTGGGGGCTAGTTTGGGTTTTCACCCTTTAACAGCTTGTTTTCAAGTGTAAGTGTTGATTTTTGTCAATTATCGTCGTATTCTCAAATCGAGAGACCCTGGACTACGCGGTCTGTTCCAACAAGTTACATTGGTCCCGTGCGAGGTGTTCGTGCCTCCTACATGGTCGTTTGGGGTTTGGGTTTTCACCCTTTAACGGCTTGTTTTTAAGTCTAAGTGTTGATTTTTGCAAATTATCGTCATATTCTCAAACCGAGAGACCCGGGACTACGCGGTCAGTTCCTACAAGTTACATTGGTCCCGTGCGAGGTGTTCGTGCCTCCTACGTGGTCGTTTGGAGGAAGGTTTGGGTTTTCACCCTTTAAAGGCTTGTTATTAAGTCTAAGTATTGATTTTTGCAAATTATCGTCATATTCACAAATCGGGAGACCCGGGACTACGCGATCAGTTCCTACAAGTTACATTGGTCCCATGCGAGGTGTTCGTGCCTCCTACGGGGTCGTTTGGGGGCTGGTTTGGGTTTTCACCCTTTAACGGCTTATTTTTAAGTTTAAGTGTTGATTTTGTTGATTTTTGCAAATTATTGTCATATTCTCAAACCGGGAGACCCGGGACTACGCGGTCAGTTCCTACAAGTTACATTGGTCCCGTACGAGGTGTTCGTGCCTCCTACGTGGTCGTTTGGGGGCTGGTTTGGGTTTTCACCCTTTAACAGCTTGTTTTTAAGTCTAAGTGTGATTTTTGCAAATTATCGTCATATTCACAAATCGGGAGACCCGGGACTACGCGGTCAGTTCCTACAAGTTACATTGGTCATGTGCAAGGTGTTCGTGCCTCCTACGGGGTCGTTTGGGGGCTGGTTTGGGTTTTCACCCTTTAACGGCTTGTTTTTAAGTCTAAGTGTTGATTTTTGTAAATTATCGTCATATTCTAAATTCGGGAGACCCGGGACAATGCGGTCAGTTCCTATAAGTTACATTGGTCTCGTGCGAGGTGTTCGTACCTCTTACGGGGTCGTTTGGGGGCTGGTTTGGGTTTTCACCCTTTAACGGCTTATTTTTAAGTCTAAGTGTGATTTTTACAAATTATCGCCATATTCTCAAATCGGGAGGGTCTACGAGATCAGTTCCTACAAATTACATTGGTCCCGTACGAGGTGTTCGTGCCTCTTACGGGGTCGTTTGGGGGCTGGTTTGGATTTTCACCCTTTAACGGCTTGTGTTTTAAGTCTAAGTGTTATTTTTGTCAATTATTGTCATATTCACTAACCGGGAGACCCGGGACTACGCGGTCAGTTCCTACAAGTTACATTGGTCCCGTGCGAGGTGTTTGTGCCTCTTACGGGGTCGTTTGGGGGCTGACTCAATGGGCATTAGCACCTGATAAAGAAATAGAGTGTAGATTAATGTTCGGCATCTTTTTACTTCATTTCAATTTTTGATGAGCAATCATATAGAGGGTTTTCATGCTAATAAATGCAACTATAAAGAAAAAATAGTAGAAAGCATTGTCCATTACCTTTGAAGCTAGGTGCGATCACATTAGCAAGAACGCCACCATTATTGAGTTCATGTTGCCCAAGCCCATCACCCTTTGCTGCCAAACATCGAAGCACAACCTCAATGTAGTAACAGTCCCTTGATACTGCAACATGAAACACACATTTTACAGCCTCGTCAAAGCTCCATTCTTTGTGCATATCAGCTTTGAGCAATCTCAAACGATTATTGCCTCCACACAATGTTAACAGATGCAAAGACACTGCTAGAAATTAGCCATCACTAGACCACATAACCGATGTAACCATCATTTAGACTAATATTAGTACAAATTACTCCAAGAGCTACATAAGAACGTAAATAATACCTGAGTAGGAAGATGACAACCTAAGAACATAATCATAATGTCAAAAACCAAATTAGAATGTAAATAATACAACCTGTCAAAAACCAAATCTGAACGTAAAAACATAAATACCTGAGTTTATTCTTCTCAAAACCAACGAAACGAAATCCAACATGTCAAAAACTAAATCAGAATGTAATAATACAAATACAAATCCAAATCAGAAGTTAAGATATCAGAAACTAATAATAGACCATCCGATCCATGGCCCTGAATAGACAACTTTGGAGATTCAACAAGTCTCATTCCATCGCTATATGCGAGGAACTTGTTAACTTGTATTGGCACCTGCAAAAATAGAAATACGATAATATAATGTTGGATTCTCTAGTCTGAAATTGGCTTATATAGTTTGAAATTGAATCTATCCTCCTATAGCATTTCCATCTTTGAGCCTTTTAACTTCTACAATAGCCCCATCCTAGAGATACCCTTTATATCTCAGAGAGATGAACAAAAAAATAACAATGCAAGTTAAAGACCAGATTGGTGAAAACCCAAGATAGTACCTTCAAATTAAACACAAATCCAAATTAGAACCTGCAAAAACGAAAACACACAAAAAAAATTCGTGAGAAACCCAAAAACCAAAAATAAAAAAACCTAATGAGAGAGAGATAAATGGTCTTATTTTACTACAATTCTCATCAAAATTTCAAGTCGTAAGACAAAATTTAATTTGTAGGTGAAAATATCGAATCAAATCGAAAGAGAAATTTAATGGACTCGTTGAAAAAGACATGTGAAAACAAAGTCCTAGAAATTTCAGGCCTGTATCTGTATGTATCGTAATTATGGTGCATAATCCAAAAGTAAACTAGCATGTGGATATCTACCACAAAGTACCAAATTCTAAATTAGATAAACAAATGCCATAAGATCCTGTTTAAACAAGAATAGAAGCAAAACTAGATTTGAAAAAAGTGGTCAGAATCAAGAATGTTTTGAGCAGTTGTACATTACTGAAACTATATATATATAATGAATCCCAATCATTATACTTCAACCATTCATAGTTTTTTCAATAATTTGTTCTTGAAATAAGGCAACATTAGGCTTGTGTTAGCATAATTGAAATTATACTTACATAATGAATCCCAATTGAATTTATGAAAACTGTGAGTAAAATTGAATTCAAGCAAGTATTACGACTGTGAACCCAAGCAGGAATAAATTGGAGGTCTAACCCAATTGGATAAACCAAGCAGGTATAAAAAAAAGTGGCAGGTATATGATTTGTCAAACCAAACATGTATAAAAAACTAGTAATACTAATATAAAATATTTGTAGTGCCAATTCTAAAAATTAAATGATAAAAAAAATTGGTAATACCAGTGTGAAATCAAATGGAATCGAATGGAATAGAGAGCATAAATCGAAATAAAAAACAATTGAAAACCTAATTTCTCCAACACATTTTCGAAATCAAAAGTAGATCCTTAAATTAGAAAGCATAAATTGAATGGAATATAGAGACTACCTATCGACGGGGACTGAGGGCGGCAGCCTTGTCGCTGACAGGGTGAGGGCATCGTTATAGGTTTGGGTTATGGGGGTAGGGGAGATACCAGTGAGTAGAGAGCGAGCGGGGTACGAGAGCAGGGACGAGAGCGGGAGCCAAAAGTAAAATTAATATTTTTGGGGGTATTATATATTTTAGTCAAGTGTGCTCAATTTTGGCACGCTTTAAAACAGTGCCAAATTTTGGCACTGTTTTAAAGTGTGCCAAATTTCTATTAAACCGTGCCAAAATCTGGCACAGTTTTAGACTGTGCCAGATTTTTAATATCAGGGTGTGCCAAAATGTTGTTTTTGGTGTAGTGATATGATTCAATACGCTACAACATATGATACTAGGCATTGACTCATAAATACAAACTTACCATTTTTCAATGCAAGAACCCACAACCCCAATGAGTTGTTGTTTTCTCACGTGCTCCTCAAAATTCAAAATGAGGGTTTAACCTATGGTGCTCCTCAAAATGCCTCATGTACCTTGAGTATTCTCTATTAAAAAATCAACAAAAATTATGCAAAAAAATCTAAATCTAGAACGAAAACCCTAAATTGGACATTTTGGTTTCTAAAAGTGACTATTTTTAAACATGTATATCCTTACATCTCTGCAACTCTAAAAATATTTTCAAACAACATTTATGAACCAAATAATCTTTAGCTTCTATGGTATGAAAACCAAATGTTCAGAAAATAAATATTAGTCGAATACAAATTACCTTAATTACCTTAAAATGTGGTTGAATTCAAGGCATAGTTTACATAGTAAAGGAATATGAAATGTCTACTTAATGATCCACAAAAGTACACTCACGACTTTCATTTAAGTCCATATTTCTTCAATAAACTTTTACAAAATAATCTCACAAACTCATAACCCAAAGTCAATAAATTTCAAAAGTCTTGTGAATGAAAGATTTAAGACCATGAATGTCAACGACAGTGATATCTAAGAATCTTAAATTCAAATATGAATTCAAAGATAAATTCACAATTACCATAAATCAAAAACCCAAAATAGGTTCAAGATATATTTACACGAAAAGAACCAAAAGCTTTACAGACTTACATTTACTAAAACAAAATAAGTACAGAGTGAGGGAGGACCTAACAAGAACTTACCTATATCACCTATGAAAAACACCAACGGATCTCTATATAGTTAAAGAAAATAATAACGAATCAGGGAAAAAAGGAATCAATAAGATACCATTAATATTACAACAAACTTAGAGTATCTCGACTCTAATGGGTGAAAGAATAAGAGAAATGATAACATGGGGTAGAAAAAACATTAAAAAGGAACAAATGTTCTCATATGGTATCAAATGGACAGTATATGATTTTTTTAACTTGTGTCTTTTCCCTGATTCGTTCGTTCCTACTTAAGAATAAAAGAAAAATGTGAATGTGTATGTGAAATCATATATAGACGAAGACAGAGACATGAAAACTGAAAACAAAAATAGAGATTTTACCTTGTGTATTTTCTTTTAATGCGATTTCGAGGTGGATTCATTTGTTTTTGTTCAAATGTGCTTTTGATAAGTTTTTCTTCCATCTTTACCTCCATTTATGGCTATGGCTTCTCCTCTGCACTTTCTTTGTTCGGACATCCTTGTTGAATCTGAGAGTATCATGTTCTTAGAGATTCTTGAGGGGGAGTGACACAGAAAGAAGTGTTGTACGGCAGATAGAGAAATGGGTTTGCAGAGCATATGGCTTGAGGGGTTGTGAGATTATGCCATTGAGGATTGAGTCAGTTCAGGGCTCGAGGTTAGTGTGGGGGAGAGGATGAGTGAGAGACGGAGATGGATGAGTTAGGGTTTCAGGGTATGTGTTCGGTGCAATGAAATCTCAACCCTTCATTTTTCGCCTTGCTGGCTCAATCTCAACCCCTAATTGTGTTATCCTCTTATGAAATAGTAAAAACATTCTACTCCTTATATATATATAAGGGTTAATAAAGGATCAACCCTTTATTAATAAAGGATCAACAGTGTGACGTTGTTATCTTTTGTATATATATGTAACTCCCCGACCCGGATTTAAGGGTTAATAAAGGATCAACCCGATCCGATACGTACGTTAATTGTGGAGTGCAATGAAACAACCTAAATAATTTTTCTAACCCGGTTTTATTATTATTGAATGTTACTCTTGTTAGCATACAATCCCAATTATTATCAACTACGTGATGGGACCCAAGGAAAGTGCTCTCAAGGCCAAGTAAAATAGAGCTATTAATCGCAAATGCAAGTAACTACTTACTTGTATAACTCTCTCAGAGTACAGAACATCATGCAACCTATTGTAATAAAAGAGGTATGTGAGCCGAATGCTCAGTGGGATTATATAAAAATGCAGTATAGAAACGAGCGGAAAAAAGAACACTCACACGCTACAACTACATGCATGTGAAAATACGCATATATCTACATATATTCCTTTAAAATACATGTCCAATGTATTAATTCGTTTGGTTCAAAAACGTTATTTGATACTGTTTGTTCTCCTTGTCTCTACAAAATAAGCATTTTATATTTCACGCTTAAAACTAACATATTCTTCCCATTAACTCACGCAGTTAAACATCTTGTAATTGTTGGGAAAACTTTTAATTTGCTTTCAAACATTTATTACTCGACGTACACTAACTCACACCGGAGTTGCTTAATCATTACTTAAGACTTTCTTTCAACTCGCGTGAATATCTGGTTAAGTAATGTTCATTTACATTGAAAGCCTTGTACAACACGCACACTTGTGTTATTATGGGTTTAAACCTCATTAGGTTGTTTGATTTCCCATTAAGTCACTTTGCTTAACTTCTTCACTTCCCTTATGGACATTTGTCATTATTCTCAATTTACTTGTCCACGTTGGTTAATCGGAACTTTAATCACTCACACAAGTTAGGTTATTTTTATCTTATAACTCATTTCTTATCACGTTCTGATTATATCATTATCTTTGCAATTTAGCCATCAACCACGGACTTCGTGGCCTCTCACCACCGATCTCCGCCGCCATATGTTACTGCAGTTACTTTGGGGTCTTTCACTACTTGGGACATCATGCCTTGCTTAATTATTTTTTTCTTTCTTTATTATCCGAGTATTCCATTATCTTTTTAGTATGCTTAGCATTATTTCAATATTCACATTATTCAACATTTAAGGGCCGAAGCCAAAACTCTTGGACTTAATCGTCCATTTTCCCATTATACTTGGAACATTATTACTTTCTCCTTAGGTCATTTATTCACACATGTATATTTTATACCAAAAATCATCCACATTTTAGGACTTAATTCAATTTTACCCATACTAGTTTAAAACATTCATTAACATTTTTTTTATTTCATAAAAATGTTCCACTTTGGGTAATTTACAAATTTACTCTTTACCTACCAAAACTTGCAGTTTAATTCCTTAACAAGTGTTATTTCTAAAAAACAATCATTAAGTTTCCATCTTAACATTTTTAATGATTTAGCCGCTTTAGCACTTGTTTAACATCACGCTTTTGCCCAACTTTCATACTTGTCAATTCAACAATTTTATTAAATGAAATAACATCCTTTATACTAGACTAAATCCTTCCCTTTTGTCTTGCTTTATATTTAAACCCAATGAGACCTATTCTAAACTCGCTCACATATTTATTCATAAAATACTACGAGTTTATATGCATAGAAAACGTACTATAAATGCTAAATTCCTATCAACGAATTAAACAAGCATTGTTTTCTAAAAAATTTATAATTTTCATAACAAACGTCCTTTTCAAGTAAGTAAGACATCCTTAACTTCCTTAAACTCTAAATAGACCATTTTAGTCATAAAGTTCTTAGTTTTACAGCAAACATATAAATATTTATTCCATAAATATTTGACAACAATAATCATTTTCCACATTTTTATTTCATAAAAATGCCCATTGTTTCCCTTTACTTGAAATGCCCAAAATATTAATTATTCGCATTTTTATTTTCAAAAAAAATGTTCATTATACCTTTATATTAGGATTATACACAATTGACATTTTCTTGCATTTTTATTCTATTAAAATGTCCCATATTTATTTTTGCTATAAATACACACGAATAATATTTTTCTACATTTTTATCTTCCATAAACTGTTCATTTCAGCCATGACACAAATAATAACTTCTTAGACTGTTATCTTCCTTAAAAATGCATATTTTCAGTTTATCATTATATTCATCGGAATCTTAATCTCAAAACCCAACAATAATAAGACCATTGTATACACTAAATAGAGCCTCAACTATAAAGAGTAGGTTTATCCCGTCTCAAACACTCCAAATATAGTGGTGGTGTTGAAGAAGATGGGTGACTCTCCCACCTCCAAAGGTGGCCTTAAAGGGATTCTCGCAAATCTCCACCATAAAATATCCAAGAAAATCTCCAACAAACACTCCCAAAATGCTCAGTATCCCATCTCTTTCTTTTAAGCACAACCCATTTCAAAACACCCAATATTTCGTATCATATTTTTAACAGTGGAGAAGTAACTATTCTAGTGTGAAGGCGTTTGCTAGGGTCACTGTTCTAAAAAACCCGCTTAGGCTTCGCCTAGGCACGCCTAGGCTTAAGGCTTGGGAGAAACGCCTCGCCTTACGCTTTTCACGCCTTATTCTTGGTAAAACCCTTAAGGCGCACTTTTTTCTATAAACAACAATGCTTTAGTGAAACGATGTCGCCTTTTAAAAAATTTGTTTACAAACGGGACTATTATCTCATCCAAAATAATCAAATAGTATTTTAATTTGCATATATTCAGACATATTTTTATGATATGTGCAATTTTTGTATTTTAATAGCCTTGTTATGGTTAAAAAATATTAAAATATATTAAGAAGGCCTAAACGCATTTTCAAGATTTTTCACGCCTAGGCTTCTAAGGCTTAAGGCTTGGCCTCCACGCCTCAATCACGCCCCGCGTTTTTTAGAACCTTGGCTAGGGTCATTAATGGTTGAATGCAATGAAATCTTGAGGGTAAAATAAAGATAGCCTTTCTCTTCCTCTAACACCACTCGACTCCCTCTAATATATACACACAAAAGGCTAATTCATTAAATGTTGGTCAATGGTGGCAACAAATTTTCAGAACCCGTGACTTATAAGTCCTTTTCATCTACCCTTAAGTTGATTTCAGTCCATCTGCCTTGATTCAGGACTTCAGACCATGCGCCAATGAAAGTTAACATGAGAGAGATTTCCCTTTTTTTTTCTTTTGTTGTATTCCTGTTCTTCCTTTATCCCTAGAGAGGTTCTACATGAACCGCATGTAGAACCCGTCCAACGACAGCATTTTGTCTTTTTGCCTTTTTGTCTTTTTTTTTTTTAGTTTTCTATTCTTTCTTTCAACAGTTTTCTATTTATAAAAAAAGTCCTATTAATATTATATTTATTAATAAAAAAAATGCTATAAAATAATTTTTTTAAATAAAAACAAGAGAAAAAAAAATAAAAATAAAATTAATAAAAAAACTGTTTAATTTGATATCTTAGAACCACATTCCCGAGTTCATATCATTTGTTGAATGTGGGTCCGCGCCACCGACACCAATTAATCGCGATATTTTTTTAAAAAAATATCGCGATCAATTAGTGCCGCTGGCGCGGAGCCACATTCAATAAATGTTGTGTGTCCGAAAATGTGAGTCCGCGCCAGCGACACCAATTAATCACGATATTTTTTAAAAAAAATATCGGGATCAATTAGTGTCGCTGGCGCGGACCCACATTCAACAAATGATGTGAGTCCGCGGCAGCGGCACTAATTGGTCACAATATTTTTTATTGAAAAAATATCGTGATTAATTAGTGCCGCTGGCGCGGACCCACATTCAACAAATGATGTGAGTCCGCGGCAGTTGCACTAAGTAGTCACGATATTTTTTATTGAAAAAATATTGCAATTAATTAGTGCCGCTAGCGCGAACTCACATTCAACAAATGATGTGGGTCCGGGAATAGGGATCCGCGCCAATGACACTAATTAATCGTGATATTTTTTTATTAATTAAAAAAACTGTTTTATAGATTTTTTTATTAATAAACATAGTTTTTATTATTTATGAAAACAATATTTTTTTTAAATTCTTATTAGAAGTTATTTAATTTTCATAAAAAAAAGTGTATTTTTTATATAAAAAACTATTTTTTTGTATAAAAAACTGTTTTTATATCCACAAAAGAATACAAAACTAAAAATAAAAAAAAGGCCCAAATGCGATCGCCAGGGGGATTGAAGGCGGTACATATTAACTTTCCCCTACCCTTAAGAGCAACCATACTGGGGTGATTGACGAACAACAGATGTTTGTAGAAATTTTTTACGAACAACAGATGTTCGTAGAAAGTCTTACTGAATTTGCATGCATTTAGTAACTTTGTAAATCCCCAATCATTTCCTCTACCAAATTTATTATTTTTTCTCCGCCCGTGCAAATCACACAATTTGTTTCTTTATTTATTTTTTTATTCATACATTACACCATTGTGAATCTATAATATAAAAGTCAAAGTTGCAAAATTTGTATCTATATCTCATTATTTTTATCCCACGACAAAGGCACCTGACATAGCTTCATCTTTCCTTCTAATCGTCCCATTGGCTACACTACAATTCACTAATTTGGTACCTTTTCTGAGAAGACAGGCTCCAGGCTGACATGAGACAAATTTGGCAATCATAGGGATAACATAGCGATCGGAGGGATGAAGTGGGCAACTAAAGGGACGGAATCTTAACAGCGAGGAGAGAGAGGGTTGCGCCTTTCACTGTCGCTTGAACGACCTAACCCGTCATTCAAGCGACGCACCTACCCTTTCAAGCGACTTTCATGGTCCGTTTAAACGACCAGATGGGATGATGACTGCTTTTCCCATCTTTCTTTGTTTTGTTCGCATGTGGCCATCTCGGTTCTAAAATCTTTCTTGCCCAACATTTTTAAGCCTTAGAAATTGGCATACCTCGCTTAATAAACTTTTATTGCCATATTGTTCTTTATTGACGAAAGTAATATAATATGGGGGTAGGGACTTAACTCTCTCTTATTATCCAACCTTTTTAATTTTTCATATGACCCCCCAACTATTTCTACTCAAGAAGGTATACGTATTTTAATTTCTTCATAACCAATAATTTCATATAATCCATTTGTGAATGCGAAATCCCAAAGTTCTTTTTATACGATCCGATTTATTACCTTTAAATCGTTTATAATCACACTTTATTCCTCCTTATATAATTTTTCTTTATTTCATTTCCAACCCCAAACTTTCAATAATCATTCTCAAGCCTCTAAATTAGCTTAAATAGGAGTACAACCGAATCATAATCATCCAAGTCCCTATGTTTTTTCGTTTTATCGCAACTTCATGCGGGGGTTAAATAAAATATTTAGGACGGGATATTACTATATATATATATATATATATATATATATATATATATATATGTATGTGTGTGTGTGTGTGTGTGTGTGTGTGTGGTATCATCTCATTTTATGTCTTTGTGTTTGCTTGTCATCTATATTTGTCATATGAGATATCTTTTCTTTTAAATTGTATCTATTTAGCTGTGACACCCCGCCCTTCTAATAATGGTTGATCAGTCATTTACTAAAATAAAAGATGAATATCATCTGGTTCGTTCTTAGCATCACAATCAAAAACATTTTAATTATTAATACCCTATTATGCTTGGTGTTAATTTGAAACTTATTAACTTACTTATGCAAAATTCCCATTCACATAACCCACCATATAAATAATAAAACTCACATTCAATGGCATAAATAAATCAACTAATAACTCTCTATAAAAATCACGATATAATAATTCGGCTAGCTGAAAGGCAAGCATCTGAATAAAATAAATACTAACTAACTGGGTGACATGCTCAGAATAACTTTGAAGTACCTCATATCTAGATCTCAAGGATATAAGCGTCTAATCAATCCCTACAGACATCCATAGTTGCTGATGCGTTGTCTGACTAGAAGGATGTTTAAGCGAGGCGCCCCTTGGGCTAAACACTTAAAAAATTTTGAAAATATTTTGATATGGGTCAGAGTCCAATATCTTTTGAAAATATTTTGCAAGTGTTTAAAATACATTATTAAATATGTTCGGCAATCTTTTATATTTAAACCAGTGTCGCGCTCCCATTAGATACCCCTCGTGCCTCATCTATAGTGCATACCGAAAACATGTATTTTAAACACCCTAGTTACACTACCCAACCTGACTAGTACATTAACATTAATCTTAGTCCCATGCGCTACCCTGTATCACGTATATACTTTATTTCACTTTAAATTCTCAATTACATTTCACAACCTCTTTATAATTGTAATCCTCATTTATAATTTATCACTTCTTTTCACATAACTTTATTCTAGTTATCAATTCAACATTTACACCTTAGTGTCATATTCCCGTATATATTTTTCTTTACATTTATATACGTATTTTCATATCACATCAAGAATACATACATATATATCACTCACTATATATGTGTAACTGTAATTTCCAGAGCATTACCTTGCGGATGTGAATCACTAGCATTCTATCAAGCTCAGGGGAATACACACCTCTACCTGGGCAATCGATCGAAATCTCACCATTGAACGCAACCTCGAGGCGATTATAGTTGATACAAATCAAATATTGTGTATTTCATCCCTCGAGCCAACGCATTTTAGCCCCCTCGGGTATCTTATTCCCTATATGTATGCTCGTTAATCAGACAACCTCGTATTTCTATGTTAACATATTTTGCAGGGGTTAATTGAGCTTTTATAGGTATTTGGATGCTAAATGTGAAGTTCGGACGCATTCTGCTCGATTTCCGTACATGATCGCACGTTCAAGGGCATTTTAGTCTTTTCACAGCTTGATCAGTTGGCCCAACATCTACACGGAAGTTGTAGCCCTCCTCACAAGCTTCGTATGGCCGTGAGCGGTGCGCGATTCCGATTCAGAACGAAGAAATTACGACAATTTTAGGGGAAGAGAAAGACATTGAAACCAAAAGAGGAGAAAAGAGGAGGAAAAATAATGCAAGGGGCTCATACCTGCTTGATCGATCAATCGATCAAAAGGATCGATCGATCGATCCTTCATATTTTTCAATTTTTGGGGAGACAATGGGCATCATTTTCAACCATCGATCCATCGATCATTTTGATCGATCGATCGATCCCCTGTTTTTATGAGATATTTTTCTTTTCTTTTCTTTTATTCCACTTACTATATAAACCAAATTTTGTGTAAATATCAGATATAAAGTTTTAGAATTCGTTTTATCTTAGTTTAGCTTAGGGTTTGAGGGTTTTGGAGAGTTCTTCTTTGATTCTTCTTGGTTTGACACCCAATTGGGTTGTAAGTTGCACTATTTATCATCCTCTCCATTAATATAGTTGTTTTCCTTTAATTCTTTCTTTGATGTAATAGATTTACATGCTTTCTTTACGTGCTTTCTTCCCGTGCTTTGTAGTGTAAATTTACCGCGTTTATTTACCGCTTTCCTTTATCGCGTTTTTAACATGCTTTCTAGATAATTTAAGTTAGGTTGTGTTTGAATGGAACTCACTCGGGTTGACGCATTGCTTTGATTTGGTGATGGTGTTTACGGGTCTATTTCGGGTGGGTTGTCCTAGTTATTATGCCTAGGAGATTTAACGGGGCATATCATGTATGTCCCATGCTTACGACCTTGTGTGTGAAATTTCTAGGATATTTGTTGACGCCAAAATCTTATTAGGCTTTTATGCGGATTTAGGGGTGTGACAACCCTTTATTCAATTAACTGTCAAAACGAGACGCATTCTAAATAACTCGTCGACCCATGTGACCATTTTATACTGATTAACTTGGGTGAGGGATATTCGACACAACCTATAGTTTTTCTCGCTTTGTTAATCTAGTTTCAATACACTCACCTAGATTAATCTTTCCCTTTTATGCATCTTTTCCTTTTTAGTTTGTAATCACCTTTTACACTTTTATTTCGGAGGACTAAATCATATAAACTCTAGCATCTTGTCCTTGTGGATATTTTCGATACCCGACTTGCTGCTCTACTCACCCGTTGAGTGTAGTCGTAATTTAGGTTTTTGTATAGTTCAGGTGAACCGAATTCAAAACGAACGGTGCATAGGTGACTCTCGCGCCGCGGTAAAATCTTGTCTATCAAAATGACGTCATTGCCGGGGACTTGTTTATTTTAGACTTTATTTAATTTAGTATTTCATAGTATTTTCTTTCTATTTATATTATTTGCTAATCTTTTTGCAGGACTTCCACATTTGAGCACTTAGAAATGCTTGAATTTTTCCCACGTGCACCTACTTTGTGGAATTCGCCACTTGAGCCATTTTTGGGGTAAGCATGTATTTTTCAATTCTTTCGGTAATCATTGTTATAATTCTCAAAATGCTCGTAATCGTATGACTTCTAGTGAATACTTAGAATCCCAAAGAATTTCAAATTCAAATATGACTTTGGGCGAGTATAACGAAAGTCAAAACTTAGGTTATTAGAATTTTGATGATGATGATAATGATTTTGGGCCTTTACCTCCTTATAATAGGAATTTCGAAACGAATTGCAATAGTTTTCAAATTTCCTATAATAATGAGTTTTCGTTTAGGTCTGATGGTAATTTTCTAAGTTCCCATTTTCATGTATTCGCACCTCGACCCATGACATTCGGTGAGGGCTTGCGTATGTATGAAAATGAGAAAATTGAAAATCGTTATCGGGAAGAAAATCGTTGTTGGGAACATGAGTTGGATTTATTATTTGAGTCCGACAACGATTTTGCTTCCGAGACTTTTGAAGTCGAAGAATGTTTTGAACCAAATGAGGACTTTGTGCCTACTTTAGAGCAAACCATTCTAGACTTTGCCCATTGCATAATAGATATTGAAAGTGAGGATGATAATGGCGTAATATCTATTTTCAATGAAATGATTTCTTCTTTGGCCCCCAAAGAAGAACATTTCATTAAAAATGATGTTATTTCCTTCAAAACTCAATCTTCATGCGATGATGATACATCTCATGAGTTTGAATTTCTTTCATCCCCATTTTCGTTCTCTATTATCACACCGTCACAAGTACCTGATGATTCGGTTTCAAACTTTAATGTTTTAAACCTTTTTGCCGATGAGGAGTGCTTGCTCGAGTCGCCTTCTACGATCGCATTCGTGCCTTCGTGTGCGCCGCCTCCCATTCCAATTTCAAAATCCTTGGGAGGATATTCGACTTTTCTTGATCCCCACATGTTTTTGTCACCCGTTCAATCCAAACCCCCCATCGTCCCTCCAAAACTTTTAATTGACAATTGTTCACTTCTTCCGCCTTACACATGCCTTTCGTTGTTCAAACAGAATTCATATTTTTTAAAAGGCATGCTTGTGAGTAAGGGTACACCAGTTATCCTCCAAAGTCAAATCGTTTTTCCGGTGGACCCTCGACTATTTAGACTTCTAGTGTATAGTTAGTGTGAAGCCTAAATAGTAGGTTGTATATAGTTAGCTTTTTATTCTTTCTTTCTTTATTTTTTCTTTCCTTCTTAATTTAGTCTAGTGTAATTAGTTAAATTTTTGTTATTTGTTTTTGCTATGCTCGGTACTAACTTGTTTTGTAGATTCTTTGGACTTGTTCTTATGGGGATCACTCCAGTTTTGGGTAATATCGGACTTTTCCTCTCTTTGACTTGGTTCTTAATTCACATTGAGGACAATGTCAGGTTTTAAGTTAAGGGGTATGGGATATTCTATCCATTTCATTATTTAGTCCATGTTTTTGCTCACATGTTAGTTACTTAGTATGCTTTTCTTAGAAAAGTTCAAAATTTTCAAATATATTTTCTTTCCTTTTTCTCTTTTTTGGGCATTTTTTCCCTTGTTTTCGATGATAAATTTCAATAATTGCCCGATCCAATTGACAACCCAATGATGTATGTTCTCAATTTTGGAAGTTATTAGACTTTTGTCCTCGATTATTGATATTATGAATAACTTCATGAATTAAACTTTAATCCCATGAGCACATGCACTTTTATTGTTCTATTGATTTGGTTTAAGATTTTTTAACTCGGTAGTCTTTTGTTGCATTGTATATACTTACACCGAGTAAGATTTGTACCTTTCATCGTTTGTGAGTGTTATGCATTATTCTTTCCTCTTTGAAAACGTTGAATTCGTCGGTAATCTCTCTATTCCTTTTATGCATCATTTCCTTTTTATGCATCATTTCCTTTTTAGTTTGTATTGAACACTAAAAACGATATGTATATCTAATGCCGTTTTGGAACTTGTTTTCCATTTTTATTATTGCCCGTATTTTCCCATTTTCCCGAGTTTTCATTCTGAACACTTGGAATCCGTACATACATATCCTTCATTTTGTACCCTACCCTACCTTACATTACAACCCTATACAAGTCCTATGTGATCTTAGGTGCATGTAATTCAAAAGTCAAAATAGTTTTGATAATCTGTGAAAATGCATTTCGCCTCCTTTAATGAGCGGTATCCTTTCATTGAGATTACATTTTTCATTTTTTATATAGCGTTCTTCATTTGTGACATGTGTGCGGCCTAGTTTCCATTTACATTTACTCTTTATGCCCGTATGTTCCGTGTGTTACCTCCCTGTTTCGAGTGAATTCACTTGATGAGTGTAATGCCCATGAGGATTGAATGTATGCTTGCTTTAACTTTTAGTATCCAGTTTATTTAAGTTTTTTCCAAATCACACTTTGCATGTGCTCTCCCCCCCTCCCACATTTTAAGGTTTCAATTCTATGAGGTGCATTCAATAATGTTAATGATTTCGGACTTTTGTTTGAATCCGTTCAATCTACTAATAATGCGTATGAAGTCCTTTTCGCTATTGTTGGGCTTGTCGCATGTTGGTTTGGGCATATTTTGAAGAAACCATGTGATGTTTATAGGTATCATCCCTAAAAAACCTCACGAGATGACACTCCTCCATTAGGGTGACCTAGGGGTTTAACGGCTTATTGCATACGCTAAATGCAATCGAATCACCCGCAAAAGTTCCCGTTTGCTTTTATACCATACTTCTGTACTTATCCTTCTTTTGGTTTGCGTGTAGTTCTTGTTTCATCCTATTTCATTTCTAGGGACTAGCAATGTGTAAGTTAGGGGTGTGATACGACGTAAATATTGCGTATTTCATCCCTCGAACATATGCATTTTAGCCTCCTCGGGTATCTTATTCCTTATATTTATGCTCGTTAACCAGACAACCTCATATTTCTATGTTAACATGTTTTGCAGGGGTTAATTGAGCTTTTATAGGTATTTGGATGCTAAGTGCGAAGTTCGAACGCATTTCGCTCGATTTCCGTATACGATCGCATGTTCAAGGGAATTTTAGTCTTTTCACAGCTTGGGCACCTGGCCCAACATCTACACGGAAGTTATAACCCTCCTCGTAAGCTTCATGTGGCCATCAATGGTGCACGATTCTGATTCAGAACGAAGAAGTTATGGCGATTTTAGCGGAAGAGAAAGACAATGAAACCAAAAGAGGAGAAAAAGGGAGGAAAAGGAATGCAGGGGGATCATACCTTCTTGATCGATCAATCGATCAAAAGGATTGATCGATCGATCTTCATATTTTTCAATTCGGGGGGAGACAGTGGGCATCATTTTCAACCATCGATCGATCGATCATTTTGATCGATCGATCGATCCCCTATTTTTATGAGATATTTTTCTTTTCTTTTCTTACTTCTTTTCTTTTATTCCACTTACTATATAAACCAAATTTTGTGTAAATATCAGATATAAAGTTTTAGAATTCATTTTTAGCTTAGTTTAGCTTAGGGTTTGAGGGTTTTGGAGAGTTCTTCCTTGATTCTTCTTGGTTTGACACCCAATTGGGTTGTAAGTTGCACTATTCATCATCCTCTCCATTAATATAATTGGTTTCCTTTAATTCTTGCTTTGATTAAATAGATTTACATGATTTCTTTACGTGATTTATTCTCGTGCTTTGTAGTGTAAATTTATCGCATTTATTTACTGCTTTCCTTTACCGTATTTTTAATATGCTTTCTAGCTAATTTAAATTAGGTTGTGTTTGAATGGAACTCACTCGAGTTGACACGTTGCTTTGATTTGGTGATGGTGTTTACGGGTCTATTTCGGGTGCGTTTTCCTAGTTATTGTGCCTAGGATATTTGACAGGGCATATCATGTATGTCCCGTGCTTACGACCTTGCGTGCGCAATTTCCGGGATATTTATTGACGCCAAAATCTTATTAGGCTTTTATGCGGATTTAAGGGCGTGACAACCCTTGATTCAATTAACTATCAAAACGAGACACATTCTAAATAACTCGTCGACCCATGTGATCATTTTATACTATTTATCCCAGGTGAGGGATATTCGACGCAACCTATAGTTTTTCTCGCTTTGTTAATCTAGTTTCAATATACTCACCTAGATTAATCTTTCCCTTTTATGCATCATTTCCTTTTTAGTTTGTAATCACCTTCTACACTTTTATTTCGAAGCACTAAATCATATAAATTCTAGCATCTTGTCCTATGGATATTTTCGATACCCGACTTACCGCTCTACTCACCCGTTGAGTGTAGTCCTAATTTAGGTTTTTATATAGTTCAGGTGAGCCGAATTCAAAACGACCGACGCGTAGGTGACTCTCGCGCCGCGACAAAACCCTATCTATCAATAGTCATACATATGTGGGGAGTAACCATACCATATTGCCCTCACCAGACTCTAAACTCACACATAGGGTAGTCACGTTATAGACCTATGACCCAAGGGACCGATACTACACCTACTGGGACTCTCCAAGAGAAATCGCCCATATGGCGCAACCTCCACCGATAGCATATCCGCTAGGATATGTATGTTTCCTTGGTCTATTACTTACTCCGGAATATATAAGTAATATCTTATTTAATTCATTCACCCATATAATAATACTCCCGGACAATTATCCATTCCCAACCAACCCTTATCCAAGCCTATCCGAATTTTTCATCACAAATTCATTATTTATTTTTCTCGGGTGTTATACATCCTAAACCAGAATTATACCAATCATACTCAGGTAATTTATCATATTTTAAGTAATTTTCTAGAAGTCCTAAACTCCTTACGTACATCCTAAACCATCACTGAATCAATCTGATCACCAAAATCCATTAAAATACAAACTAGCCAAGACATAGCTGCCGAACAGAGTCAAAATCCACAATTGTAGGCTTCTTTTAAAAATGCAAAAAAATGTGATCCAAACATTATCCAAATAACTAATCCGACTTTATATTTGTATTGTATATTGAAAAATTGAGTTAGAGATGTGTTTTGAGTTTTTCTCAAATCTCTTCCAAAAGCACTGAGAAAGAAGATCCAAAACTCTCCAAAGTGACTCTTCTCATTCGTCTAGTTTTTGCCTCTTTTGAGTTTCATTTTTGGCCTCTCTATATGATATTCTTATAATTAGAATCGATCATAACATTACTTATCATTAATATACCTTCTTTCAAATATCAATTGATCCAATAACCATCTAAACATATGATTCAACATAAATTGTTCCAGAATTAATTAACATCTTAATTCTATCATCAAAATTCATTATTTTTTCCAAATTTATCAATTAGGATCATATATATTCCCATCATTATTCCAATTCATATTTTTAAATCAAAATTCTAACCTTTACATAGGATTCATCTCAGATTTCATATACTGTATTTCTCAAATTATTTTTCATGAAATCTTTCCCCAAAACTTATTTTTATAGGTAAACCCCACCCAAAAGGTCATATTAATTTTTCACCAGTCATGATATGAACTAAAACACAACATATAATATCAAAGCATTTTAAACCCTTGCCTTAAAATTTAAGGAGAATCGAAATCCTTTGTTGTGTGATGATTCCCAACTATTGCCTTTCTTGATCTCCCATTTGATTTTCCTTTACTTTCTCTATACTCTTAGGCTTAGGTGATTTACAACAAGTCATTGGATGACTCACTCATCTAAATCCCCTTAATATACTCCTAATTTCGTTTTTTGCTTAAGTTGTAAGATTAAAATGACTTTAATACCCCCGTACGGGTCCCGTATAGCTTAAAAATTCTCAAAACCTGATTACAACTACCATGTACCTAATTCTGATTATCTCGACCCATCCCAAATCATCCTTGCACTCAAAATATCATCCGAGTCACCTATCATCAATTAACCATCTTATTCTAAACACGACCCTACACACGCTTCCCGAATAGGATCCTGTCAACCCGTCACTTTTATCCATATACAACATAATATAAAATAATACAATCTCATTTACTTATCACACAAATAAATATAATAACACATAAATATTAATCCAATATTAACTTATTAATATTTATTTTATTTATTTTATTTTCAAATTAATTAAATTATGCTTAATTTAAATATTTCCATAATTGCGGGATGTTACATTAGCATGTTTATGATCATATTGGTATCTTATGGTTCACTACTTATATCATTTGTTCTTTATCTATATTGTCTATCCTTGTGTTGACATGTTGTGTTTGTTGCACTTCACATCATTTCATAATACTATTGTTTCCTATCTATTTCCATTTGGTATCACATGTTCTCGCAATGGTGCAGGAGAAGTGGGTTTTTTGAATTCTTTCTTTATTTATTCCTCAACAAAAAGGGGAATATGATATCTTCAACTTTTTTTAGGATGAGATTTATATCTTAAGGAGAGACGGATTACCTCGGAGGGGATCGTTAGATATAGGGGGAGTTTATTCTTATGAGGATTTTATATATTGTTATATTATCTTTGTGTTTGAAGGAATGTTTAAGTGTGTAGGTTTTTGACATGCGAAAAAGTTACAAACGTGAAAATTTATTCATGTTTATGTGTTGGTCAAGTTGTACTTTTGCATTTGGAGGCTGTGAATTGAGTCGTAGATGATCTTGAAGGCCAATAAAAGTTTTTCTTTTTATTTTCTCCTCGAATAACCAAAATAGGATTTCTAAGGGCAAATTTTCGAATAGAATCATTTTGTATGTTTTGTCTTATTCTGTGTTTGGGCAAAACTGTTTGAGTCATAGATTAGGCTTTGTGTATATTGACCTTCCAAGCTTATAACGTGTTTACTTGAAGATTTAACGGCCAAAGTAAAAGATCTACATCAATATGTCACGTGTTGTGCTCATTTTCGTCTTCATATTCCAAGGATCTCTTAAGTATGAATGTATATTTATTTTGAGCCTTGGAGATTTAATATTTGGATGTTAGGTTTTTATAAAATTTATATTAATATGTTTTAAAATGATTTTATCCTTTTTAAAAGAAAAATATTTTTCACGTGGTCATCAAAACCTGGGTATGTCGTTTGAACGAGTTACCTTAACTTATTAGAACAAGGTTCTAACAAGATATCGAACGAGAGTAATTTGATGATTCCTTCTAATCGATTCGAATGGGATAAGGGGCTTTGTTTGAATGAGAGGTACCTCGTTCAAATGAGTTGTGAGAATTTTCTTTTTTTTTTTTTAGATTTTCTTCAATGTGTATCATCCATATCTTAATTTTGGATAACCTATTATAAATAAGAGTGCGGAGCATCAGTTTTCTTAGAGGAAAAATTTATGTTTCGAGTTCACAAACTCTATCAAAAATCTCTTCAAAACCCTTGTTCACACCCAAGTTTTTTGGGATCGAAATCTGTAAGGACAAATTTTTTAATCGAGCAAGTTTGTAACTATTGTATGTATTTCGTGTTTGGACAAAACATATTTGAGTCATAGGTTAGGACTTTGAGTTGTGTGTCCTTTGAGCCTATGATGTCTTATTGAATACTATATGGTAAATTTGAAGCTACATCGAGAATTCATTGGATTGCATGTCGAGTTTTCGTATTTAACATCCGAGGGAGCTCGATAAAGGTAATAAATGTATGAATAAATATAAGTTTTTGATCCACATGTATGCTTCAAATGTTGTTTTCTAAAACTTTTTTGAGGCCTTTTAAATAAATGTTTTTCAAAACAAAAATATTTTTGTTTTAGTTTGTTTGAATAAGAATAGTTGTTCATTTGAACGAGATGTGGAGTTCATTAGAACGGCCTTCAAACGACCATCAAATGGGGTACTTTTGTTAATTAGAGGTTTATAAGTCCTAAGTTAGTCCAAACGAGATCATGTGTTCGTCTGAATGAGGTTTAAGTTCGTTCGAATGAACCCCATGTTTTCATTCGAATGAGTTTCTTTAAAAAAACATATCACCTCAAAATTTGTGTTTTGTATAAATACTCGGGTATGGCATGAGTTTTTAAAGAGGGTTTTTATGAAAACGATTTTCCAATGTTTTTCTTGTGCCTCCAAAGCCCTAGTTCCACCAAGTTTTAGATCCAAGAATCCTACATTTATATGTCTATTTGAGATCTCTTTTGTATTGTATCGTATTTATTTTCTCTTCACACGGTGAGAGTTTCAAGCAATAGAGATCGTGTTTGTGTTGAGAGGCAGCTAGACTAGTAGCAAAATAGTAAGATCGGAGGGATACCGAGACAAGGGAATGTGTCTATGTTGTATGGCTATTGAAAGACATCCAACAGTGGCTACAAAGAATGATACAATGAATGAGGAAGCACATCAAGGCTTAAAGGCATCGAGTCTATGAGTAAGCCTAAGTTGTTCTTATAAACTGCCTATCGTAGTGGGCTTGTGGGACAGGATCGTCCGAGGTTTTTGCCTTTGTGGTTTTCCTCATCCATCATCATGTTGTGGGTTACTTATTTTGTTCTTGATTATTCTCACATAGATGCATGCTTAGGTCGAGACTAAAATACGACACTTGTGATTTCAAAAGTTGCAAAGCTTATTAAAATTTTGAAAAAAATAAAAGTGAGTGATGTTTCATACAAACCCTAAGGCACATAAGATTTCTCAAATTAGTATCAGAGCGCGTTACCCTAGTTTATTATGTTAGATATCTGTCCAGTGCTTGTTTAGGGTTTAGATGGATTTTAACCGAGAGGGTAGTTCTATTGGTTGGACTCCATTGTTTGATGGAACAAAATATCCCTATTGGAAGGCTCAAATGCGATTTTTATTAAAATCTATAGATGATAATGTTTGGAACTCAATTAAGTTTGGGTGGACTCCTACCACTTAAGGTGGTGCTCCTAAAGCGTAGGCCTCCTGGACAACGGTTGAAAAGAAGGCCTCGAGTTTTAATTCTATGGGTATGAGTGTTATTTTCTGCATTATAATCGAAAAAGAGTTTTGACGTATTATAACTTGCGAAATCACTAAGGTTTCTTGGGATATCTTGTGATCCACACACGAAGGGATGGATATTGTTATGGCTTCTAAGTTAAAAAAATCTAAGGACTAATTTTTAGACGATTAAGAATTTAGATAATGAGTTTTTTGATGAGTTTTATGCCAAGTTATCGAATATTGTCAACTCCTCATTTAACTTAAGTGAATCGATCCCAAAGTATAGAGTTATATGAAAAATCTTAAGGTCGTTGCCTGAACGATTTAATGCAAAATTCACAATCCTAGATTCCTTAAGTGGTGACATTCTGAGAGTCCAATAACTTGTAGGTTAACTTCAAACCTATGAGAGGAACATGTATCCTCCAAAGAAAACTAAAAATAAGGGCATTGCTTTGAAAGCTCACAAGGAGAACGTACTAAATTTTGATAGTGATTGTCAGCTTAGTGCTGAAGAGACATCTAGGTTTGCTAAGAAGTTCAAGAAGTTTCTTAAGCTTAGAGATGAGAAGATCATTAAGAAGAGATTAGAAAAAAAATCTAAGAACTTTGTTGACCGTAATAGAAGAATAAGGATGATAATTAGAAGATGGATAATAGGGATAAGTGTTTTGAATGCTAACATTTTTGGCATTATTCTCGTGAGTGTCCCCTTACACTAAGGATGGAGGTTAAGAAACCAAAGGTATAAAATACCACCCTTTGTGATAGTGAATTGAAAGAGGGAGTTAATATCCCAATCGTACGCAACTAAACTTTATTCAAATGGGATTAAATGAAGTGTCTTCCCCCACTGAAGATAATCATGTGCATAATGAGTCTGGGGTCCAATCTTTAGGTTCCAAAAAGAGTGAGTAGAGGAGAAATAAAGAAAAAGAATATGAGTAGGAGAGTGGGCTTCAAATGGCCTTTCGATAGTTGTACAATGAGTTATTGAATTTGATAAAGGCCAACTTGTATTTATAAGCTAAGGAGAAGGAACGTGCCATGGGAGATGATTATAATAAATTGATTGATAAAGGCTTCTTGAGGGGGAGAGAAATAGTGTTTGATGTTTGATAGAGTCTTTGATGAAAAAGCTTCTTGAGTTTATAGAATCTAGGCATTTATTCGATTCTAGGATTATGGAGTTAGACGGGAAGTTGACAGACTCTTGTAATTTCAAATTTGATTTGAAGTTTCGGTCGAAATGGTTAGATAAAATTCTAGGAACTATTCGAATCAAAGATGACAAGTGTGAGATTGGCTACGATGATATAGATACTTTCACTACAAAGCCAAGACGACGCATTTAAGAGAGCCAAATAAAGATACGGACGTTAAAAAAGATCAACCGAAAGGTAAGTTTCCTCGTGTATTCACTTGCACACACAGTGGTAGGAAAGGTCACTTTAGGCATTTTGTTATGATCTTATAAGAGGTCCTATAAAGAATAAGGCTAGTGTCACCAAGTTTCCTCAAGCCCGTGTTTGGCAAGTTACACCTCAGTAGGTTAAGAGATCCAATGTGGAGTCACTAAATGCTAAGCATATTAACTCTCGCTTGCTTTCACATAATTCATCCCATGCTATATCTTATAAGTGATTGTGATTGCATGTGTGTCATACACTAGTTTTGTGCCTCGTGATATATGTTTTCTAGTGTTATGTTGTGTTTATCTTTTGTATTTTGATAATCTATTTTTTGGGTCTTAATGAGAAAAATACAAAGATAAAGGTTTGTCTTTTGAATTATTTTTTTATTTGGTATCATTTTGAAAATGTTAAAAGACTCAAAAATATTTTTGGTTTTGTGTATTTGGTTTTACTCATATTGTATGCCATATCGGTCTGTTTGAATCCCATTCCTTTGATATATCAATGTGACTAGGACATTTTGATTTTTATTCTCAATGCTTGGATTCTTTTTAATCATGTTTACATGAAATAGTTTGAAATTGATTTTCCTAATGTATTCACTTTGAATATGACTCTACACAAACTTTTCACAAGATCTTTTGGATTTTAACCACATATGTCACATGAGCTAAGTGAGATATTCTCCTAAGAATCTTATCATGTGCATAAAAATTTTGACAAAGGGGGAATTGTGCATGTAAAAACGATTACCCATGAGTTTGTATGATATTTTTTTAAAATATGAGTGTGAACGAGATAAATATGCTTTACATAAAAGGCGACCATTGGCAAGACCCAAAAAATATTGAGAGGCAATAAAAGTAAAAAAAATTCTAAGGCCGAATTTTTTGCGTTGAAACTTTAAAATTATATATCTGAGAAGAGAGAGAGAGAGAGAGAGAGAGAGAGAGAGAGAGAGAGAGAGAGAGAGAGATGATATATATTTTCTAGGGTGTTTATTTGAAGATCAATGGATTTTCATAAAGAGTCCTAGTTGAGCTTAATTATTTCGAAGTTATTGATTCAAGAATCATCAAAATTTCTAGGCAATTGTTCTCTGACTAATTTATTTGACATGTGAGGAGAAATTGAATGTTGATAAATTGTTGCGGTCAAATAGATCTACTTGTACATGGTTGAGTGATTGGGTCATTTTTTCTTGTTTCTAGTTCACACCCCCTCACTTCGTACCTCCATATTTAGACACATTGATACTATGCGACTATGTAAACCTATGTGTCTATGTCTTTTGTGGTCGTTTATTCCTATATATATTTGTGATTTATTGTTACATGTGTGGTTATATATATGGTATGTTTTGAGTTCTGAGTCTTTGCATTTTCATTTAATCCATGGTCGCCTTATGCTTAATCTTTGATTTTTTGGCAAAGAAAAAGAAACTTTTATTGAAAAACAAAATAATGATTTCTAAAGAATGAATTCAAGAGATGAAAACTATACGTGGAATGAGGTGCATAAGGCATCATAAGGGAAAACAAAGTCTCAACTAAGTTAACACGTAAGAAACACCTCAATCATATGCAGCACAATAATTACAAGAAAGATTATGAATAAAGCTAAGAAAACCTATAAGTAGTCCAACCTAACCTATTGTTATTTATATGAACTATAAAAGGCTCGGGAGGTTAATTCCACCATATTCGGTGAGGAAAAAGGAGACCAATATTAGCAAAGCAGTCTGCAACTGAGTTATCTTCTTTATAAACATGACTATAAAAGAATTCCATATTAGAGATATGAAATAGACAATTATTTAGAGAAATTATTAAAGGCCATCGAGGAACATATCCTTTCTTACTAAAATAATCCACAAAACTTTGGGAGTAATATTATCACCAAAGCTTATACCATCCTTCCAAACTGGACCATTGAATAGCTGAGATGGCACCATGTAATTCGCAATAAAGGAAGTGTTGATAAAAATGCCTTTGTCTTACACACATAAATAAGTACAAGAATAGTCTCTCAAGACCAAGCCAAAGCGTGCAGGGCCAGGGTTCCCTTTAGCTAGACAATCACTTTTGACATTGATCTAATTTAGAATTGGGGCCTTCCCTAATAGAAGTTGAATTTGAGGACCTCTCTTAAGGACAAGGTGAATACTAATCTTCTTAATAATGCACAACTATACATTCCCTTTTATAAAATCCAGGAGCATTAGGACTGATAAGCTAAGGCCATGTTTTATTGCTATTACAAATTTTGATGAAACTAGGTTTGACATTATAAAATCTAATCTTATTTTTGGCCAACCAAATTTTATACATAACATAGAAAATAGCAGCCTTCCAACTATTTGTTAATTGAAGGTGACCTAATGACAAACCATGTATTAGAAATCAACAATACTAGAAGACTTATGAATTATGACATTAAACAAGTCATCAGACCAAGACCAAATCCTCTTCGCAAAGCCATAGTCTACAAAGAGATGGTTGGTAGATTCATATGTTTTGTTGCATTGTAAACAAATAAAGACAAAAGGGGTACTATAAATTGTGAGCATGTCATCTATGGGAAGGTTGTTATGAATATATTTCCATGAGAGCATAGAATCTCTGGGAGGAACAAACTTATGCCAAATTTGATTAAATATATATGTATTGGAGCTAATATGTTTAACATAATTAAATGCCTCAGCAAAGGAAGGATCCCAGTATTAGAGTTCTCCCGTATGACTACATCATCAGTACTATGAATGGTTAAACTCTTAAAAATCTTTTTTGAGATAAGATAGGGAAAACATCTTGCATATATGGAGGAATCATGCATTGGCCATTTTAAACAATATTAGACATATGATCTTTCACACAATTCTGCATCTTGGAATCAATACATAAATCATTTGAGATAGGGCTACCAAACCAGTTATCCCACTAAAAATTGATAAAGCAACCATTACCAACAATTTATCCTCTATGAAAATAAAGAATAGGAAGAATAGCTTTAATACCATGACAAATAAAAGATTTACTATAGTGATCAATAGTTAAATGATCAGTGATTTTGAATTTATGTTTAAATAAAATCGCCCACCAAGACTTTTTGGAAATGACATTCCAAGTAAGCTTCAAAATTGTAGCTTTATTGAAAGAGTATGCATTTCTGATACCCAAACCACCTTCTTCTTAATCTTTGATTTTGTCATGTGCTATGATCATCTTGGTATCTTATACATAAATTATTGCATCTTAGTTAATATCATTTGTTCGTAGATTGGATTATTTGTGCTTTACACCATTGCATGATATATTTATTTTTCCTTATGACTCCCATACTTCACTTTGGGCGAGATTTGGTTTTATCAGGGACAAATGTTTTATTATTATTCATATTATTCTTTGTTTATTATTGAACTAAAATTAGGAGAAATGGTATCTCAATCTTATAGTCCGATGGAGATTAATATCTTAGGTAGTGAGGACCTATCTTAAGTAGAGATTATTAAATAAAGGGGGAGGGTTTTTCATATGCGATATTTATATTGTTATATGACATTTTCATTTTAAGGTGTGATTAAGTATGCAGGTTAGTAGCGATGTGGCAAAGCTTTACATAAAAGAAAATCTACACAAGTTGGTGTCAGACAAGCGTCTGTAACCTTTTTCCTTTGGGGGTTGGTGATTGAGTCTTAGTGAGATTGATGGCCCAATAGTTTTTTATTTAAGTTTTGTCTCAGAATAGACAAAGGGGGAAATTTGTAAGAACAATATTCCAAATTGAGTCAATTTGTAAGTATTGAATTTATCCTATATTTGGATAAAACTTGTTTGAGTCATAGGTTAGGACTTCAGTTGTGTGTCCTTAAAACCTATGTTGTGGGATTGAAGACTATGCACAATGATAAATCGACATTGAGATTACATTGGATTACATGTCGAGTTTTAGTCTTCAATGTCGAAAGGATCTCAATAAAGGTAACAAATGTATGAATGAATATAAGTATTTGATCCCTAGATATGTTTTTGGTATTGTTTTTTAAAACTTGTTTGAGGCCCTTTTGGTAAAATGTTTTTTTTAAATATTTTTTTATTATTTTGGTTCATTCGAATGAGAATAGATTTTTTTTCAAACGAGATGAGTATTTCACACTAGAACGGCCTTCAAACAAACATCAAACGGGGTATTTTTGTAAATTAGATGTATATATATTTGAAGCTCGATTGAAGTTGGTTCGAATGAAATCACGTATTCATTCGATTGAGGTTTAAGTTGATTCAAATGAGATAGTCTTACCTTCGAATCAACCCTATGTTTTCATTCAGAAGAGTTTCCTCAAAACATTTGTCACCTTAAAACATTGTGTTATCTATAAATACACAGGTTTGGCATGAGTTTTCAAAGTGGGTTTTTATCAATCCGATTTTTTGAGGTTTATCCTGTGCTTCCAAACCCTAGTTTACACCTGTGACACCCTGCCAAATAAAATACCGGGTGATCAGTCCTATACCAAATTAAAACAGGAATCCCAGTTGGATCATCCTTAGCATCACTGTCGAAAACTTTTTAAACTTACTAACCACCTAGTATTCCAAAAACTGGTGCCAATTTTAACTTTTTATTTAAACAAAACAATACATGCGGAATAAAAATATAAACCATTCACACAACTGAATGAAAATAAACTGAATCATATATACACAACTTGCCGAATAAATCACTGGCCACCAAATAAATAATCCAATACAATTATTCAACACCTGAATGAATTACTCCTGAAAACTGTACCGAGAAGTCTGGGCGACAAGCCCTAAATAAAACTGAAACTAATACAAGATACCTACTCTAGGAATGAATGAATGATGCGTCTAATCCAAACTCCTGCTAGCATCCACATGTGCCGCAGCTCCATGTCCCTGGAATAGAATATCAATCCTGGCGTCCCTGTGGCTGGACACCTAAAATGTTTTGAAAAAATAGTTTTATAGCAAGGGTTAGAACCCAAAACATTTTGAAAATATTTAGCAAGTGAATGAACTGCAGTAATTTAAAATGCATGAATGCGCTTCATATTTAAGTTAGTGTCGCACTCCCTTGTGGACATTCTCACCCCTCCACTATTGTGCACACCTACCGGTTACCTTAACCCCACCTAGTTGTACTACCCCGTCCAACTAGTCCTGGTATAACCTTCCCTTGCCATACTACTCTAACCCGAGTATAATAATTCTTGAATTATAAGTTATTTCACAATTAACTAAATAAATTCCTCTTAAATAGCAGCATATAACCGTGTCACAAGTTATATAAAGTAAATACATCACACCCTGTATTATTCCCACAAATGATTAACTTAATTAATTTCTCATTAATTAACTGCATATAACTGTAACTCGAGTTATATAAAGTAGATACATCACACACTGTATTATTCACCTACATATAATATTTACTACCATATTATACGTACCTCTACTAACATCCACACATATATTATACGTGTATCCATCCTTCCGAGTATACCCTCACCGGATGATTCCCTCTAAAATGCTATCTCACTAGGTGTGCTCACAAAACCTAGTTTCCCCAAGTTGGAATCGCTCACCAACTTGGACCAAAATATAAACGAAGTGGAGGCGGTCATATTCCTTCCCTGAAAGTGAGATAAATCCCTCACCCATATATACCGGACGCTAGTTGCATAAAGCCTCAATAAAGTCTCTGTAAGAGAGTCGTCTTAATCCCTCCATACTATGTTCCGGGGTTTGCCCAACTATGACTTAACGAGAGTCTATCCAGCCTTGTCTTCGGGTGCGCTTCATCTCATATATATGCCCGCTTAGTAATTGAATGTCATCCTTTCATTGGGTGTCCGATGAGACCAGAGTCGAACCTAACCGTTGAGCTCGCCCTACTCCTCAAGCTAGGGGATTCACCCACATCGCGCAACCTCCCTTGATAGCATTAGAGCATATGAATTTAATAAATATCTAATCACTGATATTTAGTATCACGCACAATAAATATACGTATATATATACTATCACGACACCGTATATATATAATATAAACCCCGGCTTTACCGCGTATTCAAAATTCCGTACACTGCCTGTAATTTAATATCACACCCAATATGCACACGTATATATATATATATATACTATCACTACACCGTATATATATAATATAACCCCCGGCTCTACCGTGTACTCTAAGTCCCGTACACTGCCTGAAATTTCCTGAGTCTGTCACCCGACTCAATGTAGTTAATTTCCTCACTTAATAATTTATCGTCTTCCCGAGTCTATGGTCTGACTCTAATATACTTAACTCACTCTTTAATTTATATAATACTTTCCCCGAGTTTATGCTCCGACTCCAATTAAATTAATTAACACATGTATTATTTTAATACCTTCCCGAGTCTATCGTCCGACTCTAATTAAATTAATTAACACACATATTAATTTAATACTTACCCGAGTTTACAATCCGACTCTTATTTAATTAATTATCATACCCATTAATTTAATAACTCGGTGTCACCCAACCATTATCCCCGGACTCACTTACTTGGCCCGTAACTTAATATTTCCCGAGTCTATGTTCCGACTCCAAATTAATTACTCTCTCTCAATATTTAATTTAATACTTTGGTGTCACGTAACCAACATACCCGAACTCACTCACTTGGTCCATTTTACAACTCATAATTTATTTTCCACATTTTTCGCCCACAATGTGTCACACATTTATTTCCATAATTTTCTCAATTATATTTACCTATAATTACCAACATGCCCGGACTCGCCCACTTGGTCCATAATCAAATATTCCCCGAGTCTATATCCCGACTCAAAATAATTTGGTTTATTTCTAAACTTAATTCACTAACTTGGGGTCGCATGACCAATATACCCAGATTCACTCACTTGATCCGTACCTCACTATTTTAGAATAAAATCTCTCAAATTCATCCATTAAATGCCCCACATAAATTCATCCTAGTCCCAATTACTTTCTCCCATAATTGCTAGGAATATTTATTTCATAATTATTTACCACTAATAATTGTATGGAAATTATTTTATAATTAATTCCCCCTTATACTTCACCCAAGGCCGAACTGCCCAGAATTTCCCATCGTCGATCGATCGATGCCCCCGATCGATCGATCGACCCCTTCGTTACAGCTCTTCTTTCCCCTGTTTTCCACCATTAACGAATTTCAAGGTTTGTAAACCATAATTTACCTCTAATTACATCATCCCATCATCCACACATGGTTAATCCACATCTTATTCATCATAGAGATCATTAAGATAATCAACCCCTCTAATTATCTCATAATTTTCGAAATGGGTCTTTCTCCATAAAATTCAATTATCTGTTTTAAATCTCAATTTCCAGATTCGATTTCCACTCTTTTATGTTCTATATTTCTTGTTCAAATCATATATACCTATTCAGATATCAATCACCCATCTAAATTTTACTTTGAATCTCATTCAAGTATTTCAAAAATAAAAACCTCATTTTGTACCCATTTATACCCAAAAACGAATTTTCACACCCACATTACCATGATATGAATTGATTATCATGCTTTAAGAATCAAAACAGTTAACCACTTGCCTGAAAGTGTTCGTAGTGTCTGATTCCGTTGGCGTAGTCCCTCGATTTGGCTCCAAAATCCTCAATTTGGCTTTTGCTAAGCTTTCCCCCAATTTCCCTCTCAAGCCCTAGGCTTAGATTTGTGATGGCTACTCATTTCCTAATCTCCCCATTAGGTTAAAAACCCTTAATCCCGTTTTTCACCTAATGGGCTTAATTAAAGTGGCCCAACTCACCCCGTGTGGGCCCGACTAAGCCCAAAAATATCCCGAGACCCAATTACTACCCCTGGGTACTCTTTTCTGACTATCTCGACCCATCCGGACTCAACCGCGCACTCATAATTGGCATCCGAATTAATTTATAAAATCCTTATCTCACACCCAACTTAGTCTATACCGACTCCCGACTGGAATAAGTGCATACCCCGTCATTAATACCCGAAATGACGTAATTAAATTATTTCTATTCACTTAGTAAATAAATTTCCCTAAACATTAACCATTCACTTCCCGATTAATATTTAAATAAATATATTGTCATAATTAATTCAGTTAAAATTACAACACACCAGTAATATAAAATCCCGAATTAATTAAATATTAAATGCACAAAAGTACGGGGTGTTACAACACCCAAGTTTGAGATCCAAGAATTATATATTTATATGTTTATCTGAGACCTCTTTAATATTGCACCGCATTTATTTGCTCTTCATACTATGAGAGTGTTGAGCGGTGGAGATCGTGTTTATATTGAGCGACAGCTGGAATGGTTACGAGATAACTAAGATTACTGGGAAACCGACTCATGTTAATACGACTACATTGTGTGGAAGTTCGAAAATGTCCAACATTAGCTGTGAAGAAGGATACAAGTAGCAAGGAAGCGCATCAAGTCTTGAAGGGATAGAGTCTGTGAATAAGAGTAAGTTGATCTTGTAAACGTTCTATATCGTAGTGGACTTGTGATGTTGGGTCTTCTGAGGTTTTTCTCTTTGTAGTGTTCTTCGTACATCATTGTGTTATGGGTTACTTTTTTATTCTTTCTTATTTTCACATATATGCATTCTTAGGTCAAGACTAAAATTGTCAAGACCGTTTCATACAACACTTATGTTTTCAAAAGGTGCGAAGTTTGTTAAAATTGTGAAAAGTTAAAAAAATGGTGGTGTTTCATACAAAACTTAGGGCCCACTAGATTTCTCAAAGTCTTAATCATATCATGCTTTAAGATCCTATTTTGGTCACCACTGGTTTATGCTCTACATACTTTGAATATTTATTTCATGCGGGGGATTCAATATTTGATGTTTACACACGATGGACTCCATATTTATAGTGTTGCGATGAAGAAGTGGTGGATTCCATATTCCAATTTGTAAACGATTGTTAAGTTATTCGATGGATATCGAGGCATGTCTGGACTCACACATTGTGGCAGTCCATTGATGGACTTTTATATGCATTACGGAGGAGAGGTTGAAGACAGAAGAGTGTCATGGCTTGAAAGAGCATCGAGTATGCGTTGTAAGTCTACTTTCTATCTTATGTAATTCCTCATCATAGTGAAGTACATTAGTTGGTCCGTTTGAAGTTTTTCCTATTTAGGTTTTCCTCTTACATCGACAGTGTGTGATTTTTATTTTACTTTACTCGACTATCACCTAGAATAATGTTTTAAGGTAAAATAAAATTGGCTAAAACTGGTTTATACAACAATTGGTTTAAAATTTATGTTTATCTTATTGGATAAATAAATTATTTTGAAAAAGAAAAAGAAATGTTTTTGTGTTTTTTTTACATCCTCCATATATTAGCAAGTTTAAATTGGTATCTGAGCGGGTACACTAAGTTACCAGGTATATCCATCATTTTGTATTATTTTAGGGTTATTTATTTGCATCTCTCTCATTGGTCATTTTTTTAAAGGTATTCATAGAGATAAGTTATCCTAGGTTTTTAGTGATGATGATGATTTTGAGATTCAAGAGGAGTTTAATGAGCTTCATAGTCGGCCTTAAAAATTATCTAGATTGAATTTGAGGTTTGGAAAACGAATTAAACTTCTTGAAAAATAAAAAAATTAAAAGATGAAATTGAATTTTTATGAACTGTTCAACTCAAAGAGATATTCTTCATGAGAAAATCTTTGACATGAAACTCGATTTTCATACTTTAGAAGTGTCCAAGAAAGAGAGTGGGGACACAGTCAAGTTTTTAGAAAATTAAATAAAGGACTAGAAAATGTTTGACTTTAAAGTAGATGTGCATGCCATTAAGGATAACGATACTCTTGGGGATAAGCTCACTTATATTAAGGGGGTGAGATAATCTTTAAGAAATTATTGAGAAGGAGACCCTAAAATTTAAGGAGTCTAATTTTTTGCTTGAGTGTTTGAAGTTAAAAATAATTTAAAAGACTCAAGTAGTGGCTTCGTTGATACGAATTCTTTCGTTGTTAGAGCCAAGACCAACATTTGTTTTAGACTATTAACCATTGCCTAGGATATTAGACTATGTCAACCCATAGGTAAAGTTCATCATGTTTACACATGTTCGCATTATGGTTGGAAAGGTCATTTTAGGGAATTTTTTTACTTTATTTTAAGAGCTCCTAGAATGTATAAATACCGTGTCACCATGGATCCCAAAACTTGAGGTGTTAGGTATTCATATATTTGGGTTAGGAAATTGATTTCAGAGGCATTGAATTTTAGGTTGATCAATTCTTACAAGCTATCATATGATTCTTACCATTTTTATATCTAATGGGTGATTGCGATTGCATATTTTTATACACCAGCTTTTGTGCTTCCTGATTTATTTTGTTTCTAGTTGTATGATGTTTGAGTCTACTGTATTTTGATCTTACTTTTATTGAGTCTTATAGAGAAAGATACAAACAGATTTTTTTTTGTCTTTTGAGTTTGTTTTACATTTAGTGTCATAAAAATGTTTAATAACTCAAAAAGATTTTTTTTATGTGTAGTGTGGTTTTACACACTTACAATTCTTAAAATCAATATTGATAATGCTTACATGGAATTGTGTGACTTTGATTTTCAAAATTTATTCATTTTGCATATTCCTCTTCACACACATCCACCAGCTCATTTGGATTTTAACTTCATATATTACATGAGTAAGTGATGTGTTTAATGTTCTCTTATATCTCTTGTCATTATATATATATATATATATTGGACTATGGGGGATTTGTTCACGTAAAATGAGAGGCAATAGTAAAGAAATATTTACAAGGCCAAATTTTGTTTCATTAATTCTTCAATTGAATTAGTATCTACAAACGCTATGATTGAGAAAAACAAATATTGAATATCCAACATTTTGAGGGTTTTATAGGTTGAAGATCAATGGGTTTGCTAATGAGTCCTAGTTAATTAATGTTTGATGCTATTAATTTGAGAATTATTATATTTTCTAGGTGAGTGTGCATTATGATTGTTTATCTATTTATGAGTTCACTTTATTTGTCACTATGAGGCTAAACCTTTATTTGATAAAGTTAATAAATTCAAATAGAACTCCTTGGACATTTTTGAGTGAATAGGTAATGAATCTTTCGTATCTAGTTCACACCCATTCATGTCGTTTCCCACATGTTTGTATATACATTGTTACTATGCTAGTGTGTAAAGCTTATTGTGTTTATGTCATTTTGTGGTTGTTTATAAATACACATGCATATATATATATATATATTTGTGTGTGTGTGTGTGTGTGTGTGTGTGTGTGCCCGCACGCGCATGTATGTGTGTGTGTGTGTGTGTGTGTGTGTGTGTGTCATTGTTATCTTTTGCATATTTATATATATGGTATCATTATGTTTTGTGTCTTTGCTTTTGCTTGTCATCCATATATGCCATATATTCTATCTTTTCTTTTAATTGGTGTATTTTTTGCATGTTTATAACCATATTACTTTTTATGGTTCAATTGTTTGCATCACTATTGATATCATTTGTTCTTTATGTAGATCATATGTGCTTATTTTTCCATGTTGTGTTTGTTTCACTTCACATCATTGCATGATATTATTCTTTCTTATCTATTTCCATTTGGTATTAGATGTTCACATAATTGTGGGGGAGAGGTGGTTTATTATGCATTCTTTCTTTATCTATTTCTGAACAAAAAAGGGGAGAAATGGTATCTTTCACTTTAGTTCTTAGGAGGAGATCTTCATCTTAGGAGGAGATATCTTACCTAGGTGGTTACTGTTAGATATAAGGGGAGTATATTCTTATGAAAATTTTATGCATTGTTATATTCTCTTTGCATTTAAAGGTGTGTTCAAGTGTGCAGGTTTGCAATATGAATCAAAGTTACAAACGTGTAAAGCTAATCAAGTTTATGTGTCGATTAAGTTGTATTTTTTACATTGGAGGGTTATGGAATGAGTCTTACATTAGCTTGATGGCCCATACATGAGTTTGTAAAGACATAGTTTGAATGAGTCTTACATGAGCTTGTAAAGACAGAGTTTGTCGATTAAGTTTATGTGCCGATTAAATTGATTACATTGGAGGGTTATGGAATCAATTTGAATGAGTCTTACATGAGCTTGTAAAGACAGAGTTTCGAATGGACCCAATTTGAATGTTTTGGCTTATTCTATCTTTGGGCAAAACTTTTTGAGTCATTGGTTAGGCTCTATGTATGTTAACCTTTCAAGCCTCGAACCTAATTACTTGAAGACGTAGCAGTGAAGTCAAATGATATACAATATCATGTCATGTGTCATTCTCGTTTCCATCTTAATGTTCCAAGGAGCTCTATTAGGAATGTGTATTTATTTTAAGCCTTAGATATTGTATATTTGTATGTTAGAGTTTTATAAAATTTATTTTAAAATGATTTAAACCTTTTTAATTATATTTTAGAAACATATAATTTTTTTTCACGATCATTAGAACTAATTGGTATGTCATTCGAACGAGTTACATTAACTCTTTAGAATAGTGTTCCAATGAGATATCAAACGAGACTTTTTCATGTCACTTTATTTTCTCATTTGATGATTCTTTGAAAGTCGTTCGAACGAGATATGGGTCTTCGTTCTAACGAGGGGTACCTCATTTGAACGAGCTGGCAATAATTTTCTTTTTTTATAATTTCTTCAATGTGTTCAATATTTTTCTCGATTTTGGGAAACCTCTTTTAAATTGGAGTATGGAGGAGAAGCTTTCTTAGAGGAAAAAACTCATGTTGATCCTAAACTTATCAAAAAACTCTCAAAAGCCCTATTTTACCCCTAAGTTGCTTTGGATCCAAATGTTCATCATATTATGCTTTGAGATCCTATTTTTAGCACCATTGGTTTATACTCTAAATCTTCTTAGTATTTTTTTTTACAGTTGATTTTTATCAACGACATGAAGAAATTGAGGGTGATGATGTAGCTAGATGGGGGAGTTTACTAAAAATACGGGGTTGAGTTTGGCTGGAGGTTTGCGGTGGTTAATGTGTTTGATTTTGCATGAGGTTTGATTTTAATCGATTGGTCATGGTTGGTAATGGTGGTTGTTTGGGATTTTGGATGGCTAATGATGATTGGAGATGGTGGTGTTGGGTGATTCTGGTGGTGGTTTGAGGTGGTTTAGAGTCGGAGGTTGGGTTTATGGGCTTGGAATGGGAGGCGAATTTTAAATAGGGGAAGAGATAGGTATGGATAAGGGAAAGATTATGTGTATGTATGTAGTGTTAGATTTAGATTTGTTGAATGAGGAATAACACGGTTGTTTGGTTACAAGTTTTGAGTAAATAGGGGTATTTTTGTCTCAAAATGTTGAAGGGGGTTATGTCCAATTACAAATTATAAGTTTATAATGGTGTTAGACTTCTATTAAAAGGTGAGGCTATTTATAACACATCATTAAATTGGGGGTTATGTCAAATAGGTATTATAAACTAAGGATTGTGTAAAAAATCAAAAAAAAAAATTAGCCATCCAACCCCTATCGCTCACTACCTCCACCTCTCTAATGTTGTTGCCACTTCCTTCCTCGTTATCTCTTTATATCTTTATAAATCTCTCATCTCTATATGATACTAGACCTAGGGTTTAATTTTATGTTCAACCTATAATAAAACTTAGGGTTTTCGTTATTATGCATAGTGTCAACACAAAATCACAGCCAGATTTCTGCTCAAATCTAGGTCTTAAAAGAATAAAGAGGTGGCAGGAAGTATCATAAGGATGCGATAAGAAAAATGGTCAATTTATTCCAATAATATTCATTATGATTATATGGATGAACCTGATGTGAAGTTTGGGATGAAGTTTCAAGTTTTAAGAGGATATAATATGGGTGGGGGAAGATGCAAATAGGGTAATAATAAATATTTATCACTTCATTGGAAAGTGAGTTGAAATAGACTTCGTTTACTAATCCGTGAAGTGCATTAAGTTCAATGGGATTTAAATCATTGAGCAAAAAAGAAAGATAAATGGGTTCCAGTATCATTGCCATGGCATGCAAAAGGAGGTGGAGGACGAAGGAAATGGTAAGGAGGAGAAAAGTGGTTGTGAAAGGGTTTAGTATTTAAAGACGTCAGTTATATGGTATTTTTTTTAAAAATTAAGCCATTTGTGTCAAAATTGAATTAAATAGAGACTACAAGGTATTGATTGAAATTTTAACACAATTGATTAGATTAAATGACCATAAACCTCAAGATTAATTTTTCATTTTCTCCAAGAATAATGAATAACCATATGGATCATATTCCATAAAGGAATCAAATAAACCAATGTTCGAAATTGAATGAGGTGGAGAAAAAAGATTCATGTGTGTATTGAGATTTACAATAATAACAAAAAAGCAAGAAAAATTATGAAAAATGAATTAAAATATTTTCAATTAATTTAAACTTAACTAGTTAAATAACAAATTTATTATTAAAAGGAAATTTCTCACTTGAGTAAATCCATTTTTATTTAGTTTTTTATATTAAATAATTAGGTTCCCTTAAATACACTTGATATAATGTTGTCTTGAATATTCGAATGGATAGAATATTAATTGTGAGTATAAGAAATATCACAATATAGACATCCATGAAAACAATCACAAAGAATATAAAGTAGAGATCACATACAACAACGATATACGTGATTTGGCAACTTGCCTACGTCCAGGGGGAGGTTACCATTTTATTATAGCGTCTCTCCATATTTTTGGCTACATCCCTTTGCCCCAGGTCAGGGTGTACAATTTATAGGTGCATCAAAGTAGAGATTGAGTTGTTTAAGGAACTCAATTAACACATGAATATATCAAGGAGTACCTAAATATCTCTTTCGAGATTATTGATTACTGATTTGACTATATCCGTAAGTGTTCTAGTGTATTTGAAATACTCGTGTGTGAATTGAATTGTGATTTGGTATGATCAGCGCTTTGATTAATCCGGGATAATCGGCTACCCTCAAGGGTCATGCTGAATGGGTTCCCACAATTGCCCCTAAAATCTTTGGGCTAATAGTTTGGGCCAATATATTTTAAATGAGTCCAAGTCCCAAGGCTTGGAGCAGTATAAAAATCGACATGGCACATTTGTAATTCATGAGGATTGATGGGGGTATGTGCGTCATAAATAAATCTTCCTGGCATACTTGTAATTCATTTGAATGGGAGAGGGTTTTGTTGTCTGACCATGCATCTGAACCGCCAAAAATCATATAGGTGATCTTGTTCATTATTGACATCGGGTTTCAAATCGGAGATACAATCCCTCCAATCATTTCAGTTCAGTTTACTTTCTTCCTTGCTTTCTAAAATTTGCTAGGTTCATCTTCTTCAGCGCCCTCTTTCTTTAGGGATTCGTTATGTCTTGTAAGTTTCAATTCTCTCTTTCTCAGTCTTCTACTTTCCTAGTTTTCTTCTTTTTCTGTAACCGTAATTAAGGTTGTTCTTCTCTTAGTGCGTTTATGAAAAACTTGATAATAAGTCGATTACTGAGTTTAGGAAGTAATATAATATTCCTGATTAGGTGGAGATCGATTGTGACCCTCTTCCTCGAAATGTTTGCGACATTTAAGGGGGGCACTAGATTCACACCATACTGATAACTCAGGTGGTAACCTTCTTTATCTCCATCTGAACAACATTTCCTTAGATCTGCTTAAGATCTGATGCCCCGTGGATTATCACGAACTCATGTCTTGTATCATCATCAGGGACATTGTTTCGCTTTTGGTTTCCATTGACTATAACCTTCTCTGGGTTTTTTTCGATGTACTCATAGAGGTGACCATATTGGGCTAGCTCCTCCAAGTGTGACTTCATAGATTTGCAATTTTCAGTCCTATGGTCGCCCTCCTTGAGGAATGCGCATCTCAGTGCATTGTTTCTTTTCATTGGGTCACTACCCATCTCTTTAGGCCACTTGATGAACGATTGGTCTTTGAACTTGCTCAAAATTTTATAAATAGGTTCTTTGAAGATTATGTTAATAGCCTAGAATTCCTTGGAGGGATCATCCTTATTCCCATTCTTGGATCCATTCTTGCCCCCGTTTTTATTTCCCTTCTTTGGGATATCACTCTTTTTTGTTCCCTTGTTTGACTTTGCTCAAATTTTATCCCCATTATTAGAATGAATCATCTCTTCCACCTTGGCGTATTTGTCAATACGAGCCATGAGCTCATCAATGGTGTTGGCTTCTTTCTTAATTAGGGACTAGTGCAACAAAGAGGTGGTCGGCAGACCAATTTTGAAGGATGTTACGGTAACTTGCTCTGAGTAGTCCTCGACCTCGTTGAAGATTTCCCAATAACTTCTGTCATAATCCCGAAAGCTCTATTGTGACTTCTTTTTCATCGTAAGCAGTGTATCAATTTTTTTAGGGTGGGAGTTATTGGTTATGAAGCGAGCAGTGAAGGCCTATGCTAGAGCATGGAAGTTTCTAATCGACCTATAAGGTAACTTTTTGAATCACTTATGGGATACATCATGTAGGCTAGAAAGTAAAATTCTACACATCGGTGCATCATTATGGATCTACAAGCTCATTGCTTATCGATATTGTCGAATGTGGTCTATGGGATCTGTCTTTTCATTGTAGATTTTGGACCTAGAAATGGCAAACATCTTATGGGGCTCCTCCTCTTCAATCGACCTTAAGAAAGGGAATTTAATCTGGGTATTGAGTACCCTTCTTGCTAGCTCTCTGGTGGACTTGGCTCCACGATAGGCTGGATGTTGGTCCATTTCTCTACGGACCAGAATACTAACATCTTTATTATGTCTATCATTGCACTTGTGGCGTCTCTCTTGCTGGCCACGCTCTGATCGACCATGCTTTGACCTGTCACATTCAGTTTTATCTTGGTCACGCCTGAATCTCGTCCCTCGTCTATGAGTATTACTCACTTGAGGACTGGGAGTACTATCACGACATTTTTAGTGCCGCTATGAAGATTTTCTCCATTCTTTCAAGTCTCCTATGAAGGCGAGAATTCTCTTTCATTTGGATGTGTGTAGCCTCCTCTTGTTCTCGAAGCCTGGCTTCGTAAGCATCGACCAACCTAGAGATCAGAGTAAAGCTAGGTGGTCCTTAGCTTTCTGCATATGGTTGCCTATCTTGGCAAAACCTGGGGTTTGTATGCTAATGAATATCTGACTTGACCCTAGGAGGAACTGTGTCTTCCTACACATCGCCAACTTGAGGAATGTTGCTTCTATGGTGAGACATCACGAGCTTTCTGTTTGTGAAGGTTTTTGCAAGAATATATATTATTTTTCATAGACGGTGCCAATTGTGAGTAGAAGAAATATCACAATAAAGAGATCCACAAAAATAATCATAAAGAACAGAAAATAAAGACCACGCGCAATAACGATATACATGGTTCGGAAACTTGCCTACTGTAACAACCCGTGACTTTGGGACTGAGAAATTTAATTTTGAGAGGAATAAGATTTATTTAAATCGAAGAATTTTAGAATTTGGAAATTGAAGTCCAAAAATTGAAGACGTTTTAAAGTTTGTCGAATGAGGATTTTGAGTGTACCATTGGTTCAGGATGGGTCGAGATAGTCAAAATGACTGTCATTGGGTTTTATTTCGGTTCCAAAATATTTTAAGTGAGTTTGACTTGAATTGGATTAAACGAGTCATTTAAAGTGTGTATTAACATTTAAAACTGGGTTTTTTGTTTTAAGGGATTTAAGGGTTTACGATTTCATCCCTTCTCATTTGTGAGAAGAGAGAAATATAAAGAAAAGAGAAAGAAGAAGAAAGGAAGAGAGATGGTTGGGGTCAACTTTGGGTTGATATATTGGCTTAGAATCATGATATGATGAAGGTTTAGGGGTTAGAAGTGAAATTTTAGGGTTTAGAATTCATGGGTTTTTGTGAAGAAGAATAGACTTTTAAAGTTCTACAGACCCGAATCGATTCGCCCCTTAAGCGAATCGATTCGACTTAGGCAAAAGTGGCAGGTCTGCATGACCGAATCGATTCGGACCCAAGGCGAATCAATTCGGCTTGAGACGGAGTCCCGGGTCCTTTCGACCAAATAGATTCGCAGTTGGAGCGAATCGATTTGCCCTTGAGACTGAATCGATTCGGGCCAGGCCGAATCGATTCGAAAACAGGGTTATTTTGTGGAGTTTTTCTAGAATGATTTCTACCCCTTTTTGATTGAGTTTATCGATACGGGACCTTCTTTTATGATGTAAGAGATATGTTTTAGAGACTTATAAGGGGTTTCTCACATTTTATGATCATGGAGACTTCTTGAAATAGTTTGGGGAAAATATATGTTTATATGTATGCATTGTAGTTGTGTATAGAGATAGTGGGAAACCTCATTGGGGACGGGAATCCTAATTATAGATCAAAAGTGAGTTTAGATATGATGTGAGGTTAAGAGCTCTTAGAGAGAGTTGCGAGGGTATGTTGTGAAATTCTAGGCCGATATTTATGTCGAATCCTTATAGAGATAGGATTCTATTAAGATACAAATTGGTGACTGACGAGAGAGAGTGGTCGCGTATCCTTAGTCATGTTTAACCTAAGGAATAGATTGTAAGTACAATCAGATTTAGGGGTTCATAGGAGTAATTGAACATCAGTCGGGATAGTGATTATATATCAGTGTAGTATTTTCCCTAAGTGATGGAATCATGAGATAAATTTAAGATTGAGCTTGAGGTTTATAGACTATTAGTTATGTGTATACCAATGGTCGAATTATTACTATAAATATCGATGTTCTTTCGGATATAGATGCAATGTGTAGAGATTGTTACCTACACTAAACTTTGGGTGATAACCTTAATGTTGGAGATATATCTATGTTGGAAGATTATTTATATCATAAGGAAAATGGATGAATATGCGTCAAGTGAGGGATCGTATTCATATAACGAATTAAGCTAATATGATTAGAATGATGGCTAGTATATTGAGGAATATGGATGCTAAGAGTCAAGTTTATAAGCTTCATACATATAATGAGAGATAATATATATATATATATATATATATATATATATATATATATATATATATATATATATGTATGTAGATATGTCTATGCAGATATGTATATATGTGTATACTCATGTTGTGAATATCTAAATCGTATGTGGTGGTTTAATTATATGATGTAATCATATGGATGTATATATATTGTGCATGTGAATGATATATATACTTGTATTGTGAAGCATACTCTGCACATGCTATCATTGGGAAGTTGTGCGATGAGGATGAGCACCCTAACTCGAGGAGCAGAGTGTGGATATTCCCCAGGTCATAGCGTCCATTGTGTTATTATGTGATTTACATTTTTTGGTATGAGACGTGGTGGGTATGTTTCGTCTCATTGCCGGTTAGGAACTATGACCGCTTCCCGAACGTCGTGTGTGTGTGTGTTGGCCACGATGTCGGTGATATTGAGTCCGATCGTGGTCCCCAGGATGGTATATGAGTGATGCCCTGGAAGATGATAGGATGGTGCAGTATATTGGCGATATATAGCCAGTTATATTATGTATATAGCCATTGTACATTATATGTAGTATGTACACTTGGCTATGGGAATGAATGGTTGTATATATATATATGTTTAGAGTATATATATATATATATATATATATATATATATATATATATATCCTATAGGTGAAAGGATATAAAAGTTCTATGGTGTACATCTTTGGAGATTATGGTGTACTTGATTGTTGGGGGTTGGTGTATCGCACTTAAGGAAAAATTCGATTATATCAACCCAAGGATTGAGTGGAGAATTTGGGGTTAATCTTAGTTAGTAATCCAAATAGTAGTAGTAGATTTGTGTGGATGACATAATGGATCCCTACAATCAACACGGTCAAGGAGTAGTGTATCGGAGGGGTTCCTTGTTTGGATTTCACTTTGCGAGAGGTCCCACGCACGAAACGCAGTGCCATGTTGAGAGTAGAGAGAAGTTTTGTTCTTGGAACTTGTAAGTATCAGTAGTATGATTGTGTAGATGACATGATGGATCCCTAAAATTGACATTGCCAAGGAGTAGTGTATCGGGGGGTTCCCTGTTTGGATTTCGCTTTGCGAGACGCCCCACGCACAAAATGCAGTGCCTTGTTGAGAGTAGTGAGAAGTCCTGTCTTTTGTACTTATATGTAATTGTAGTAGTAGAATTACGTGTATGACATAATGGATCTCTAGGATCGACATTGCCAAGGAGTAGTGTATCGGGGGGTTCCTTGTTTGGATTTCGCTTTGCGAGACGCCCCACGCACGAAACGCAGTGCAATGTTGAGAGTAGAGAGAAGTTTTGTCCTTATTAAATTGTGCATGTTATTTAGAGAATAAACTCTAAATTTTAAGTTTAATGTTAATATGTGAAGTAATAAAAATGGATAACTGATTAAGTTATAAATTGGTATCAATAAAGCCTAGTATGGCATATATGTGTAAAAATAATTAAGTGTGATTAGAATGGGAAGGATTCTTGGGTTATGTTAGGATGGCAGGTCTTGAGGGTATAGGCCATACCTATGGTAAGGTAGGTTGTCCTTATAGGAGGGGTAACTTAATTAAGATTCCAGGACGCGAATAGGTGCGCGCTGTTAGATGAGAGGTGAGTTGGGGTTTCACGAGAGTGCGACTCCACTTTAATTATGAAATAATGCATTGATATTTATTATGCACGGTTAACACACTTGCTAAACATTTTTACAACTCGGGCTCTGACCCGTTTATATTTCTCTCCTGCCATATATATATATATATATATATATATATATATATTGCTACAGGTGTCCTACCGCATGGATGCCAGATGCTTTTCTATCCAGAGTCTTGGGAGCCGTAGCAGTTGGGGACTGTGGCGGGATTTAAATTGTAGTCGCTTCCTACTTCTTTAAAAATCTAGGTAGGATTCATGTTGTATATCGGGTTTATACCCAAGGGATATTTTTAGATGTTTATATTTATTCTTTATGATGTTGTAATGTCTGTGACCCGATAGCTTATTCGGGTATATTTTCTTATAGGTACTCATTTCACGTTATACTAGAGCTTTCTTTCATCATCATACTTGTGCATTCTACCTCTGAGTAGCTGTTAGTGTTGGTTTGTTGTCTGTTGCATATTTTATTTAATTTTGGCATCCGCTTTTAATAGTTTCGGGTAGTTAGCCTTATATTATTTAGTATTGTCAGTTGATGTTGAGACTGAGCCATCTGAGATACCTGATTTAATGTAATATAGGTCTGGCCACCCTTTATTATGTTGAGCGGGTTGTCACACCTACGTCCACTGAGAGGTTACTGTTTTATTATAGTGTCTCTCAATGTTTTTGGTTATATCCCCTTGCCGGAGGTCAGGGTGTATAATTTAGAGGTGCATCAAAGTAGAGATTGATTTGTTCAAGGAACTCAATTAACACGTGAATATATTAAGGAGTACCTGAATATCTATTTTGAGATTATTGGTAACTGATTTGACTATAGATGTAAGTGTTCTAATGTATTTAAAATATTCGTGAGTGAAGTAAATAATGATTTAAGTTGGGTGGCGCTTTGATTAATCCGGGCTGGTCGAGTACTCTCATAGGACATGTTGAATGGGTTCCCAGATTTATATACCCTCATTTTATTTCAAATAAGGGCATAACTTGATGTTTAATGGGCTAGCATTGTCCCCTGAACTATTTTATCTAATTAATCACGCAATTAGGGTAATGATATATGTACCAAGTTTTTTTTACTAAGTTAATATCTCGAGTTCATTAAAATGTTGCACTTACACTTGTGGTGCAATATTTGAATGCATTTGGACTACAAACTTTGTAAAAATAATCTTGGTACACATGTACTTTTCTGGCCAATTATTCAATGAACATGTTTCAAATAAGGCCATTATGTTAGGTTGCATTGGTTTTTAGATGAAATTGGTTTTATGATAATAACATCACATTAAATTTTACTTTAATAATTAGAAGGAAAATGATAACATGTGCCTTTAGGGCACATCTTTTTAGGCTTAAATAGTAAATATGAGATCTCTGCATGAGTATCAGTGCCTCATTAATTATATGCCGGAATCTTGTCCTTCATATTTTTAGGTTCTTAATGTATGACCTTATGACACACGATATCAATACCCTAATTAGAATTATAGAATAACCTTCTTAAAATTAATATCTAAAATTACCCGTTAATTAGGAAAAACCTACAATCGAATTAATACTAAATCATCAATAATCTTAGTGCCCCAATTAATCCAACTAGGCCAACGTACCCGCCCTCAAATCGCGGATTTATGCATCCGAGGTCAATTCTAGGTGAATGCGTGACTTTATGAAATCAAAAGCGCGTTTTGCAATGGTCAAATTCAAGCTAAACAAAATTTTGATCTAATTTTTATTTTAGGCGTTTTTTTCCAAGAGGCAGCCCCATATAAAAAGCCTATAAGCTTACATCTATTTGCTACAATGCTTGAGAGCAAGTAATCCTAATTCATAGACTCTAGTGTTAAGGCATGAGTTCCCATCTACCAATGTGGGACTTCATGTTTATTTCATGCAATTATTTAACTACTAGTATGTTATGAGATGATGATAATTCTACATGTGATGTTATAAGCCTACATTTGTTTGTCCATTAAATAATTTTTATGTTTAAATTAAAATACATAATACTTCAATATATTTATGTTTTTAAATGAAAATTTAAAATAAAGTATTTTAGTATCATAAAATGTCTATTTAAATAAATATTGACTTTAATATTATTATCAACTCAACAAAGTCCTTCTAAATATTTGGTATTGGTTATATTGATAATCTCTCTCTCTCTCTCTCTCTCTATATATATATATATATATATATATATACAGTCCTGCTTTTGTGTGGACTAGTTCGCATTTTAAGAATGCGGACCGGACATGTGTCACCTAATTTAGGCGATAATTTCTAGGCGCACCCTTAGGTGACACATGCCCGGTCCGCATTCTTGAAATGCGGACTTGACCGCACAAGAGCATTATTATATATATATATATATATTAAATATATATTTTATATATTAAATATATAGACGCTCTCGTGGCGCTCTCAAATTTCAGTAATTTAAAAATTGACGCATTGGCGCACTCGCACTCGCACTCGCACCCGTATTAGGGCACTAAGTCTATAATACCATTGTACTCTTGAACAAATAAGTTTCAAAAGAAGAAGAATACTTCCTTCGTTCCAAATTAAGAATCCATATTCTTTTTTGGCATGCCCCAAATTAATAGTCCACTTTTTCTTTTTAGACATAATCATCAATTCAAATTTTTTGATAGTGAACATGTGTTGATCTTGACCATTGATTGAAGGTATTCTTAATATTTATAAAAAGTTAATAGGGACTCTCAAGTGGGGACAAAGGGCGTAAAAAGAAAGAAAATTTGGCACAAATTTATTTTAAAATGGAATAAATAAATTTTCCCAAATCCAAAAATTGCAGTCATTTTTAAAACCTGATTGCCATACAGTGCACAAATCGATTTTTAATGAATCTATATAGTCAATTAAAATCAACAATACCATAGACTCGAAACAACAATTAAATCCAATAAAATAAGAATGAAACCCAAGATTCAATTCGGGCGATATTAAAACAATATCAAATCAAAACTTGTCTTATCAGATTAGGTCCCCCATGATGGTTTCATTTAGTCAACGGGTTAATAAGTCCTGATGCCCACATCCCACTTCATTCACACGTTGAACATTCCAGGTTCCGACTCAACACACCTAGAACATTTTGTTCCCTTATAAGCACCCCCACTATGAAATTATTAACGCACTTATTTCACCCATTATTGATGGATACTTTTAAATTATGAACTTGACATCGATGTATATAATTGACATTCTATCTTTTGACATGGATGTTATACACCACCATAAATTTTCTTGCCGGTTGTGCTTTTTAATTATTGGTGCAGAAGTAGAAAGTGAAGAACAAAATTATCCCATTGAATAATAATTGAATTGTAGAATAATAGAAAATAAGTTTCTTGGTTGAGTTTTGGACTAGGTAATTTAATTGAAGGTGTTTCATGGTGCTACTCAAATTGTACAAAGGTTCTATAATCACCCCATCAATAAGAAGATAAAAGAGCCCAAAATCAAATACCCATTTGTCTCGGTAGCTAGACACGGCAAGTATTTGGTTTATTTTCACCCATTCTGAATAATATTGTTCGGTATCACAACCATATTAATTTCAGAGGGGAAAAATATGCACAAGGAATTTTTTTTATTAGACAGTAATAATTTTTTTCTCATGTGTTAAGAATGGTTAAATCCTTTGGTTTCTGACGAAAGAAAATTTTGAGCGTCGGAAGAAGAACATGTGTAGGTAAAAAGAAGGGATTATGATCAAAGACTAAGTCCTTATTATAATACATATTTTTAAATATAATCATTCACGCAAAGATTATTTTTAAATAAAAAATAATAATAATTTTGTGTCCAAAAAAATAAATCACAATCATCCAAGCCCAAGACTCGGGAACGGGTCAGACGGCGGCGACATGTGTGGATTGGCCCAAAAAGTGAGTCAATTTAATACACACAAAATTCTAATGACCAAAGATCTTGAGAAAAACTTTATGATATATTACTCGACTTTTATTATGTATCCGATGCAGGATTTAGTCAAAAAATGTATTGGGAGTAAATGGCTTACAAGCCAAAAAAATAGTGGGTCTTATTAAAAGTTCTTAGTCCCCTTTTTACTTTTCAAATCTTTACACACTCAGACCCTAACACTAATCACAAAATTATTCTAGTGCATCATTTATGCATCAATACATCATTGCATGCCATTTCTTTTGTAGATAGACCCTTCCCTTTATTTTTAGTCTAATTATCTTTATATTCTTTGTTTTAGTTAGTAATTCTATTTCTCTACAGATTATTTGATTTTTTCTTTGTTATATATTCAACAAAAGATACCTCATCTGATTAGGATTGATTAGTGTGTAATGAATAAGTATTTTCTTAGTCATTGGAAATTTCTTACTTTTTAAATCAATAAATCATCTAGCATATTGCACGACCTACTCAAAAACTAAGGTTGCTTCTTAATTAACACGACCAAGAGATATTGAGAATAATAATAAAATTATCCCTAGTGAGTTGTATAGCTATTCCTAATGAATCCCGAAGAATGCTTCGAACATTTACTCCACTTATACTTTTGAATAATGTAACTTATTTATCAATCTCATTGTTGTCGTTTTTTGGTAATGAATGGTAATCCCCAGGAGAACTTGCGCACCTTGAGACTAATCCCTTCATCCCTGTGAAGCCTTTACCAGATATTTCTCTCTGACTCATGGCCATGATCGAACTCAAACTCGTGACCTCTGGGGAGCAAACCCAAGATCTAACCAGCTAAATTGACCTCACGGTTTCATTATTTATTGTTTAGGTTGGAAGACAATATAAAGCGTTTATATAATGTGACTCCAGAAAAAAAAAGTATACAATTAAATCAAGATCAATTAGAAATGTAATAAATGTTTGTTGACCATCTTTCTTGCCATGCCTTTGACATTACCTACCTATATAAATATGCATCCCTGGCTAGTCCATTAAGCCTTCTATATAGCCATTTTTCCATACATCCTCATATTTTTACTCATATTAGAAAATAAATATACTTCATATATATATATATATATATTCCTTTTGTGTTTACGTATAAGAAAGGAAAATACGTGTATGAATTAGGGCCTTAGCTTATGTACAATAATCTTAAATGATACCAGACAAAGAGATATACCAAGTTATACTAGTCTAGACCAAGTATCTTAGAGAAAATATGAGAGAAGTAAGATAGAAACGAAGCTTACGTGATTCGACCCAAGATGGGGGCCTACGTCGAAGGGTAGAGTTATGATTGTATTCATTTTAATGGGAAAAATCCATGGATATGGAATGGATACAAACTTACAACCTTGCTCCAACATTTAGCATCATAACCATATGAAAGTATTTATCAATCCCCTTCACGAGAAATTGAGTACCATATTTAGATGTGTTGTTAGTGGAGGCAAAAATAATGTAGCGTGACAGGTGTCATGTGTTTATAGGTCAGTCGAGTACATTATAACCCAGAATAAAATTAATGATGGTCAAAGTTGTACAATGGATAGGAATTATTACCATTGAGATGGATATCTTGAGTACACATCATCTGTATAACTAAAAGAATAATGATATGAGTCCTTAATATATGTCCCAAATCCTCCCCAAATTATTTGGCATTGCAATAAATGTTGAACACTCTTACTTAATTATGACATAGTATAATCCTTTATTACTATGTCAACTCTTTTGGTGGGTTATTTGGGGAACATATTTGGTACTCATAGCATTACTTTAAGGGAAAATAAACATTTCATAACAATGTGTGTCTTATTATATGTGAAAGCATTTCTCATGACCAAGTGAGATACTTAAATTTAAACAAAATTTTCTCTATGACATTTCACATAAACCAAGGGTTTACACGATTATCTAAGTGCTTGGATGATAGTGTATTCCTAATGGTGTGGAGTCAAATCCCTTATTTTACATATATTTATGTTTCTTAAGTTTTAAGACCTTGATATAATACCATGGTCAGGAATCACATACTCTCAAAGATTTTAAAAGTTTAAAGTATCTTTAGTGACATTTATTTAAGAATACGGACAACACTCACTCACATATTATATATTAATTATATCAAATTAGGATAAGTAGACTCTCCTTAGTGGAAATATAAGAAAATATTCCCTGTCCTTTAAGAATAATAGAAAAATTAAGACTAGTGGCTTTATGAAGTAGCCAAAATTCATATAGAATTAAATTGTGTGCATAAGAAACGACTCAAAAAAAGACAAACTAAAGTCCATAATAAGTTAAGGGTATAGAGTGTCTAAGACCTAAGACCCAAGGTATATTGCCTAATATGAGATCATCTATCCTCTAGGAGATCATTGATACACCACTAGATTCATAAATTAGTATAATCTTTGCCACACTATGAAAGAGTATTTGCTAAAGTTTGCACCATTCTATACATGTTTTATGCTCACCCATCTAGGAAGAATCATGTAAGATGTATTCTCTCAGTTGCTCTTATAACATGTATAATTTTCTATGGGAATTTACCATCTCTTCTCATAATATAAAGTAATATACTTGAGTCTGCTTCAATCTCCTAGATAACAATGTTTTTACTTTGACACAATTCCAAACCAAACTTTAAGGTCTTAGCTTTATCCTCCACAATGGTTCTCCTTTCATAAGATATATCATAAGCCCATATGATATCAATATGCACATTTCTAAAATATTTTTCACTTGCAAACATAATCTCAATAGAAGATCGATATATATCAATTTGACCCATATGACTTTAATAATGCCAAGAAATTTGATAAAGAGTCAATTTGATTGAAGGAGAATCTTTATATAACATTTTCGATAAATTTAAGGTTTGTAGGTGGCTAAAATGATAAAAATCCAAGTTATCTCCTTATTCTTAATTTAAATGAAATTTATCACAGTAGCGTCTTCTTCATATCTTAAGTTTTTTTGATTTTTCAAAGCCCCCAAAATATTACACAAGCAACAATAATTTTAATGAGACTACATTGATTTTTAATAGAGCTTCCAAATACTAGTTCTTCAACATGTCCTTGGTAAAAGAGAATTTCATTTGAACGCCCCATTTGACACAAAAAGTCTTCAGTAAGTACATTGCCAACTTAATAAGATTGAATATGTGGTATTAAGTTTCATTTTTTTTTTGGGGGGGGGGGGGGGGGGTTGTATCAAGAACATTAACAAGTCATTTTAACGAGAATCCCATTGTGTACAATTTTCCAAAGAAAAACCCTAAATTCGAGAGAATCCACTTGTATATATATTTAGACAAAAAATCATGAGGAAAGTGGCATGAGTTGAGCTCCTAGTAATTCTTATAAAAGAAGTCCCCATTAGAGTTGCCTCTTTATTAATATGGCTAAACCCTAAATATGACAAAACATGTGAGTGATCTACAATACAATGCATATCACATCAATTAGCCTAAAATCACTAATCAATGAGTACAATGTCATGCTTAGTAGGCATTAAGGCAAACTAATAAAGAGTTCGGCCTCGATTGGGATGAAGTCGAGATTTAGACGAGGGGATTTAAACACCATTAATGAACACCGTTAGACCATTTACCTAAGCCACATGTTGACGCAAAAATTCTCCATCTACGAGGACCAATCAGAACAGGACACATGTCATCCTACGTGGCAATATTCGACACCCGAGGAGAGTTGATCGACACCCGAGGAGAGTTGGTCGGTACCCGAGGAGAGTTAGTCGACACCCGAGGAGAGTTGGTCGGCACCCGAGGAGAGATAGTCAGCACCCGAGGAAAGTTGGTCGGCATACCAACCAGGAAGATCAAAGGATAACTATGCATTTAATGTGCATTAAATGGAGATGACAACGCATTTAATGAGCCTTAATGTATATTTTTACTGTATTAATAGATGACAACACATAGCAAACCAAGCAATTCAAGGAAGATCAACCATCATAGAAGGCCAACAATTAGATTCATTGTATGTAGACATAAATGTATACATACAATGAATCTCTTTATCTCCCATCACTATAAATATATGTATTCCCTTAGCCAAAGGGAGAGAGATCCGACAACGATGAGAGACCATACACAAGATACACCCTTTTTCTCCCTCTCTCTACCACATTGTGCTATTGTAAATCCCTGGGAATAAAATAACAGTGGACGTAAGCTTCTTTCTTATAGCCGAACCACTTTAAAAATCTTTGTCTCTCATGTGCTTGATTGGATTGCTTTTATCTGTTTATCTGTGATTATAAAAATGGGATTCGGTCCAGTTTTTTGCATCAACAGATTGGCGCCGTCTGTGGGAACGTGTTACAAGCATTGTTCTCCATCAAAAGCTAAGTTTTTATTTTCTCTACGTATAATCAATTATACATATATCATTTGATTCAATCATTATTTTTATGTTTATATACATAAATTAATTGTCCAATTTTTACCTGCAAAATATTGCATATTATGATTTTAAAATCATAACTGTTAGATTAATTCTTATTTAGAAATCTGAAAAATAATGGATTTCATAAATCATAACTTTTTGCTTGATTCTCGAGTTTCAATTTTATATCATCGAATAAATATTTTAAATGATTACATATACCAATATATATGATGGTGGTAAGATTTGATAATTTTCATTTTAAATTTTGTAAGATCTTTGATGTCTATTCAAATTCCCATCATATTTTTAATCAGAGAATGGGAAAAGTTAAAATCAAGAACAATTTCTCTCTCTCTCGATAATCACAATTCTGACCCAGATCTACTTCAAAAGTTCTCAGCAATTTGATTCATAAAAAAAATAATATATATATATATTCAGTGTTAGGCAATTTTCATCATGAACGTTAAGCATCTATGACTCTTCTTGAAAATGTTTTGGGCAAACACGTTTATGTAATGAGTTACATCAAGGAAAAAGATTTGACATATGTTGATTCACATATTTCACATCTTCTACAAGGGAGTAAAAATTCAAAATCATTCTTTTTCCTCTTGGATATTGATCATATTTTCTCTTAGATTTGATGATTTCTATTGGTTATCTCTTATATCTAAGAATTTTGATTTTTTACGATTTATTAATTCTGATAAAGATTGATTTACTAGTTCGATGATTGATTTTTGGTATAATTTTCGTAATGATTTTTATAATCCACCGTATTTTTTATCTCCACAAATGGAAAATAGGAAGGAAACCCAAAATTACCTTCTCTCTCCTGAAAAACCTTTACCCACTTTCGTAAAGAAGATGAAAAATGAACAGTCGCTCAAGAAAGGGCAATGGAGAAACTTTCCCATGAAGATGAAGAAATTTTGGATTTATTAAATTCATATCAATCATTTTGACTTCAACCGTCTACAGCAAAAAAAATAATGAAACTGGGCGGCATAAAAAAAATAACCTACAATTCAAGGACGATCATCCACCTCACAACTTGGTTCGGTTTCAGATCAACAAAAAATTTCAATCCCAGGATTATATTACTCTCCGATTCAAAGTATGCCTGCCTTGGGCTCAAAGGTCCCATGAATCTGCAACTACTGTTTAGCATCAATTGTGTGAGGATGAAAAATCCAGAAGAAGGTCGCCGGATGAGTATTTCTGGTCGGTGAAAAACTATGTGAATTTTTGCTTTACTTAATCGGAATAAAGAAGTAATATCCTCGGTATATCTCATTGACAAGTATTGTTGGTCGGTAGATTCGTCGGACTATGTTATTTTTTTGTTGGTCGGCGGTCATTGTTTCTACCAATTACCTCCCCTACTAATGCGATCACAGTACCAAAATTTTGTTCACTTGCACTGGGTGATCGGCGACTTGAAATTTATGTGGTCTCGACCTCCTATCTGTTGGTCGATGAGGAACAAATTTCCCTCTAACTGATCCGTGACACCAGGTATTATACAAGTTGAGGGGTTCCCAACCTCTTATGTGTTGATCGCCCACATGTATGTCCGATCAACAACATCTATATTACTGATCGATAGCAAATGACAAGACCCGTTTGGAACGTTTGGGTCTCAATAGCTGATTATGTTCATTCATATTCCACAACTTTTGATGGGTTGGTCGGCAGCATTTTTATTGGTCGGCACCATCTACTGTTGGTCGGCGACATCTGGTCGTTACCCGACCAAAATTTGTTTACCGAACCATCCTTGCTGGTCGGTGGTCATTTGGGAAGAAAACACGAACAACTTCACCAAATTTTCCAATCACGGTCAACAAAATCTTCTGGTCGGAGGCACCTGATTCTAGTTGGTAGCAGTTATATATTGGTCGGTGGAGGGCTTCACCCAGGTTGAAATGCCTCCCGACCAACTAAACTAGGTGAAATTTTATTGTTCGTAGACATCGAATGGTGGTATGCAATTGGTCGGTGAACCTATTTGTTGATCGAGAATCAATCTCAACAGGTGTTCGAGCAACTTATTAAATGCCGCATATACAAGATTCACCCCCAACAGTTATCCTTTTATAATGTATTATACATCAAGAGGAGCTCCACGACTTACTATTTGTTGGTCGATGGCATCTATTTCTACTCGGCAGTTCTCATACACTTGGTCGGCATCAAGTCGGCAACAATCCTCCATCGAATTTCAGTTTACCAATTCCAGTCATCAACAAAGAACGGTTGAAAAACTTCTGGTATAGGTCGACTGTAAAAGGTCGAGCACCTCATAATTGCAAGTATGGATGAATGATTATTGGAGAGTAGGTCGGCAACCAGTACTACAATAATAAACATCACCAGCACCAATTGTGTTGGTCCCCTATATATAGCTAGTCGGAAAAATCAAATGTTGGTCGGAGGCATTTCATTATGATCGGTGATGGATATTATGCAATTTGAGGAGTTCCCGAGCTCACATTCGTTGATCGGCTACATCTATTTCTACTCAGATGTACCTATTATTGGTCGGCGTGTATATAGTTGGTCGAGAAAATCAATTTTTGGTCAGCAACATCTCAACCTTGGTCGGAGGCAGTAGAAAGCTAATACCAGAATTGAAAATTGACGATTCCTTTATTTCTCTCTTTTTGATTTTTGACAAAATCACTACTTCGTTGCCAAAGGGAAAGCCTATCCCCTTATTCTTATCCTTATCCTTTATTAATTCAAAACATGAAATTCCTAATTGAAAATTTGCATGGAGAAAAATTAAAATGCATACTTGGTTATTTTCTAAACCACAAAAACTTTATGTGAAAAATATTTCAAGACCAAAAAATTATATTTGAGCATTTATTGAATTTCAAATAATTCCTAAAGTGATAAATAATTTCTAAAGGAGCAACGTACATTTGGTCTTTTACTCAAAATTAAAATGTCGGGCATTTTTTATAAAATCTGCTCACATGACATCATAGTCGGCATGACACAAGCCATATTATTTCATATTTTGAAATTTTTATAGCCTTATGTCCGAATGAATACACATCACATATTGTTTGGCTGAGTAATTATTCTAATGAGAATAACTATTTTATTTAGTCTCAACAGGTGTTCGGGCACCCTATTAAATTCCACGGGTACAAGATTCAATCCCTACGAAAGCTCGGTCATAATTTTAAACTTATGGAAACTATTATTATTGCTCGACGTCATGCAATTTTGCCTCGACAGATCAGTCGGATATATATTATTTCATATTTTGAAATTGATATTTTTATTGCCCGAGCTAATAAATATCATATATTCATTATATTGACTAGATTATTCTCATGATAACTAACTAATTCAGCCTACACATATGGTAGAGCAAGTTATTAATTTTTACAGGTACAAGACTCAACGCCGACGAATGCTCGGAAACAATTTGAAGACTATTATCATTGCTCAGCATTATGACATTTCACCTCAATGAGGCATTATATATTTTATTATTGCTTGGAGATATCGGCTCAAGCACAAATTATTCTATAAATCCCTTGGGATTCATATTATATATTCATCTCAACATGGAACTCAGCGAGATACTCATTATCATATTTGGCTCCGAGGAAGAACTATAACATTTATTATATTTCACCCCCAACGGATAGTTGGTCGGGGTAATTCTTATTTATATTCAGCATGGAGTATGGAAAATTTCTTCTTTCTATATATATTCAGCTTCAAGGAGCATATAAAAAAAATTCCCAGAAACACAAACTACGGTTGGTTGGGAAGAAAATCCACCAACTAAGGTTGGTCGGGAATAAAAAAAATTCCCAGAAACACCAACTAAGGTTGGTCGGGAATAAAAAAAATTCCCAGAAACACCAACTACGGTTGGTTGGGAAGAAAATCCACCAACTAAGGTTGGTCGGGAATAAAAAAAATTCCCAGAAACACCAACTACAGTTGGTTAGAAAGAAAATCTACCAACTAAGGTTGGTCGGGAATAGAAAAATTTCCTAGAAACACCAACTACGGTTGGTTGGGAAGAAAATACACCAACTAAGGTTGGTCGGGAATAAAAAAAATTCCCAGAAACACCAACTACGGTTGGTTGGGAAGAAAATCCACCAACTAAGGTTGGTCGAGAAAAAAAAAATTCCCAAAAACACCAACTACGGTTGGTTGGGAAGAAAATCCACCAACTACGGTTGGTCGGGAATCAATCTCCATCAACTCCGGTTGGTCGAACAGCAGACAGTAGGTGGAACAAATCTTATTGTATATGCAAAATAAGAAAATTTGTCAAATAACATACTTCAAGGCCGAGAAAGCATTCAAAATTCATATTCCACACTTGGGGGCTTCTATTACAATTTTCGTTGTTCATTCGATGTCACATTCTCATTACATCATGCAGTCGAGCATCAAATTCAACTCCATAAACTTACATAGTCGGGGCCCCGACTAATTATCATTCAGAAGTTGTTTTTCTTGCTCGAGAATTAGTTTTGATATTGAAGTCCAGGAGGCTATTGAAGTTCAGGAGGTATTCATAAGTTCGGGAGGTGCATTCAGAAGTTCAGGAGGCATATTCAGGAGTTATTATGCACATGCTATTGAAGTTCAGAAGTCAAATTCAGCATCTACAGCACTGAGATCTTTACTACTACTGTCTCGACCAATATTGAAGAAGAAGTTGTATGAAAATGTTTCGAAGTCCACCACTAGCTTGGTACTAATCAGATTGAAGAGTTGGGTTCAAAAGCTAGTATGTTACTCGACAAAGTATTTAGAGGAGCATAAATCAGAAAAATCAAGCACGTGAAGTTAGCACTCAGTTTCTCGGCACAAGAGGCAGTTGGTCGGCTAGCAAACCAATCAGCATACTTGAAGATTATGACAAGCTACAAGTTGCATACTATGGCATGGCTGCATCCGAATTCCCAGGGGTGATACATAGCACACGTTCACTTGACGAACAGAGTTCCACAAAAGAGGTATTAGCAACCATCGATCAGCCGGCATTATATATCATCCAAGAGATAGTGCACTTTACGTTGAAAAAATCAAGAAGGTAGATCAAGAATTTCACAAGAACCGAGCAACACTGCAGAATAAATACTCCATACTTTCAGTGAACCATCAAGCATGGAGCATTGGGGGTTTCTGTTGATGCAAAAATTCTCCATCTACGAGGACCAATCAGAATAGGACACATGTCATCCTACGTGGCAATATTCGGCACCCGAGGAGAGATAGTCAGCACCCGAGGAGAGTTGGTCGGCATACCAACCAGGAAGATCAAAGGATAACTATGCATTTAATATGCATTAAATGCAAATGACAACGCATTTAATGAGCCTTAATTTATATTTCTACTGTATTAATAGATGACAACACATAGCATACTAAGCAATTCAAGGAAGATCAACCATCATAGAAGGCCAACAATTAGATTCATTGTATGTAGACATAAATGTCTACATACAATGAATCTCTTTATCTTCCATCACTATAAATTCATGTATTCCCTTAGCCAAAGGGAGAGAGATCCGACAACGATGAGAGACCATACACAAGATATACCCTTTTTCTCCCTCTCTCTACCACATTGTGATATTGTAAATCCCTGGGAATAAAATAATAGTGGACGTAGGCTTCTTTCTTATAGCCGAACCACTTTAAAAATCTTTGTCTCTCATGTGCTTGATTGGATTGCTTTTATCTATTTATCTGTGATCATAAAAATGGGATTCGGTCCAGTTTTTTGCATCAACACCACATGACCAAGTAATGGCATAATAAAGAAGACGCTCAACAAGAGAAAATATATGAAGGTATTCTCACCATGTGTTGTAACTAACTTGTAATCATTCAATTCCCTTGATGTAAAATGTGACCTCACCTAATATAAAGATGAGATATTTATCCTTGGGACCACACTCTCTCACCTCACTCACCTATAAATAACAACACTCTAGCCTCTAAAATGACATATTAGTGAGTAAGAACTATTTTGTTGCCAAACAAGGGTTAGAGTGAGAGAAAAATTATAGAACTATTCACGTGGAGATTATTGACTGGTATAATTCATTTGGCATCATCTATGGATGTAGGCATTAGTTTGGGCCAAACAAAATAAATCATGGTTCATATTTTGTTCTTTTGATTTTCATTATTTTAGTTGATTTTATACCTCAAATAAATTGACAAAAAATCAATTCTAGCATTAAATAATTGGCAGTGTATGTGGGAAACAATACATCCATGTATGTTTCCCCCCATTTTTACCTTTAAAGCTCGGTGATACCCTAATTACTAGTAACAACGAATCAGGTGATCTGATATAGGCATGTTATAAAGGGTTAGATCACATGTAGTTAATTGGTTAGATAAATTCATCTAAGAATTCATTTGATTTAACTCATTGATGATACGAGAAATCGTCCACTTGTCATTCTCGTACCGGCAGGTCAAGAGAGAAGTGTATCATAAATAAACAAAACAAGTAAATATAGAGAAAATAAGATATAGAGTGGTTCAGCCTCTAAAATAGGCATATGTCCACTATGTTGCTCTGTTCTCATTATACATGTAGTATTGTACAATATAATCGTGCCTAAAGAGGCGTACAAGTATAAGAATAAAGGAGAGTACATGATGATCGATGATTCTTATGTGTCGGAGAAGTGACTGCGATGTAGATGAGAAGGCCCCAAGTTGTGTTGTGTAGAGAGAATCGGTACTATAGAACCTACCCCGAGTGTGTGGAATCGATCCAGTTTGTCTATTTTGAGGTGTGTTCCTCTATTTATAGGCGATGCGTCCACGTGCAATGAGCACATGATGTACATAAAGTCGAGAGTTGTAATGGAGAGGGATGTGACCTGTAAGGTAAACAACGTGAGTGTCGCATCCTACAAGACTAGAGATAAAGGGTGCTGCGCCCTATATTGGGTGATTCCATGGTGTGTTGAGGGGTCGTGCCCTGTGATGAAGAAGGCCATGCGCCTGTGATGAAAAGGGTCGCACCCTGTGATAAAAAGGGTCGCGCCCCTATAAGTGGTAGGGCCACACACCGAGCTAAGTGGGGTGGCGCCCTATGTTGATAGAGGTCGCGACATATACGCATATGCAATGAAGGATGCTATCCGTGGTAGGGTGCTATATTTGTACTATCAATAAGCCCCCAAGTCGTAGTGCCAAGAGAATTTGATTGGGGCCGCGTCTTAGTTGAGTTTTCTTAGATGCCGCAGTACTTCCAAGGCGACGATTCATCTTCCGCGCCCTCTTATATAAATTTTTTCTAGCCGTGGACTTCATTACGTTTCAAAAACTTTGAGAGCAAATCGAGAGCGAATTCTATTCTTCCTTTCTCTTGCATTTTTCGGCAACCTTCCAAGGCTGTGTGTGGTGGTGTAAGGCGATTTGAAGCTGAGCATTGCAAGTTTCTTCATTTCCAGGTAAGTTTTCAACCAATCATCTTTTTAAATAGCCTTCGAAGTTCGTAATTCTTCTTTAAGTACACGAACACATGAATTCTACCCTTCTGATCTTCAACACTTGTATTTTTCTAGATTTCTTGATAGGAATCTAGGGTTTTGTTTGAACAATTTTCTAATTTCCAAGAATCAAACATGTATCCATGATAGATAATTGTAATTTCTGTTAGCATTCTTTGAATTGACTGAGCTTGTTTCAAATAACTGTTCTTTGATGTTCTTGATGTTCTTTAAGCACAGACTTCACATTCTAGGCCTTCGATCATTAAACGAACATACATTAGTTACAAAACTGTTTGTGTGAGTAGCCACGGCATGGTAGAATATACCTTTAGTAATTTTAGAGATGGTTGTGTCCTGTAGACTATAATCCCTCATTTTAGTAAGTTGTCGCGGTACTATAAGCTCTCTTGCTAATATAGGAGATGATTGTGGCCGATAAGGTCAGAGGGTAATCCCTTAGGTTCAATGAATAGGGTCAGCAGTGTTTTATCCCATTAGCAACTCCAGTAGGGAAACAACCCCCATCAAATCAATATGCCACGGTGCTAATTATCTTTTAGGGCTTAAACTCCACTTAACAGTTGGCTAGTCTTGTCGATCACTTCCATTCACTATTAGTATAACTAATCTTATCGCGGCTTCTTAAAGTCTTTTTCGAACCATACTGGCTGCGATGCCTAACTGCGGACTCTACTTTTCAGGTACTGTTGTAGCCCTATGAGCTTTAACCCAGACAAATTTCTAAGAGGCATTTGGGCAAAGAATTTTGGAACCTCTCCTCCTGAACTCTCTTTCGTGCCCCCTCTGAGATCAATAGGACCTTGCCAACTGAGGGATTGCCCCAACTACATGATACTAGACTCAGACTTCGCAAATTCTTCTTCTAAGAAGGATTTTGAGTCCCCACCAATAGAAGAGGAAGAAAATTCAAATAATCACCCATTGGGTGTAAGAGATGATGCCGTGAAAGTTAGGGATAACCAAGCCGGTCCATCTGGGAGTGCTGAGAGACCCCTGGCTATGCTTGATATCCGCAGCATCATGACCCTAGACTGGGTTGACCAGGTGGCTGAGGCCTTCGAGTTTCTAAAAAACTTGATGTGCTCAGCACCTTTCGCGAACTAACGACCTTGCACGTCTCTGGCTGATGGAGTTTGCTTCCCACTTCATACCTTTGTTTACAAGCTGTGGCTGCCAGTTCATGTACCCATTAAACGTATTTGTCAAACCATGAAACTATCCTCGACCCAGTTAGATCCTAATGGTTAAAGAGCCATTCTTGCCACGGTCGTTCTTTGGGAGAATCAATTCAAAAAGGATATTACTCCCGCGGAGTTCTTTCATTTCTACCACCCAAAGGAAAACTCCGTGAAGATTGTCGGGTAATAATACTTCTCCGTCCGCGATAGGGATGAGACCCTTTACTCTAGGAGGACGACCAATGTAAATAACTAGAAGGGAAAGTATTTATATATCTCTGACGAAGGCTAGGAGATTCATCCTGAGGAGAATGAGAGGGAGAAATTGTATAGACTGCTGCAGCATTGGGGTTCTCCCTCTAAGCTAGGTATTTGGATTATAGTCGCATCCTTTCTTCATAGTTGCTTGTTAATCTTTACTAACCTTTGAAATGTTTTATGAAGTTCTTGACAACTTGCAGCTGAGCAAGCGGTAAGAGAAGAGAGTTGCTAACGCCGTGACCATTCCTACTGAAGAGAAGAAATTCAGTGTCCTTGTAACATCTGCAACTGTATTCGAGGCAGTTTTCTTCCCCAGCAATTCCATTCCAAGAATATCAGTGGAAGGTAATAACCAGATCCACAATTTTAGTCCGCGACAACTTATGTTTTCATTAAGTCCATTTCAAATACTTATTGTTGCTTTCTTTTTCAGGTGAGGAAGTTGATAGGGAGTTGTTGGCTGCCCAACTAGCGGAAATAAATGAGGATGCCATCATTCTTAATAATACTGCGTGGAGCAGGAAGAGGAAGAGGACCAAGAATAAGACACCTATCGCGGCACCCCCTCCCCCAGCGATCACAATGCTCCAACCGCGACCCCAAATCAGGCCGCGAAAAAAATAAAACTTGATGCGCCTGAAACCCAAACTGAGTTTGATGATGAAATCGGAGCTAACCTGGTCACGGTGGGTTTGATGTCCACGTCTGATGCAACCATCCATTTAGCTTCTCCTCCACCGTCGTCTATAGTTGCAGTTAAAGCAAACTTGGCACCTCCTCAGTGGCGTGGCGGAGCTGGTCCTGACGGTCGTCTGCGGCCTCAATTAAGACAACATGACCCTGAGTCGTCATGGGACACTACCATGAAGGCCGTGCGAAGAATGAATAGGAACCTTGACACTGCAGACCTTGACAGTTTGGTGCAGGAAGACCATGACGATCTGGAGGACTGAGGCCTCCATAGTCTTCTGAGGGTAAGTGCTAGTGCTTTCTCCCTTTTGGTTTTGCATTCCATATTTTGTACTAACTTTTAAATTTCAGGCAGCGGATGTCATGGTGGCCCAAAAGTGGAAGTATAAGGCTTTCTATAAGCTTAAATGGGCCGCGAAGAAGGTGCACGTCGCTGACTTGGAGGCTGCACGAAGTTTGTTATTTGAGGCTAGGACAAAGTCTGCTATCGTGGCTCTTCAGGCATCCCAAATGGATTTGGATTTCGCAAACAATGCAAGGGTGGAAGCGGAGGAAAACTTCAAGAAGGTCGCGGAATCCCTCAAAGCCTCCCAGGCTCAGATCGTGAAAGCTAAACAGGCCACGAAAATTTCTAATAACAAGCTCAGACTTCTCCAAAAGAAGTACGAGGAGATGGAGGCCAAGTCTGCCCAAGATGCCCTAGACCATGCCGCGATAATAAAGAAAATGGATGCAGATCATGGCGACGCTCTTCAGCTAGCCATTGACCATATAGTGGAGTCATTTAAGGGCTCTAGGGACTTCTTCCTCATCAATAATAGGGCCTATCTCCTTGGCTACCAGGAGCTATGGCAGAGAATAATAAAGAATTTACCTGAGACCAAGGAGAAGGTTCTTGCATGGAGACTTAGTGATGCTGAGCATCAAGAATGCATTATTGAGCTCAAGGTCACGACCGAGGAGAAAGCTAGGCTCAGAGCAACAGCTAAGGTAGTGGCAACGGATGAGGAAACTGAGACTTCTCCGGATGGCGAGGAGGGAGATGATTGTGATGATGTATCTTCATGATCTTATTTATTTTTTGATCATCGATACAAGGTTGCGTGCCTTCTGTTACTTTACTTTTTGTAGTGGTCGTGGCCTATTTGCCTGTAGTCTTAACTAATATTATCAAGGCTGCGACCACTTTTTCTGCATTGATTCTTTTCGCATCCCCATTTTCTTGTAGCTTTTTGTTCCTCTACTTTGTTTGCTTCAAATGCTTTAATGGATGCTTTATTCTATATATCTTAATTGCTCGAACACTACTGCTTTATATTTGAAAAATGCTTTGATTGGATGAACTTGTATATATCCGCGACAACCTTGACTAATCTGTTCGTAAGTCACCTGCTGCAGATTCTTTTTTATCGTTCAGCCTTGGGCAATGATGCTGCGGCTATAATTCATATGGCTTTTGTACCCGGGCCGCGACCCTTTTGCTCATTGCACCAAAGGTTGGAAGTGCTGCCGTCGAAACAAGTCCGCGGCTATTTGATAATGGCCGCAGCAATATTTGAAAGTGGTAGCCCCTTTCTGAATAGAGCACATTTGTTTTCTCTAATTGGCCGCAGCATCTTTGAGTGTTTGCAACCCATCTTATGTAGCTTTACAATTGGATCTAAATCCAAGTCATAATTGCATCAAGTCTTAGTCGCTTTAACGGTTGTAGTAGTATTGATTGAACTACTGCACTTTTCCAGCCCTTCCATCTGGACATGGGCCTTTATAGATAGACGGGATACTTTCAAGCCTCCCTATGCTGGGCTATGTTATTAAGCCACCCACAACTATTATGTGGGATATTTTAAAGCCTCCCTAGGCTGGGTTATGTTATTAATCCACCCACAGCTAACATATAGGATACTTTCAAGCCTCCCCAGGCTGGGTTATGTTATTAAGCCAGCCACAGCTAACATATTGGATACTTTTAAGCCTCCTGAGGTTGGGTTATGTTATTAAGCTGCCCACAGCTATTATGCAGGATATTTTAAAGCCTCCCCAGGCTGGATATCATGAGTCTCTTAACTTAATGACGCATCCTAAAAGACAAGAATGGACATTGTAAGACCTTGCAGCTAATGACGCATCCCGAAAGCTAAGAACGGGCATTAGAATCCCTTGCAGCTAATGACGCATCCCGAAAGCTAAGAATGGGCATTAGAAGCCCTTATGAGTGATGTTGCCGTCCAATTTGGGTAACCGCTTCCAATATTTGCTTTTGCCACTTTCAATTATCATCAATTTTTGGACAATCAGGCGTCTTGTCAGGCATTGTGGTCCATTTAAATACTATCATTCCCGATGTAACATGTTGTCTCGGATCGGGATCTGTTTAAGATAAAAATGGTCTTTATAAGATAACATTTCATGGAAATGAGAATCAAAATATGACACTAGAAAAGTGAACTTGATTTTATAACTATTCATATATATATGACTTCGTAAGGATAATACAAAGTTTAGTTTAAAACAGCATAAGAGGATTTATCCCTGTAAAGTAGAGACAAATGGAATATGAGAGATAAGCATGAAAAATGAGCATGTGGCATGTGAGATAAGGCTGCATCCCCTAAACATCTTTGAGGAACCTCCGCAGCATTCCTTGCCCAATCATCCTTTTAATTTTATCCTTGAGAGCATAGCATTGCTCAGTGTCATGGTCATGGTCCTGATGGAATCTGTACCAAGTAGCTTTGTTCCTCTTATGGGGTGGATCTCTCACCTTTTCTGGACACATCAACATCTTGTCTTCTTTAATGAACTCAAATATCTCTTCCATCGAGAAGGCCAACGGAGTGTAGGCCCCAGATTTCTTCTCTACCTTATCCATTCTCCTTTTCTGGCACCTGCTGACTGCTTCTACGGCTAGATACTCCTGAACTGCCGTGGTAAAAAAAGGCTGTTGAAGCAATAATCTTGGGAGCCACACCCATATTTGGAGAGTCCGTGGCCTCAAGCATTAGCACCCTCTGAGTCAAAAAGTTGACTTGGGTCTGGAGTGAGGCATGACTGTCGTAGAGGTGGTTGAGCTGATTGTACAGCTGCACAATCTCATCTTTGATATATGTGCTCTGGCTGGATTCTCCTTCTATTTTTTGCTTTTTTTAGTCTTTACAAAGTATATATAATCTGAGATAAAACTAATGGAAGTGAGTAATCTCAAAAGTATTGGAGTAACCAAGTAGGAAATGGGGATGCAGCGTTGCACTGCTACATAGTGTTGCTGTTAAGGCTGCAGCCAGTATGGCACATAGGTGCACTGTCTTGGCCTTTGAATGATATTCACCAAGGTTGTGCTGGAGACCACCTGAGTCTGTTCCTTAATGTTCTAAACCTTCTATAACACTTGTCCCAGTAGGGGCCGTGGCATGAAGGTATTTAAACTACTTGCCACATCCCTTGCTAGACAGGGGGGCAATCCCAAAATTGAAACCCAGAAACGGAGTTCATCTCCCAAAAACTCGTGGAGGACATACCTACTAGGGTCTATCCGTGAGAGAATAACCTCTCAGTGCACAAAATGGCATGATTCTAATGATAAACCCCAGATCATAGGCAAAGAACAACAAAAAAGGGCGTAAATATAACTCTTCCCCAATCACTCACCTTTTTTAGGCTAAAGCCCATCGTGATTTTCAGCATTATTTAGATAATATGATATCATAGGGGTATGTATAATAGATCTGAGGTCATAAAATAGAGACCTGAGAACAAATCTGAATATATAAAATACCCATTTAAGGGTGTTAATAAATAAATAAAAATAGAGCTCAATAACCAACATCTACCCATGAGATGATGATCCGGAGGATCCTCAGGGATCGAATAATGTGTTTAAGAACCTGAAATACAAAGAAATAAGATTGAAATATCTCGTTCCCACAGACGGCGCCAAATTGATGATACGAGAAATCGTCCACTTGTCATTCTCGTACCAGCAAGTCAAGAGAGAAGTGTATCATAAATAAAAAAAATAAGTAAATATAGAAAAAATAAGATATAGAGTGGTTCAGCCTCTAAAATAGGCCTACGACCACTGTGTTGCTCCATTCTCATTATACGTGTAGTATTATACAATATAATCATGCCTAAAGAGGCTTACAAGTATGAGAATAAAGGAGAGTACATGATGATCGATGATTCCGATGTGCCGGAGAAGTGGCTGCGATATGGATGAGCAAGCCCCAAGCTGTGTTGTGTAGAGAGAATCGGTACTGCAGAACCTGCCCCGGGCATGTGGAATCAATCCAATCTGTCTATTTCGAGGTGTGGTCCTCTATTTGTAGGAGATACGTCCACGTGCAATAAGAACGTGATGTACATAAAGTCGGGAGTTATAATGGAGAGGGATACAGCCTGTAAGGTAAACAACGTGAGTGTTGCATCCTGCAAGACTAGAGACAAAGGGTGCCGCGCCTTATATTACGTGATTCTGTGGCGTGTTGAGGGTCCGCGCCCTGTGATGAAGAGGGCCATGCGCCTGTGATGAAGAGGGTCGCGCCCTATGATAAAAAGGGTCGCGCCCCTATAATCGGTAGGGCCACACACCGAGCTAAGTAGGGGCGCACCCTATGTTGATAGAGGCCGCGGCATGTACGCATATGCAGTGCAGGATGCTATCCGTGGTAGGGTGCTATATTTTCATTATCACTCATCATCACTGTACTTTACTAAATCCCTACCTCGTGGATTTTGTTGATTATACTCTAAACCCAATAAAGGTTATCATCTTCATATTTTCTCAAAACATACAACGATCTAAAACCCAGTAATGTATCTAAAAGAATTATTGTCTCCCTAATTGGAATGGGTAACTTGCAAGGAATCCTCACAATTTGGTCAAAAGCCAAATGTAAATTTAGGAGACCATGAATAATTAGACTCAAAGCCTTATAGAAAGATAGATTCAATCGGCCCCAGTTGAAAAAGATCTAGATCTAATCACACCAGTTGTTATAGCATAAGTTGATCGGTGGGGAAGCTCCACCACTGGCCCCCTGTAAAGACAGAAGATAATCCTTTAAAACTCGAGCTATAGAAAACCCATGTCAATCAAAGAGAAAGGGGGTGTTTATCTGACTATGGTGCTCGATCATACCCATCAGGAAAAATGCATACAACCAAAATAACGTAATTCGATAGATTTACTTTCGAACCACTCCTATTAAGTTATTTTAAATGACTTGGAAAAGGAAGGGCATTTAACTATCTAGGTCCTAACCCTCCTGCCTTAAAAGACCAATTATGAGGGGGAATTGAGAGGACTACGACTCCCTAAGATCGGTCACCAAGGTAGTTCTTACTTGGCTAGATCGAGGAAAAGCTTTAAGGGTTTGTTGAATCAAGGAAGAAATAAGAGTTGGGGAAAAATAGGGTCGAGTCTGCTAGACCTGGAAAGGCTCCATACAAAGGCTAGAAAATAACCTTGAAGACTTGATGAAAAATAATAATCTTATGCAAAAGAGATATATTGAAGTTTCTCCCTTCGCTCCTATTATTTCGAATTACCGTACTACATATAAATTCAAGTTGGTTATCATTTATCCTAAGTACAATAGAAAAATATATCATATCAATCACATTAAATAGTATCAAGTTGCTTCATATATTTACTCCATTGTTGATGAAATGCATTGTTGGGCATTTTCCAGTACCCTAATGGGGTCGGTTCACACACGATGCATGGGGATCCCTAGGGTAACAATAAAAACATCAATTCAATTAGCAGACATGTTCATCGACAACTTCTATTTCATCACAAAGCCATAAAATAGGGTAGCCCATCAGTTCAGTGTGAGGAAAAGAAAGGATGGGATAACCAATAAGTATATCATGCATGTCAATAATAATAAGTTAGAGATGAGAAGATAGTTATAATGCCATTATGGGTTATTTTCATCCTGGGAAATTAGATTTGGGAATCAAATAAGGAGTCATCAGCCATAATGGCTGAACTCCTTTCTAAGGCCAAAAAATTATGAATGTTGAAGAAGTTATAGTGGTCAAATAAAAAGGACATGCTAAGGCTGAAATGGTAACGATCTCATTGAAAAAAAGAAAATTCCAAGAAACGTACTCAAGAAACATATGATAAGAAGTTTGACGATTATACTCCACTCACAATGGGGGTTCATCATATCCTGAAAGATCCATTACTAAGAAAATTTAAGATGGACCATAAAGATTAAAAATTGGTGGAAGATGAAATAAGAATAGGTGGTGAGAATTTCAAAAGGGTCATGGACATACCACTGATAAATGCGTGACTCTGAAAGACGAAATAAAAACTAATGCAAAATGGTCGGTTGAGGAAGTATTTGGACAAATCCTTTCGAGATCCTGAGTTGATAAGTTAAATATTACGATCCATGTCCCCTCAAGGAGAAGATGATAGAGGGGGAAAGCGCATACGCGATGATAATGAATCAGATAAAGATGGAGAGTATGAACTCCCAAAGAGACGAGAGAAACCATTGGCAGGATGTCACTTGGGATAAAACTTATCACTAGATATGTAGCCAGTTTGAGAGATGGCCTGATATAAATAAAAGAAAATATGAATGATGTTAAGGCTTATGTTGGGAAAGGCTGAGTTGAAGAAATCTCGCGAAAGTTATGGATATCTGACCTCATGGGGCGAACAGAGATCGGCTCATTATTGATTTTTGAAAGGCCAACTTAGTGGCCTTCAATACCCTCATAATGAACCCTTGGTGGTCAGTTTGTTAATGTAGGAACACATAGAGTAAAGGATTTTGGTGGACAATGGTAGTTCAATTGTGTATTATTGTACGATTTCTTCAAAAGATCAAATCTCTCAAAAAGAAAGTTGCAACCCTACCACCACCCCCTGATCCAATTTTCAAGAAATAATGTATACCTACTAGGAATAGAGGAGTTAGAAGTAATAGAAGGAACATGCCAGACCTGTAGTATCTAGATGATGAAAATTTTTCTTTCTTGTCCAGAATTTGGCCTCATTAAACAATATCAGTTTTAGTCGCATACAACTAAAAAAGTTCGAAGTCATAGCCTCAACTTTATATTAAGTCATGAAATTCCTGACCAACTTTGGTGTAGGTGAGGTTAGAAGTAATTAAACGATAGCCAGGGAATGTTATTTCACCTTAGCAGAAGAAAGAGAATCCCTCAAGAAGTTAATGACTACATATAGAGACCCTCATGACGAAAAGAAACTAAAGAATGGTAAAGCATCCAAAGAAGTTGAGCCCATTATTTTAGAGGGTGAAAATACAGAATTGTTTCATATTTAAAGATAAAACTCTAAAAGGAGATGGAGGATTTCCTTAGGTAATGATGTGATGTGTTCGTGTGAAGCCATAAGGATATGTCAGGAATAGATCTAAAGGTACTATGATATAAACTCAACATGTTACTAGAGGCAAACCCATTCAGATAAAATAGAAAATTGTTCACTCCAAAAGGATACACAATGATCGAGGTTAAGTGTATAAGCTCTATCAACTGAAGTTTATTGAATATGTTAAATATGCAACTTGGTTTTCCAATGTTGTTATCCTGCTAAAACTAAATGCAAAATGGAGAGTGTGTGGACTTCACATATTTAAACAAAGCGTGCTTTAAATATCACCATCATCTCCTATGTTTTGACGAGTTGGTTGACATGACGACTATACATGAACTAATTAGCTTCTTGGATGCCTATTTTGGTTAAAATCATATTTCAATAAAAACCAGCAATAAGGAGAAAAACTTATTCATCACTATAAAAGGAACTTATTGCTATAATGTTATGCTTTTTGAACTCAAGAAAAAAGGATCTACATATCAAAGGTTGGTGAAATAGATCTTTAAACCTCATATCATAGCTAACATGGAATTTTAAGCATATGAAAAGTTTACTAAGACTAAAAGCCTGAGAACCATGTGAAAGACCTCGTACAAGACTTCAGTATCATTGAATAATATAAGATGAAGCTTAATTTGGCTAATTATATGTTTGGCGTTAGTGCTGGGAATTTCCTCAACTTCATAGTCAATGAGAGGATAATTGAATTAAATCCCTCATAAATTTACAATTGGAGAAGAACAAACAGGAAGCACATAAACTAATAGGCCACGTTGAGAGAATGTGCTTGTAGGGAGGGGCTACTCAAATTAAAAATTATTACCAAAATGAAGGTAATATTTTCTTTTAATTCAAATTCAAACGGAAGTTAATCCTAATCTCTTAGTGACAAAATGGTGATTTGCAAATTTATTTAACTTAACAATATATATTTATTACGCATATAAGATAGATCAAAATGAGTAATAGTAAATTATGCACTTGAGTCGGGGGTTTATATGAGGAAAAAATCCTTGCGGTAAAAATCTCAGGCCAAACCGACACCTTCCACTAAATAGATAAAGATTTGAAAAGAGAAATGTCTTACAAAGTTGAACCTCTCCTAGAATTAATAACTCATAATCTCCACAAGATGCTTTTTCCACCTCCTAGATAGAAGAACAACCACGGATTGCTCTCCGACCAATTGCCATGTCACAGGTGTTAGCTTCTATTGATAATGTTCTGTGTTCACCAGAATAATTTTTTTTCTTTTATAGTTTAGGGAGAAAACTTTCTTATTTTTAAAGGTTAAAGAAAAACTTATGTGTTACAAAATGGAACAAGTGAAAATCCACTATTTGTAGATCTGACTTCCTAGGATATGAGTCCTAAATCTTTAAGGAAGTTTCAAAAAGTGTTTGGCTAATCAAAATAAGCTCATAAAGTATTTCTGAGATATCAAAAATGTTTAAAGTTTCTCAAGAACAAGTTTTGCAAAATGTTTGTTCAAGACTTTAGAGAAGTAATCAAACTTCAAAAACTTTAAACTAGAATCATAATAATATCTCAAAAATACAAAGAAGATGTTTGCTCTTAAGAAAAACTGATTTCTTTATCTTGATAAAATAATTTAAACCTTTTTAAAATTCCTAACCTTGTCATAACAATATCACTGTAACAAGACAATATGTCGCTTCGGTGAACCTTAGGCGATATAGGTCGCTCCATAAGCCAGGGAATTTTGGAGATGGAAAAGGCTAATGGAGATAGACTTTCATATGAATAAGACATTCCATCACTGCGAAAAAACTGAGGTGAGGCAAGTCGCACCATCATCAAGAGATTTTTTTTCTTGGACAAAAGTTATCATGATGAACTTTCACTGCAGTGAGGCAATGCATCGCTGCAACGAGGTGGGTCGCGCCTTTCTCCAAAAAATTTGTACCAGTATTTTTCCATAATGAATTTTGAAAATGTTTTGGAGAAATACTCTATGTATGTTTATTATCAATCGAGGACACTCGTACTTAAAAGACGCACGTAAGAATGCATTTTTATGAACATTGTTTTTCTATAAGAAAAGTATATTGCATAATGAATTTGTTCAAATAATATAAACAAATCACACACAAGTTTAACACATTTTTCAAATTAAGAACATTTTCATTTATGTCAAAACAAGGGTAGTGAAACTAAGACATTTACTCTTATCCTAAAGAGGCAATTTATCGATCATGAATCCTTTTGGCACAAATTAAACTATGACTCAAATATATTTTGGAATGGAATAAGACAATCTAATCATATTGGATATTTTAAGAATGCATGTGGTCTTACAATCTCCCCATTTTTCTATTACGTGACAAAAACATATAAATAAAAGATTACAACTAAGTGGATCAAATTTATCACCTATGACACGACTCGCCCGGCCAAAGGCTTTACCAGGATAGACACGACTCAACCATTTTTAATTCTTGCAAAATGTTTTCCTATCAAGACACTAGCAAAGATATCAAAATACAAATGCACAAATATAGACAATAAGACAAGAGTAATAAGATGAACACAAGATATATATATAATCAATGTAATCAAGTTCCATCTAATTACTAAGGATTATATACCAAGTTTATCTAATTTTTACATAAGATGTAATATATACATTTTATCCCACAAGTTATCTATTACCACTTCAATTCAATATAGACTAAGTCATAATGTCATAATGATATTAACATTGATCATCTTATCTCTCCCTTGAGGAATCTTCTCCCCTGAGTTTAAAACTTTCCCTAAAGAAAACATTTCCAAGGAAATATTTCCCATAGGAAGGAGTCTTACAGTCAACATTCCTTTCCTAGGAAGAAAAATCATTCTCCCCTTTTTTGCCATGGAATTGGCAAAGGTAAAGATAATATATTCAAGGCCTGGCTTAATTGATAAACATAATTAATAAGTCTTTAGATAAGTGATTTTAGTAGAGATAATCTAAGGATTGAAACTAATAAATTGCATTATGTAATACAAATGGAAGTTAAGCTAGGATATGACAACATATATATGTGGTAACAATACATATACGGCATTAAAGATAAACCAATCAAAAAAATGACCACACACACACACAGTGTGTGTGTGTGTGTGTGTGTGTGTGTGTGTGTCACCACAATCCCATTAATCTATTTATCACATAAAACCTCATTTTAATATATCCTTAACATTGATCTATTATGGAAAATTTTCCATATTCCCTAAACACTTCATATTTTGTCCATCTGAGATTTTTTGATGTGGGTTCACCCCGAAAGAGAAATTATGCGTGTGCGTTGATCAATGACGGAAGTTCTCCTTTTGCCACTCATGCAATTTCGCAGAATCCCACGAGCATAAATCGTCTGTCATCAAAATGGATGAAAATATGGAAAATGGAGTCCCCGTCCTATTTTTCTCAAAACAGGCAAGAGATATGGTCGTCCCCCAAGAAACGACATCAAAGACAAATTGATGCACATGAAACCAAATAGATCACTGGTCCGGGGACTAAGTTATGAAATGGGAAGGCGTTAGGCACCCATTCTGCTCTTTCGGTCTCTCATGGTCTATGATAATATTATCCTTTTTTTCAAAATGTGATTTGTGTGTATAATAAGTACGGAGTGAAATAAATGAGAAACGAAATCATCATACAAAGACGGAGATGAGTCATTCTCAAAAGTATAAAATAAAAAGGAAAAAGATAATCTAAAAAGCCAAAATATAAGAAACATGACGAATCATAATCCATAGTAAATAATGGAATACGCATATCTAACAAGGCCGTTAAAAATAAGGAGGAAAGGCTATGATATACGCAATACACCAGATCATAATCTACTATGAGAAAGTTGATATGCATGTCTGACAGGATTGCAAATAGGAAAGAGAATTATAAATAGGAAAATATAATGTAATATGAGCCACCACCGAATCATGATTCACTATGAGAAAGTGTATATGCATGTCTGATGGAGTTGCTGCGAACATATAACCTTGTATATGTGTATATGCACACAATACTAATCATTGTGAGAATATGTAAAATGAGAAAATAAGAAAATAGGACTCGAATTCCGAGGAACACTCGAGATGCCAACGTAACCAAAAATGGAATCAAAGTCCATGTAGTTCGATAACACGCAAGGGTGGTATTTAACCCATAAACCCCAAACTAGAATTTCCTTTAGTTTTTTGAAAAATGTGTACAAGTGTAGAAAATGTGGAAAGGGGGAAGAAAATTACAATTTGGGATTAAAATATTAATCCCTTATTTTGGCTTTAATAGATTTATGAAACTATATTTTATGTACATATGTAATAAAAAGAGATTATTTGGAGTGGTAAAGTGAGAATAAAGCAAAAATATGTCAAGCATAAAGAAAGTGTGATAAATGGCGCTACTGATTTTTTAGGTGAAGTGGGTTGGTTTTTTTGGTGGTCGAGTATTGGTAAAGTGGTGGTAAAATGGGTGGGAAAAGGTGGGGTGAAAGTAATGTGAGGAAAGGTGGAGAGAATGTATGGAAAATGATGTCTTTGGAAAGATGGCACACTGATTTGGAGGCAGAGGCTTTTCAGATCTCCAAAAAGAGGTCCTTGAGAATAAGGTCATGCCCTCCTTAAATAGTAAAATTGTAGTGTTAGAGAGACTAATTATCGAAATAATCCCTAGCCTACCTATCGGCTTACCCCTGTCTTGCTGGTGAAGTAAAGTCAAGGGTGCTTATAGGTAGTCCAAAAGGGACAAATTCAGAAGAGCGGGCATAAAATGCAAATCATAAGCCTGAATCATGCACGTCCTAGACCATCAAAAAGGGTATTCAGGGACCTATAAAAGAGAAACAAGCTACTCCTAGGTTCGAGAATTTACCAAAGTCTAATAGATTTCGAAATCACCCGAAGGACTCTAGAATAGTGTTTTGGAGTAAAAAGGCAAGTACACACAACTTATAAATTTGATTCACTCATAATATGGACCGTTAGAAAGGGTATTCAGAGACCGATGAAAGTTCATCAAACTACTCCCAGGTCCAAGAATTGACCAAAGTTTAACGGAGTTCAGAAGCTTGAAGGCTATGTTAGGTATTAGGGTAGGACCTAGAGTCTGAGGGTGAATGGGATATAAGGAGATGCTTGAAGGCTAATAGTATGGGTTGTGTACAGAGATCCTCCATGATAAGCTTAGAAAAATCGAAGGTGGTAGAAATATAGACATCTCTATGCGAGATTACAAGTGTTGAGGGTAAAGGTCGGATTTTGAGGACCTAAGTAGCGTAAGCAACCAATTCAGTAGGTCGAGGCCTATACTAGGGACTTTACGGTAGCCTCGTGGACCTAAGGAGTGAAAGAGACCTGATTTAGAGGGTTAGTCATATTCTGTTAACCTAAAGAGTAAATGAGAACTAATTCAAAGGGTCGAGGATAATTCTCCAGACCTAAATAATGATGGTGACCTAATTCAGAGGGCCAATGCTAATTATGCAAACCTAAAGAGTGATAGCAACCTAATTCAGGGGGTCAGTGCAAATTTTACAGACCTAAAGAGTGAAATCAATTTAATTGAGATGATTAAGGCTAATTCTGTAGACCTAAAATGTTAAAACAGCCTAACTTAGAGAGTTAAGGTCAATTATGTGGACAAATGAGTGATAGCCCCCTAATTCAGAGAGTTGAGGCCAATTCTACAAATCTAAAGAGTGAATGCGACCTAATTCAGAGTCAATGCCAATTATGCGGACCAAAAGAGTAATAGTGGCCTATTTCAGAGAGTCAAGGACAATTTTATGAACTTAAAGAATGAGAGAGACCTAAATTATAGGTTTGAGGCCAATTCTGCAGCACTAAGGAGTGAAAAAACCTGATTCAGAGGGTCGGGGCCAATTATGCAGACCTAAAGAGTGATAGAAACCTAATTCATAGGGTCGAGGCCAATTATGCAGACATAAAGAGTGACAAAGATCTAATTTAGAGGGTCAAGTCCAATTTTACAGACCTAAAGAGTGAAAGTGACCTAATTTATAAGGTTAAAGCCATTTCTGCAGACCTAAAGAGTGATAGCGACCTAATTTAGAGGCTTGAGGCCAATTTTGTGAAACTAAAGAGATAAATGGTCTGATAAATACGACTGATGATCAGTGGTTGTGATAGGCGTTGCACTTTTTATTCTATTTTTGAAGAGGATGTGAATTCCAATATTGCGTACTTTGATTAGCTATTTTTTTAGATTTTTTATAAATCTTTACAGGACTCGGCATTCTTGAAAAAGAGTTGTTTTGATGAATCGATAAGGTTTTTGACTTTTGGAGATCTTTGGGGATTATTTGTAAATTTTTCGGGTAATTGTTAAATTTTTTAGACTTTTTGGACAAAAATTAGGGGAATCTGCCGATAGGCATATACAGGGATATGCTTATCCGCACAAAGAATGGTCTCCTGGTCCCTTATAAAAAGAGGGTGCGAGCTCCTGGTCCCTTATACATTTGAGAATATCTTGTGCTGCCTTTTGCAAACATGGTTTTATGAGGTGATTGGGAAGAATGTTGGGTTGGTGTCTCTAAAGGAGAGTGAGGTAAAGAGTTCTCGAGGATGTACCACTAAAGGAGGTCGAACAATAAATCAAAGGAGTTCCTAGATTTGAAAGATGTGAGGGTCGTGTTGAATGTCTTGATGAGTGATCATGTTAGGCTCTAATCTATTGTTTTTTTAATTAAATTATTATTTGCATTATTTTTATATTTTAATGAATGAATTTTATTAGGGGATAAGTGACATTATATCCCTGGCGTCTAGCCTCGAGGCTTCAGAAATTATTGGCATTTATGCCCAGATTCATAGGTTGATGGTGCATGAGTTATGGTATGCCTGGAACCTAAAAGAAAGGTTGGTGAAGAAAGTGATGGGTATGAGGTGGAGGTTCCACCGTCATCTCCTTTGAGGAGTGTAAAAGAGATGTCGGACAAGGCGATGGTGGTAACAATGGCAGGTGAGTGCTATATGATATATACAGATGTGATTGTGGGGAACTATTATTTTGAATTTGAACCCATTTGGTTTATGCCACCATCCATTTATTGTATGGAGGGTATGCCCCCACCACCAGAAAGATCGATGAGGGGCAACATTGTATTGTATCTTCGGTGCATAGCCTGGGCATAGTTCAATGACAAGGGATATTCCCGTTCAGCACCTTTCCATTTATTCTTACTACATTCAGTTGGGTGGTGGGCATGACGTTCCGATGCCTCATCATCCTTAAGAGAAGATAAATGGTTTTGCTCCCCTTTTTTAGGCGGTTCTTCAGAGGTATGATTTTACCTTTCAATTTTGCACTTTGGTTCCAATATCTTTTTTAATTACTGACTTTCTTGCCTTTGATTAATCGTTCTTTCGTAGATTGTTTGTGTATCGGCATATTGGCTATGGCATATCCGATATTGGATGGCTTTAGTGTCTAATCATGTGAGGAAGACAGCCAAATTTTTAACGGTTCCTCTAATAACTTCTAAGGAGAGCTTTGGTTCTGGGAGTTAGGGGTCCACTACTCGTCATTGGGGGAAGTGTGTCCATCGTGGTGTTTGAGGCCGTGGTATTAGTTGGAAGGCTTTTTGGAAAGTTCAGGATGCATCTAAAAAATCTTGACCTTTTTTTCTTTTTCCTTTTTTATTATTGAAAAGTGTAAACGCAATGACAAATATACATACATGATGCATTTTTCATTTTCTTGATTTATCTTGAATTAAATGGTCTAGTCTATATGCACTTTAATTTTCCACTACGATTTTATTTATTGAAGAAGTAAGAAAGATTTTTAAAATATGTATTATTAACTCTTTCTGGAAGTTCTTTTCCAGGAATGATTACTGAATAAAACCTTTCCAAACAAGTTATTTTGATAAAGAGGGGTTTGTTTGAAAATGAAAAGGAAGAAAAGTAGGAAGATTCTTAAAATGGGGTGTGTGCCGATCATTATAACCCTTAGATGGCCTATTGGCATACTAGTCAGGTCCAAATTGCTTTTCCAGTCATGATTGTCCTTTTACTGCACTTTTGTATACTTAATACCAGTTGTTATTGCAGCAGGATGATTATTTTGTCCTTTATGGAGGATTTGACTAAGTCTTTAGGTATAATTTTGGGGCCTTTGTTCAGGATCGTAGAACATCTACTCGTTTGTCCCAATCTGTGGGGGAGATTGGGTTCATACCTGGGGACTATTTGAGGTGGTTATGGGGGGAAATTTTTATGTAGGTTTGTGCTGCGGAGACTAGGAAGAGGTGGCTTATGATGTTTGATGCTCTAGAAGAGGGCGTTGTGGTTTTATCCAAGATTATCAAGGTATACCGTCGTATGGGGCGCATAAGGAAGTGCAGTCGGGATTGGGATTCTTAGGGTCCTCTAGGGACTGGTAATGATGATGAGGTAGGCCCACCTAGAAGTTGAGGTAGCTTTTGTGGGGGGGGGGGGGGCATAGGGGCATGTTTGGTAATGGGTGTATTTGCGTGTGGGTAGCTAGACCATGGGGTTGGTAAGGTTAGGAAGGTATTTTTAGGTTTTTTTTGTCGCTGATACATCATGTAATTGTTGTGTTTTGTAATAAAATAATGAAATGATGCTTTTGACATATTTTGTAGTGCCTTTTAAATAATCTTCTTTTTATTTGAATTATCTATACTGGTCGTTAAGACATACATAATCCTTTTACTCATTTAAATGATGAGAGAGAGACTAGTGTTCTCGATGGGATAAGATAATAGCATTTCTTAAAAGAGAAAGGATTTTCCATAAAATGATTTTATGGGATCCTTACATACCTATACGGGTTTTGAAAATTATTTTGTAAGTTCATCTTTTGAAAAAATGATTTTGATAGGACAAGGTCTCGCGTAGTTCTGAAAGAAAGAGGGGGATTTTTTTAGAATAACAGGGAGATGAGAAGAGCTGTAGCATGATGAGAGTTGGATTAGGGGTATAATTTCTTAAGACGGTCCAAATTAACTGGACGCATCATCTCCCCTCCATCGAGGTTTACAAGAATGGCGGTGCCACCTAACAGAATCTTCCTCATGATATAGGGCCCACTTTGGTTAGGTTTAAATTTTCCTTTCAGATTCCAGATGGGTTTTATAATTTATTTGAGAGGGAGATCTCCTTCTTTCACACCGTGGTCTTTGACTTTCTTCTTGAATGATTGTGCAATAAAGTGGTGATACCCTTGATATCCCAGTCTCTTAAACTCTCGGTCATTTTAATGATTATGGATTTGAGGCTTTTGTTAGTAGCTTCAGTGTAAGGGCAAATTTCCAATTAAGTCTATTTATAGTGTTAGCTTAATTTTGAACAAAACTAATTGAGTCGTAGGATAGTAGTTTTTTGTGTTCCTTCAAGCATATGACATGTATGTTGAAGACGTAGCGGCTAATAAATTAAAGATTACATCATTATCGGTTTACGTGCCAAGTTTATCATCATCAACATTGTATATTTCCAAGGTCTCTAGGTATGAATTCATTAGTATACATAGGGACTTTGAATTTATTTTGGGTGTTATATTTTTTATGAAATTTAAGTTGAAAATGTTTTTTAATTAATTTTTAAGAAAATTTTTTCTATTTTTTCATTTAATGGTCATTTGAATAACCACGTTCAAATGACATTTGAACGATATTTCCAATGAGATTTTGTCTGTTTTCTCGTTAGAAATTTTGTTCGACCGATAATTTTCACTGCATTTTTGTTAGTAATGTCGTTAGTAAACTCGTTCGAACGACATTCAAAAGTCATTCGAACAATCTGGCGATTTTTGCACAGTTTCATCAGTTTCCTTTTTAAACTGTCCACTTCCCCACTAAATTTTTACCTCATTTAATATGTACAGTAGCAACATTTTTAGTAAGACTTTTCCATACTTTCTAAGTGCTCTTGAGAGCATAAACTTTTATCAAAAAGTCTCATTGGTGTTTGTTAATCAAATGATTTAATCTTTAGAACAAAACCAGGTTTTTACACCCATTGTTTGTTTTTATCCAAGTCCCAAATATATATTTTCTTTGAGATCACCATTGTTGGCACTGGATATTTTTCCCATCCCAAAAAGAGAAAGTTTCTTATGGAGGAGTCCGTTCTTGTGATGATTCATGGTGTGCATACGTTGGAAAGACCTTCGTATGTTTTGACGGTTGATTTGCCCCATTAGTGGATTCCGGTGTCGACTAGGTAGAGATAGAAGAACGAAGAAGCGTCGAGGCTTCAAAGGCGAGTCTAGGAAGTAAGTATTTTATCATGTCTTGTATAAAACCATACTTAGTAGACTTGTGGATGGGTTGCCTGAGGTTTTTCCCGTTGTGGAATTTCATCATAAATCGTGACATTATGTGAATGTTTTTATTTTTATCTTGATAAAATAATTTATATGCATGTTTGGTTTAAACACAATAATGGTTTAATTTGTGTGCTAAATTAAGTTTGGCTAATTTTAGTTTAATTCAAGTCAAGGAATTTAATTTGAAAATATTCATGTTTGGTTTGTTTGGAATATATAGAACATGAATTGAGCTTATTTAATTTTTGTTGAAAAGAAAATTTAAATATTTGTCTTAGTTGAGTTTAATTTTAATTTGGACTTAAAACCTTCATTAGTTTACTTTAATATGATTCAAGTTGCAATATTTAATTTGGCAAAATGCATGCTTTAGTTTGTTTGGCATAATTTGAACTTGAATTGGATTAAATTTGTCTTTCAGTGTAAATCCAAATATTTGTTTTGGTTAATCTCATTTTAATTTTGAAGAAATTAAAATTTGGTTAATTTTAAGAGAAGTTTAAAATTTGGATATTTGGTGAACCATCACCTTTTCAGATTTTTAAATATCGGGGTATCAAAGAATATCTTATAATTTATATCCCATAACATTCAACAACCCCATTAGTTTGTGGTCGATAAGGCGAGGGCTTGTGCCTTTGAATCCCATATTCGTCAACTACCTCTGTGACCTCAATTTTAAAATGGAGCCCATTATTAGATGTCAACTTGTATAGATTCCATAATGGCAGATGATGTTCTTTGTGATAATCTTGGCCAATTTCTTCAACACTGTGTATGATTCATCTTTAACCCATTTGGTGAAATAATTAGTGGCAACCGGGATGAATTCATATTCGTTTATTTTTGTAGGAGTGACTTTCTCAATGATGTCAATGACCTAAGTGGAGAAGGGCCAAGGAGAAGTCATGTTGCATAATTCTCGTGGAGGCAAGTGTCGAAGATTGATAAAATTGTTGCCATTTGAGACATCTTATGACATAAGCAGCGCGGTCTTGAACCATAATGGTCCATTAGTATCCCTGACAAATGATTTTCTTAGCAAGCATATAACCATTCATATGAGGTCCACATCCCCCACTATTGACTTTTTGCATCACTTCTTTGACCCCAGTCCCTATTATGCATTGCAGTTAGGTTCCGTCAAAATTTATCTTGAAGAGAGCTTTATTCCAGATGATGTATTGAGCAATAAGCATGCAATAGATTGTTTTTCTTATTAGCATCTTAAGGATATTTACCGTGTTTCATGAGGCACTAAGTATCATAATACCATAGTCCATCTATATGTGGTTCTTTTCGATTGTGATCTCGATGTGGTAAGTTGGTCCTGACTTCTTTTGGGATAGAAAGGGATCCATTATTATTAACCTCGAGTATGTCCACCATTAAGTCCAGTGTTACCAGTGGGTAAGTTAAGATGTTTCTTGAGCAGGGAAGATAGTAGGAGGTGATACCCTCAAATTTGGAGGAAACCTCTTCAAGGTGAGCATAAAGGGGTAGGAGTTTCTTCTCTTTAACTTTTCACTTTCTAAGGAGTTTCCCCATGATGAGGGTTAAATCTCCATAGACATTAATGCATCAGATTCCTTTCTCAAGGGAATTCTTATTACCTACAGTACATGCTGCATACTATGTCATGTTTTTGGTGCAGGTAAGTCCAACTTGAAGGCGATGGCAGCATAAAAATCGTTGGGAGCGATTAGGTGTATCTCAATACCATATCCTTTCTTGTTAGCAGCCCCATCAAAAAACATTTGTGATTTGAGATCTTTATAAAAAGCATAAAGAATGTCTTCATCTGGGAACATGAAAATCCATACCTTGTCTCCCCCCCATGGGATTGTTGATAAGGTATTTAGAAATGGCTCTTCCTATCATGACCTTATGAGTAACGTATGCGATGTCGAATTCATCTAGTAACATCAAACAATAAGCCATGCAACTGGATAAGGTAGGCATATCCAATATATATTTCATGGGATTCATTAGGGACACCAAATTGATAAGGAATGCAATCGTGTAATGTCGGAGCTTCAACATGACCCAGTCTAAAGAGAAAAGATTTAAATGACTCCCTAAGAATTATAAAACACGGTGTAATTCACTGTGTTGTATAATTAGTCAAATTTTTCCTGACAAATTTACTTCCTTATAAGGAGAAGTCATTCATTCTCCAACATAGTGTAATTTACTTCATACCCTATTGTCTTTCGACTAGCATAATATATGGCTCTTTCTTTGTGTGACTCTTTGATGTATTGGCAATGAAAGACCTTACCACAGTGTCTATGACAAGAACGTATAAGAGGATGATAAGACCTTACTATGGAGGCGTTAGCACCGAAGGTTGAGTAAGGCACCACTTGATCGAGTCAAAGGCTTCTTGACATGCCTCGTTCTAGATTTTAGTCTAATTTGTAAGAAAAAATTTCGGATCGAGTCAATTTGTAGTCAGAATATTTTTGGATAAAACATTTGAGTAATAGGTTAGTGTTTATGTTCTATATCCCATAAGCCTATGGCATATTTAATGAAGACATAGTATCCAAGCTTTAAATATTGGATACATCATGCCTTTTTTATCATGCCAAGTTCATCTTTACGGTCACCAAGGATCTCGCAGGTGATTGCATATTGAATATAGGTCCTTGAATATTTTTAAGGGTGTTTGTTTTTTAACTCAAAATCGTTTGGAACTGTTTTAAATGTTTTTTTAAAGAAAAATAATTTTTTTTAATCTCTTTAGAACGAAATTTAAGTCTCATTTAAACAAAAATATCATTTTCGTTCGAAATACCTTTGTCTCATTATAACGACATTAAGATCTCATTGGAACGATCTTCAAACGCCATTAAACGAGAATCCTCTATCAAGAATGACTAAAGTCATTAAAAGTTCATTAGAAGCATGTTCGAATGATAATGGGTTATTATTCAAATGAGGGTCGAAGTCGTTATAAAAAAACTTGTGTTTTCGTTCAAACTATTATGTGTTTTAGTTCTTCTTCATAATGTTATGCCTTTGGATCCAAAATTAAGGAGTTATGCATTCCCACTACATTTAGACGCTAGTGCCATCTCCAAGGAGTCAACATTTGCTTATAGAGGGGCCTATTGCCAAGGAAATTTGGAATCATTTCGCTGCTTTTTTTTAAGTTGGACTAAGCTCATGTCCTGGTGGACCTTAACAGCTAACAAGGATTATTTGAAATTCATCATAAATATTCTTCTAAAGGCAATTTTATAGGAAATTTGGAAAGCTAGGTGCAAGGTACTATATGAAGATATCCCCATGTCAAGTGTTAGTATCATCAAGAATATCTATGAATTGATCTCTGCTAAGGCCATCTCCATCAAGTTTGAAAGTCCCATGTCCAAGTAGCATCAAGAGTGTCTCTTAAAGTTCAAGATTAAGGTTATCCCAAGAGGCATGTTATAAGAATCATACGGTGGCTTTAACCCCCCCCCCCCCTAATTCTATTAAACTAAATGTTGATGGTTTTAGTAGGTATAATCTAGGTCACAATGGTATTGGTGTTATCATTAAAGGGCACAAAGGTGAATTTATTCATGATATTCAAGAGTATATTGGGCACTCCATAAGTCTAGATGTTGAGATAACTGCTTTACTTAAGGGAATCAATGTTTTTTTAAGATTGGTTTCAATTCCCTTTACATCGAAATTGATTCCCTAACAGCATTAAATTTGATTCAAGATGAGTGGTTAGTTCCTTGGTACTTTAGAGGTATTGTACAAGATATTATGGACCTGATTTCTTCTCATCATATCAATCATATTTGGAGAAAACAATTCAGTAGCATGTAGCCTAGCATCCTTAACTTCTGGTTCCAAAAGAACATTGTGATATCAAAGCTTCAAAGATCTTCCTTTCTTAATTAAGGGACTATTTAATCTAGATAGTTTTGGACTTCCTAGTTTAAGAATTTCTTAAGATTGATTATTGATCTTGTAAGTCTGCTAATGCTTATAAGGACACCTAGAAAACGCTATGTCTCCTACATTTAACAAATTAGGGCCTTAGGCCTTTCCTATTTTTTTTTTAAAAAAAACTTATGTTTTCATTGGAATGAGATCTTTGCCTTGAAATTCGTGTTTTACTATCTATAGGCATACTCAACTCAATTTTTTCAAGAAATTTTAGCAAAAATTAATTCTCTACATGTTTATCAAAGTTCCATAAATCTAGTTTCACCCTTTGAGTTTAAAGATCCAAGTTCTTCAAATTCAAATGTCTTCAAATAATTATTTTGGGCACCAAGGTTTGATTCTCTACATCTAAAGAGAATTTTTTGCGTGCGGTGGATTCTGTACTATTTGTTGACACGAAGTGGACTTCATGTATGCCGTGAAGAAGCGTTGGATTTTGTGTTCCAATCTGTTGATGGTTGTTGAGCCTTATCAATGGATACCGAGGCATGAATGGACTCGTATAATGTGGCAGCTTAAGTGGGTGGATTCCTTCATTGCATTATAGAGGAGTGGTCAAAGATTGAATAGCGTTAAGGCTTGTGGGAATCGAGTCATTAAGTAAATCTACTATCAAGTTTTATGATTTTGTATTATAGTGAACTGTTTGACTTGGCCATCTGAGGTTTTCCCTTTTAGGTTTTCCTCGTACATCAACATGTTGTGGTTGGATTTATTTATTTTATTCACTTATACTAGATATATATTTTAGGTTTAAAAGATAAAATTGAATAAATTTTTTTTCACAACAAAGGTTTAAAAATGGTGCATAGTTTTTATAGGGTTAATTTGTTTAAAGTTTTAATCTTTAAAATTAAAAAATATAAAAATAGAATTTTTGTGTGGAATACCATGCTTGTCTATTATCACGCGTGCATTTTGTGTTCTTAGAATCCTTCCGAAGATGTTTGAAAAAATGCTCGCAGATGGAGGTCAGTTGGTCGACGAACCGACTGATGCATTGGAGTTTGTCTAGGAAGCTGCAAACTTCTTTCTCCATCCTTTGTGGCGAAATTTTGAGAATTGCTCAATGTTTAGCACGGTCTACTTTGATCCCTTTATCACTGACCATGAATATGAGGAGTTTTCCATTCTTGATGCGAAATATACATTTTTATGGATTAAGACGCATCTCTACTATTACAGTCGCTCAAATAATTTCCTCAGCATGGATGTGACATTCTCAAGTTTTGGTCTTGATGAACATATGATTGACATAGAATTTGACCTCTTTGTGGATAAGATCATGCAAGTCATGACGGCATAGCAAAAGGTTCCCCATAGGGTGATAAAGACAGTCTTCTCTTGATGTCCAGGATGCATCTTGATTTTGTTTTACTCGGCCAAAAACTATCAAAAAATGACATAAGGGCATGACTGGAGATGTTATCAATAGTCATGTCGATGTCAGGCAGTGGGTAATCATCCTTTGAGGATTCTTTGTTCAGATCTCGATAGTCGATACAATTACAAACTTTTCCTTCTAATCTCAATACAGGGACAATGTTTACGAGCCATGTAGGATATTCGACCACACATTTGAAGTTTATATACAGCAGTTTAACCGCTTCGTCTTTGAATTTGAGGACCACCCCATTCAGAGATTTCTCCATTTTTGTTTGGCAGGATTGGTTTCTGGAAGGGAAGGAATTTTATTTTGCACGATTTCTAGGTCAATGGCAAGCATGTTGTCGTAGAACCATGCAAAGACGTCCATGAATTATTTTAAAAGTTCTTTGAACTGCATTCGCCCTTTCTCATAGAGGGTGGACCATATCCTAATCTCGCATGGATTGCTACTAGAATCGAGATTAATAACGATAGTCTAATCAGCATTAGTTTGAATGTTGCTATGTTGTTTACTTTTTTCCTTATTAATATCAGCTAAGAATTATTCATTTAGTAGATCATCGTCATCAATTGTTTGACTAGAATCAATGAAATTAATATAAGGCACAATAAGTTACTAAAAATCTTCATTCATTTCATTATGCACATTTTTTGGAAATACGGTGGTGAAACTTCGTTAAAGGAAGTCTCATTTACATTCATATCAGTAATATAAATGGGCAATAGAATTGGGTTCATCTTGTAGGGGTGAACACCAGGGTTCGAGTTGGTAAGAGTTGGTTTGAGTAGAATACCGTGCCAGTTATAGAGAAGATTTTTTGCAGGGATGATCATCGTAGATGGGTCGAACAGCTCATCCCTAATGTGGATTATGTAGAGATTCAGTCCCAGTGTATAGAGACTAATCGAATCATTATTTCCTTTGCCCTCAAAATTTTCATTGCTTTTATAAGCTTTGATGGTCAGAGGTTTCACTTCATTCCTCTGGTCTTCAACCCAAGTGACTTTGCCTCTAAAGAAAGTTTATAATCCCGACTCCATTTTCTTCTAAATAAGGTCACATCATGGCTCGCAGAACCAATATAAGGGTAAGTCTTAACCTTCTTTGATAAATCCTCCATTTAAGGAGTTTTTTAGAGTGTATCTTACTTTTTCAAGATCTTCTTCTGATATAACTGGCAGAGTGCCCTGAGTTCATGTAGTGATGGTTGGTAACCCAAACCGTAAGGGGGGAGGTTTCTTTAAAAACTATCTATTCAAGAATCCCTTATTGGTGGTGGCATATCCCCATTCCAGGCATGAAATGTATATTACCATGTGGAATTTCTAAACCAAAATTTATTTAAATTATTAAGAATTTGGAAAAATAAAAAAAAAATAGATTTAATTATTTTTAGTAAAGTAAAATGTTTGATTTTATTTATGGAAAGTAGGATTTAATCGAAATTGAAATCATAGGAGAAAATAGGATTTTATTTGAAACTATAATTTCTTTGGCATTCGTGGGCACCTGGCTAGACTGAATCGATTCATCCTGGAGAGAGAATCGATTCGGAACGGTCAATGTCGGCAAGTTTCAGGATTCTTAAGAGTTTGAGTTAATTAAAACTCCTAATCTTTTTCCATATTAAAATAACTCGGGGTTTGACTTTTCTAAACACTTTTTCACAAAATTTTCTATCAGAAGACTCCAACAATTTTACCACCTTTCATTTACATACTCTATCCCCAAATTTTATCAAGATTCAACCCAAGTTTTAAAGACCTCATTGATGTTTTCTCAATGTTGTGAAAGAACAAATCTTTCTTAATATTTCGATAGGAACGCAACCATCCAATAAGAATTTTTAATCGACTTTTTTAGCAGGCATGAATACTTCTATCTCTTTAGTATTATGCATTTTAAATGTCGCCTAAACATTAATTTACATGTTTTTTATTAAAATAAATTAGAAACCTTAATTAGGAAAAGTGAAATCTAGTTTGGGACTATTTTTGTGAAAAATCTTAATCTAAATTAAGACTCATAACACTTGTGTGCTTAGGGTAGAGATTTGGTTTTGTTATTATGGGGGTAGGTTTGCATGTAGAAAAGCATAGTTGAACTATTTAAATGAAGAAGGGACTTGTGAAATCATATGAAATTATGTAGGAATGATCAAAGTAAATTATTGTGGTTTGCTCCTTAAACTCGCATGATGTTGAAATTATAATTGTTGGATAAAATAAATTGTGTTAATTACGACGATGGATTGAACAAATTAAATTAAGTTTAATTATGATTATATGAGAAATTATATTTGTTGATAAATTTGATTGTGCGATTTATTGCGTTAATTATATTCATCACCGTGAGAACAACGGGATTTTGAGTAGTATGCTTTCACCTTAATTTTAGGAATACTTGCTAGGTATGGGACTAATGGGTATGCCTTAGTTGCGGTTAACACTTTCTAGGTATAGGAGTAGTTAGTGTAGATTTTCACAGATGGGATATTCTGGAACGAGGCTGATTTTGGTGTCATTTTGTTGATTTGGATAGCCTAGACGTGAGACTAGGAAGAGGTAACTGATATAAATGTATCCTATAATATAGGGTAGGATGTGGTTGTGTTTTGGATACCACTAGGTATAGGACTATGGGTGAGATCGAGGATTATGCTCTATAATAAGGTGGGGTTAATTTGAAACAATTAAAACTTGAGAAATTGAGTTTTAATGCCCAAGATTATAAATGGGTATTAAAATGAATTGGCGTCACTAATAAGTGCAGAACTGACAGTTAAACGGGTTGGTTGGCTATTGCGACGTGTGGGTGTGTGGCGTCGCAATAAGTCAAGGGCTAACTAAATACAGTTTGGCTGGCTATTATGACGTGTCATGCTTTGAATCTCGTCAATAAGTGCAGGGATGACAAAATACGGGCCAGCTGGCTATAGCGAGCGGAATGTGTGTGGTGTAAAACTTGAGACGTCCCCGAATAAGAGCATGACATACAGTAGGGTCGGTTGGCTCTGACGGCACCTCGAATGATAATAGTAATGAGAGAAATTTAAATAAAGATGGTGACGTTAGGGTAATTACCAAATCGTGATAACATAAGTTGGACTTACAAACTCTTGGGGTGGCATAATTATGTGATTAGACGATAGCTGTTTATTTTTAATCGCACGTTTATAAATATCGCATCAATTTAAAATATTCAATTGTGGTATTTATTATTTATAATGCCACTACCTGGGTTCATAGACCCTAATTTAGGAGAGTAGCTTGTATTCAAGCGGTGGGATTTGACCTATTACATTGACTAAAATTTTAGGTATAGTGCTGGAATAGTTGCATAGGGTTATTGGAGATATTTTAAAGGTGCGGTTTATTTTAGATGTTTTATTAGTTTAATTTATTTTCCTTTTCGTCGCATCTTTATTATGAGAATATACTTATGAATTTGGTGGGCTAATCGGTTCCACAGTTGTTTATGATTTTATTCAGATTTTTATAGTTGGAGAATTTATTTGAGTTTATATTTATGTTGGAGTTGGAATATTTTGGAGATTACTATGGTGATGGATTTATTACTGCATGGATGATTATACTTATTGGATCAATTTAATTATTATCTTGTGGAATGAATTTTTATATGTCTCATATCTGCCACATGCTAAGGTTGACTACTTATTTAGTGATGCGCAGCATAGTTTGGCGGTGGCGATTGGCACCTCGCTTGCCCGATTGCACTGGGTGTTACAAATTGTATCAGAGCATTGTCTTAGGTATTGTAAGTTATGAGTCCGTTTTCTCTTTTGCTTTGCTTATCTTTGATTCCTTTGATGATTTGTACTCTTAGTTATTCCGAGTCAAATGTCATTTTGTTCCTGTCTTTTCAGATGGAAAACACTAGGAGAGTCGAAGATATGAGAGAGGATTCAGTTGCTGGCTCCACCAGTCAGGAGAGGCCGATGCAGTTTGTGTTGGATGCCAAGGAGTTAACGGCTATAGTGCATGAGGCCACGGTGTCCGGTATCGAAGAAAGGAGAAAGATATGGGTGACTTTAGAGGTGCAGCTATAGGGTACACCCGCTTCGACTTGGGATAGGATGAGGGATAGCTTTCATAAGGGAAATACTGCCACTTTATTAGGGGGATCGGACCCAACGATTGTGAAAACATGAGTTTTTCAAAATCAATGCTCTGATACTACTTTGAAAAATGAGAAACCCCCAATTTTAAAAACTTTCACTGTAATTTCCTAAAAGTGCGGAATAAAGATGGTTCAACACAACACACACAAGTGACAAATTTAATTTCTTAAAACAAATTAAAATTAAACACCACAAAATGAATTAAAGTAAACTCACACACACTTTAAATTCACTTAAACCAAATTAATTTAATTATCAAGTTTAAACAAATTAGACAAGAATATTATCCAATTAATTTAGTGCCAACTTGAATTAAATTAACTTAAACTAAATTTACCCAAATAATTAAACTTGCACCATTTTAATCAAGAATGCTAATTACACCCAATTTTATCTTTTTACCCTAAGAATGAGTTCTAGGTGATTTTTGCAAAAGATGAAATAAATTCACAATACCACAACACGGCAATGTATGATGATAAACCTAAATCGAGAAAAAAACCTCAGACGGCCTTGGCCTAACAAATTCACTAAGTATGGTATGAATTTTACAAAGACTCGATAAGAGGACTTACACAATCGACTCGACTCCCTTCAAGCCTTGACGCGCTCCTTCGATCTTCAACCTCCGCCTAGCGAATAAGCTCGGAGTCCACCGGAACCTTGGAGTCTACCAATTGAGGCCAAGCAACCATCAACCACACATGGTGCCTTTCGCCATGTGAGAATGCCGCAGCAAAACAAAAGCTTCTTCTTCTTTAAGGGATGTAAAAGTAAACCCAAACTTCTCCTTCTTGTGTTAGAGATGAACCAATGATGTCAAACAACTCCAAGCAAATATTGTATATATGAGGTACTTGGATAAACAAAACTATGGGTGTAAACTAATATGTTTGTTGAAAATATTTCTTTGAAATTCAACACATAAAAACATGGAACTTTGGTTGATGTATAGTCTCTCAAATATACTCTCAAATAAGGTACCAAAGTCTGAGAAAAAATTTATCCCGAAGTATATTATAACTGTTAAAAGATAGTGGGACAAAGTAATGGAAAAATGGGATAAAACTGCATAACTGTTCCCGCCCAGGAATCTCGTTCGAATGACTTTTTCGTTCGAATGACATTTCATTCGAACGGCCCATATAACGATAGTCCACTGTAAAAATTTGTAAAGTCATTAGTAAACTCGTCAGAATTATCGTTCGAACGACATTCTCGTTCGAACGACAATTCAAACGATATGCCCGTGGCCAAAAAGGGAACTCGTTGGCAAAACCTTGTTCAAACGAAATTCTTGTTCGAACGACATTCTCATTTGAATGACAATTTTGAACAAAAATTTTGAACAAAATCCCAAATTTGAATATTTTCAGTTTAAGCCCAAAATATTTCTTAAATTTATTTTAAAATCTAAGAATTACACCCTTTAAAGTTATTCCAAGTCTCCTATATATATACAAAGTTTGCATCCATACCTTTTGGAGACTTGAATTATGATGTTGATGACGTGAAACGAGGCACTTGAAACTCTACAATTGATATTCACTTGAAATGTTGGCCACTACGTCATCAACTTTACATGTCATAGGCTTGAAAGAATACAGCATGAACATTATACTATGACTCAAATGTTTTTATTCGGAATTGAGTCAACACTACATTACGACTCAATTGGAGACTTTTGTCCTTACAGGTTGCTCACCGGTGGAGGAGGGACATGGAGAGGAACTTGAGGATAGTGGACTGCACTGATGTGCAAAAACAGACGTTGGTTACGTTCAAGTTGACAAGAGATGATTTACAGTGTTGGGAGAGCATCACCACATCGAAGGATATGGATCACTTGAACTATGGATATTTTCTGATAAAGTTTAATGATAAGTATTTCCCATATGGTATTAGGAGCACGAAGAAGAAGGAGTTTTTGGAATTATAGCAGGGTTCAAAATCAGTTTTTGAATATAAGTAGGAATTTATGAATTTGTTAATGTTTGTACCGGAGGAGGTAAATACTGAGTCAAAGAAGATGGAGTGATTCATTAAGGGTTTTCGTGGTCTATACGGCAGATGGTGTTAGGAAATCCAGCATACATTACATATATTGAAGATTGAATGGGGGAGAAGTATCATAACCTATCGAGTTTAAAATTTTAGATTTAATGATTTTGGGGTCGTAGTAGGAGATTCCCTCCTTAAAATGGGGTTGAACTATTGATAAGGGAGTAGTATGAATGGTAATGGGGATAGGTATACCCCTATTGATCTCCTAGAATCTATTCAACACTCTCTCAAAATAATAACTCATAGATATTTTTAAGGAAGAAAGAGAGGCGAGTAGTCCAAAGAGCAACCTGTCGTGATCAAGAAGAATTTTGAGTACCTAGACCTAAAACTAAGCCAACCAACTCAATAAAACCCTAAAAAACTAACCAACTTTAAACCTTCAAGTACCCCATAGAAACAACCACAATAAGGATCATCCCAAAATTTACAAAAGAAAAATGTAAACAAAGAAAAAAAAATTACTTTTTCATTGAAATCACAAGGCAATGCCCTATTTAAAAGAACAGACTCCACATAAAGAGAAATCAATGGAAATGGGCACTTAGAGAGGAGAAACACAACCTAAAAGGGGAAATGATAAAGGAGGATGCTCTATATTAGGCACTCTAATGGTGGATATGGAATATGTGTGTAAGGTTTATCTCTAACAATTTCTCTCTATATATAATAATCGAATAAAAATGGCGGTAAAAGAAGAGTGTGAAGAATCTTATAGTTTAATTAGGAAATCCATCGTAGAATTAAATAAACCGTGGAAACCTAAAAAGTTATTTTAAAACTTCACTTGCTCCACTCGAGGAGCACGCGTCGTAATGATGACCTAATGAGCCAACAGATGGTTGATATGTTGAAGAGCCAAAACCACTCCTTTAGATAAAAAGGACAAGATAATAGGATCAGCTCACTTGGGAAGTGAAAATCCATGACGAACGTGAAATTTGAAAATATTTACCCATCACGATTATGATACAACTCCCAAGAAGATGTCACTCTTCAATAAACCGATACAAAAAGAAGACTTCATAGATAAAGCCTTGGGGGCAATTGTCACAACCTAAATATGAAATGAAACGTGGGTGATCTATAAAACACTTTTGATATCAATTATCCCAACTTCACTAATCAACAAATATAATGTCATTCCAAGTATTCATTAAGGCCAGCCTCTGGAGAGTTCAACCTCAGCTAGGACAAACTCGATATTTAGATGGGGGAGTTTAACCCCATTAAGTAACATTGTTATCCCATTCAACCAAACCACATGACCAGGTGATGACATTAATAAGCAAACGTGAAATATGAGAGAATATATGATGATATTCTCACAATGTGTTATAACTAACTTGTAATTATTCCATTTCCTTTATTTAAAGTGTGATCTCACTTAACTTTATAAAGGTGAGACTTGTGTCTTTGGAACCACACTCTCTTACCTCATTCATTTATAAATAACAACCCTTTAGCCTTTAGAAAGGAGATTTTAGTGAATTAACATTATTATATTATCAAACTGGGGTTAGAATGAGAGAGAGCTTGTAGAAACATTGCCTGAGAAATTAATGACTGATATAGTACATTTGGCATCACCTATTAATGTACGCAGCAGCATAGGTCAAACCATATAAATCTAGGTTCCTATTGTCTCCTTCCTTTTATCTCTTTTTTTCCATTATTTCAGTTAATTTCTTAGCTCATTCATCTATTACCTGTTTGATTGATAGTAAATTAGTTTAGCATAACTAAGATTGTCATAAAACTAGTGTCTAGCATCAGCATTAGAGCCTTTATCAATCCAATTGTGTATAATTTTTGAACGAAAATCCCAAAATCAGAGGGAATCCACTTGTAAATAAATTTGGACCAAATATCATGAGGAAAGTGACATGCGTTGAGCTCCCAGTAATTCTTAGAAGAGAAATCCCTATTAGAGTTGTGAGGTCGTAATAATCTATTAGTCTACCCTCCATCAATATGGTACTTAAAATATAACTGAGAGTGTTCTTGTGATCTTAATGGAATATTTATATAATTAAATGTCCAACACACAAATCCAAATTGTCTTTTTATCCTAAGACATGCATTTAGGTGATAAAACAGATAAATTAAAGCATGCAAACAAACAAGGCAATTTGAAAAATATCCCTTATGGCCAAAACCTATTTCAGCACTTTAGATTTTTACAAGACGTTACTTAAAAAACTTAAAAAGAAAACAGCTCTCTCCTGAGTCGTCCAAAGGGGACAGTCCACCTTCGGTATCCACCGATCAGCCTATGTCATCCTTTAATAGTGATCCCCTTGAGAACCACAAGGTCAGAAATGAAGAATGTCTCTCCATAAGAGTAACTTCAAATATGAAATACGTTAAGGTTTCAAATGGGATCACATATATATTTTGGATGAATTTTGTGAATCAAAAAGTGTTTTAGACCTAAATAAAGTGAGGACTTTTTCACCAAGTATGTAGCTTTCGATTTACAAAAAGTCTCTATGAAAAACTATATGAAGTAGGTATTTATAAGACCTCACAAAATTCGAGGCGACATCATTCGTTCAAATGAAAACAAACTTCGTTCGAATGAGAATATCATCTCGTTAGAAAGACAACAAGGTTTTCAGAACAAAAAATCTATATCGTTTGAATGAGTTGCAAATGAACTTCAACTGAGGCCAAAAAGTACGTCCTCGGTTCTGTAGTGGCTGTACATCCAGGACCTCGTCCTGTAGTTGCCCCCTGCCTTGCTTAAGACAATCTCTCTTCAAGTGTCTCGCTTTCCCCACCGACGAAACACCGTCTAATACATTCACCCTGCCACTGGTCCCTTCCATGCCGACCTTGTTGAATTCCCTGGCCATCCTGCCGATAGCCTCCAGTTCTAAATCTTTTGGCGTGGTTTCCCTGCCGAAAATCCTGCCCCTGATCTCCCCCAGACTGCTGCTGGGATACCCCACTGGTATTATTCCCTCCTTCCTTATTCGACTGGCTAGTTTCCACTCCCCTCCCGCTTCCTTTCACGTGGAAGCGATATTTCCGACAGTGCCGGAGTGCTGCGTTAATGACATCAGTATAATTTACTAATGCAGAATTATCAATTAAAGGTTGTCTGATTCTCCAGACTAACCCGTCCATAAACTTTACTTTCTTTCTCTTTTCCTTTCTTACCTCACCTGGTACAAAATTTTCTATCCGAGTGAATTCTTCCTCTTAATCGACCACTTAACTGTCCCCTTGAGTCATCTCACAAAATTTTATCCTCGTTTCGGTCTCAACCGCTGGAGGAGAATACTTGCGATCGAACCGCACCCAAAACTCTGCAATAGCTAGTGTGTCCCTTTCCTCAACTGTGGTGATCGAATCCCACCACTGTAGCGCTTCTCCCACTAAACTAAAAGTGGTTAGCATTTGCTTCCGCACCTTATCACAATCTCCCATGCGTAGGTGACGCTGGATATCTCTCTTCCTTGACACGCTAGTACTACCGTTGAACCCCCTCGCAACTCTGGTGGGTTCCTACTAAAAATAACCTCTCTTTCCTGTTTCCACCCCGACGACCCCGCGTGAGTCTGAACATCCGGTGCCACTAACACTTGTGGCGGATCCCGTGGAAAGTACCCTGCCATTGTGACCACCGTCGTTTCAACTGTCTGTGCCACTATTTTAGTTACTTGTGCTGTCAAAATCATCTCTGGCTGTAGCTACGGTAACCCTTGCTCCTAACGAGTCTCCCTCATCTCATCTCCCCCTACTGCCCTAATTGCTCTCTCTCTCCTGGGCGTCATCTGGAATGAGAATCGAATTTGTATGAGTAAACTCTCAAATATAAATTTGGCAGAAGAACGTATATGCGCATACGTATGAGAATACAACAATCCTATAATAGGGCTCAATTTCAAATATTGCTAAGCCAAAATGTAAAAAGCCGCACAGATCCTAAGGACACTAGAACTTGATGCTCTGATACCATCTGTGACACCCCGCCTAATAAAATAACGGGTGATCAGTCCTATACCAAATTAAAACAGGAATCCCAGTTGGATCATCCTTAGCATCACTGTCGAAAACTTTTTAAAACATACTAACCACCTAGTATTCCAAAAACTGGTGCCAAATTTTAACTCTTTAATTTAACAAAATAGTGCATGCGGAATTAAATATAAACCATTCACACAACTGAATAATTAATTTAAATAACTTGCCGAATAAACCATCGGCCACCAAAGTAAAATAATCAAATACAAACATCAAACACCTGAAGGATTACATCTGAAAACTGTACTGAGAAGTCTGGGGGACAAGCCCTAAATAAAACTGAACTGAGAAATGATTCCTACTCTAGGAATGAATGAACTATGCGCCTAATCCAAACTCCTACTAGCATCCACATATGTTGCAGCTCCGTGTCCCTGGAATAGAATATCAATCCTGGCGTCCCTATGGCTGGACACCTAAAAGGTTTTGAAAATAGTTTTATAGCAAGGGTTAGAACCCAAAACATTTTGAAAATATTTAGCAAGTGAATTAACTGCAGTAATTTGCGCTTCATATTTAAGTTAGTGTCGCACTCCCTTGTGGACATTCTCACCCCTCCACTATTATGCACACCTACCGGTTACCCTAACCCCACCTAGTTGTACTACCCCGTTCAACTAGTCCTGGTATAGCCATCCCTTGCCATACTACTCTAACCCGAGTATAATGATTCTTGAATTATAAGTTATCTCACAATTAACTTACTTAATTCCTCTTAAATATTAGCATATAACCGTGTCACTAGTTATATAAAGTAAATACATCACACACTGTATTATTACCCGTATATAATAATTACTACCATTATATAAGTACCTTTACCACAATATCCACACATATAATATACGTACATCCATCCCTTCGAGTTTACCCTCGCCGGATGATTCCCTTTAAAATGCTATCTCACTAGGTGTGCTCACAAAACCTAGTTATCCAAGTTGGAATCGCTCACCAACTTGGCCCAAAATATAAACGTAGTGGAGGCGGTCATATTCCTTCCCTGAAAGTGAGATACATCCCTCACCCATATATACCGGACGCTATGACCTGGGGATATACTCTCCCTATTCCTCAAGCTAGGGGATTCACCCGCATCGCGCAACCTCCCTTGATAGCATTAGAGTATATAAATTGAATAAATATCTAATCACTGATATTTAATATCACACGCAATATATACACGTATATATATATATATATATATATATATATATATATATATATATATATATATATATATATATATATATATATATATATATACCATCACTACACCGTATATATATAATATAAACCCCGACTTTACCGTGAACTCAAAATCCCGCACACTGCCTGTAATTTAATATCACACACAATATATGAACACATATATATATACTATCACTACACCGTATATATATAATATAAACTCCGGTTTTATCGTGCACTCAAAATCCCGTACACTGCTTGTAATTTCATGAGTCTGTAGCCCGACTCAACGTAATTAATTCTCACTTAATAATTTATGATCCTCCCGAGTCTATGTCCGACTCTAATATAATTAATTCACGCCTCAATTAATATAATACTTTCCCCGAGTCTGTGGTCCGACTCTAATTAAATTAATTAACACACCCATTAATTTAATACCTCCCCGAGTCTACAATCCGACTATAATTAAATTAATTAACACACTTATTAATTTAATACCTCCCCGAGTCTACAATCCGACTCTAATTAAATTAATTAACACACTTATTAATTTAATACCCACCCGAGCCTACAATCCGACTCTTATTTAATTAATTTACACGTTAATTAATCAACACAAATCTGAGTCTGTGGTCCGACTCTAATATAATTAATTTACACAATAATTAATTTATACCAAATTGAGTCTGTGGTCCGACTCCCAATTAATTAATTTAGACATTAATTAATTTATACCAAACTCCAGGTCTACAACCCGGCCCTAAACTAATTAATTACAACATCAATTAATTTAATACTTTTCCGAGTCTACCCTCCGACTCTACCTTCATTAATTATCACATCCATTAATTTAATAACTTGGTGTCAACCAACCATTATCCCGGGACTCACTTACTTAGCCCGTAACTTAATATTTCCCGAGTCTTTGTTCCTATCATAAGGAAACACACAATAGGCATTCACAACCCAAGTAATCCTATAAAACATTAGGTATTTACACAACCCAATTCTTCATACTTGTACGTAATATATTTCTCTCTAATATTCACCGTACTTGTTTGCTTTACGAATTTATTTCACTTTCGTATTAATTCAAGTATTCACATAACTCTAAGGGTCCTATTTACCCCTTGTTATATCAATTCAGTAGTTACCCTTGTTAACCCACTGACCTAATGAATTTAAGCTCGCTCGCGTTTTTCCGTAATTATTTTCTTATCATCTCGAATTAGAGTACGTCACAATCAAGCCTATGAATCTCCACCTTAACTCTCTCACAAAATTAAAGTTCAACACTCAATCATAGACCTAATTTCATATCATTATTCCATCAATATATTTCATCAAGGTCCCAAACACTTCCCCGATAAAATTTTAGACATTTGAGGCTTAAAAAGAAAAATCTCAAATTAAACACCCTCTAGTAAAATTTCGATTTCTCCCTCTAAAGATCTCCGATTGACCTGATTCCAAGTTCATTGGATAGCTAAGAGAAATATCTTTCCAGTAATGTATGGTTAACACTCTAATTCGAAATAGAATTCAAATCTCACATGTTTAAAGTCACGTCAAAATTCTGGCAGATTACTATGTTGACAGATCAAACACCCTGTAGTAAAATGTCGATTAATCCCTCTAAAGAACTCCGATTGATCTGATTCAAAGTTCATTGGATAGCTAAGATAAATACCTTTCCAGGAATGTATGTTTCACACTCTAATTCGAAGTACAACTCAAATGCATTACGTTTAAATTTGTGTCAAAAATTCTGGCAGGTTGACATCTTGTGTTCATCAATTAAACCCTAAGTCATTCAAGATTCATGTTCTTCATCCAAGAACTCATAAAGATTCCATGTTAATCATCAATTATATTCAAATTTCATTTTATCTTTACTTAGGGATATATAATACACCTATTTCTTACTTTGAATCTCATTCAATAGCTACATGAACAAAACCCCCATTTTTATACGCATTTATCCCCAAAACGAATTTTGGTTTACACATCACTATGATATGAATTGATTATCATCAATTTAGAGATCACAACAATTAATCACTTGCCTGTAAGTGTTCATAGTGTCTGATCCGTTGGCGTAGTCCCTCAATTTGGCTCCAAAATCCTCAGATTGGCTTTTGCTAAGCTTTCCCCCAATTTCCATCTCAAGTCCTAGGCTTAGAATTGTGTTGGCTGTTGATTTCCTAATCCCTCACTTAGGTTAAAACCCTCCATCCAGTTTTTCACCTAATGGGCCTAATTAAAATAGCCCAAATCACCTCGTGTGGGCCCGGCTATGCTAAAAAATGCCCCGAGACCCAATTACTACCCCCGGGTACTCTTTTCTGACTATCTCGACCCATCCGGACACAACCGCGCACTCAGAATTGGCATTCCAATTAATTTATAAAAATCCTTATCTCACACCCAATTTAGTCTATACCGACTCCTGGCTGGGATAAGTGCATACGCCATCATTAATATCCGAAATGACGCGATTAAATTATTACTATTCACTTAGTAAATAAATTTCCCTAAGCATTAACCATTCACTCCCCGATTAATATTTAAATATATATATTGCCATAATTAATTCAATTAAAATTACAACACACAAGTAATTTAAAATTCTCGAATTAATTAAATATTAAATGTACAAAAATACGGGGTGTTACATACTTCCCCCCTTACAAAGGAATTTCGTCCTCGAAATTAAGATAAACCTAGTGTTCCAATATTCACATATTACTCACTAGTCATGTGCCTCCAAGACCGCTATATCTATCCCATCCTCTTCTAACCATACGTTACACATGTATGCATTTAAAATTTGCCAGGGCGCCCATACACCCTATACCCGCGCTTAACCGCACAAAATTTTGCTTAATTAACCCGGGTGCCCATACACCATATCCCTGCGCTCTACCGCACGAAAGTTACCCGACTATGGTAGTCGTAACCCATAATATAACTTCGAATCCCGTAGTCATATCACATATATAAATATATATATATATATATATACATATATATTTACTGCCCGGGTACCCAACCCATGTGCTAACGTCCAAACATCTCCCCATAAATACTTGTCTCTCAACACAAAAGTATATATGCTTACCCTTATGCTACTAAAGACAACATAAAATACTGCGCCCTTACTATCACTAGTCTTAGCGCAAAGTAAACCCCGAGCTATCTCTCTTTGCTCAAAATTAAATCTAACCACCCTGATTCACTTCAGTAAACATCCCCACTTACCGGGATAAAATGTGAGAACACAAAACTTCACTATGTGTTATCGCACCATGCAATACAACATATATGTATATCCACATATATAGGCTATACGCCCTCTCAGGTGATCTTTAGTACCAACCATACCCTGGTGTCGCGAACACCAAAATTTTACACCACTATCCACCATAGTTAAATTCCATCGCTATCCAGTTGATTTTTTTTTTTGGAAATGTTATCAACCCTACTCCCATAATTATCGAAAGTAGTAATTCCTCGCATAATTCAAACTTTCACTCAGTGTACACCTTCACTCTTCCGTGAAGAACACCAAGGAACTCCGTTACTCTGCGAAAGTTTATCGGCATGCTTTGGCTGCTACCGCCAACTTACTCACTAAATTCGACTCACCCACGAACTTTAGTGAAAAATAAGACTTATATTGTGACATCCTCCCTGTCACTCAAAAATATACCCCATGCCCCTAGGGTAAAAATAATTACCTCCATACTCCAGCTGCAACGGCTGGTTCTCGAGTTCTGGAGCATCTTCTCCCTGCCCGAATGCACTAATGACTTGCTTTAGTGGCTGTACATCCAGCACCTCGTCCTGTAGTTTCCCCTGCCTTGCTTAAGACAATCTCTCTTCAAGTGTCTCGTTTTCCCCACCGACGAAACACCGTTTAATACATTTACCCTTCCACTGGTCCCTTCCATGCCCACCTTGTTGAATTCCCTGGCCATCCTGCCGATAGCCTCCAGTTCTAAATCGTTTAGCGTGGTTTCCCTGCCGAAAATCCTTCCCCTGATCTCCCCCAGTCTGCTGTTGGGATACCCCACAGGTATTGTTCCCTCCTGCCTTATCCGACTGGCTAGTTTCCACTCCCCTCCCGCTTCCTTTCACGTGGAAGCGATATTTTCGACAGTGCCGGAGTGCTGCGTTAATGACATTAGTATAATTTACTAATGCAGAATTATCAATTAAAGGTTGTCTGATTCTCCAGACTAACCCGTCCATAAACTTTACTTTCTTTCCCTTTTCCTTGCTTACCTCATCTGGTACAAAATTTTCTAACCGAGTGAATTCTTCCTCTTAATCGGCCACTTAACGGTTCCCTTGAGTCATCACAAAATTTTCTCTTTATTTCGATCTCAACCGCTAGAGGAGAATACTTGCGGTCGAACCGCACCCAAAACTCTGCAATAGCTAGTGTGTCCATTTCCTCAACTGTGGTGATCGACTCCCACCACTGTAGCGCTGCTCCCACTAAACTAAAAGTGGTTAGCATTTGCTTCCGCACCTTATCAGAATCTCCCATGCATAGGTGACGCTGGATATCTCTCTTCCTTGACACGCTAGTACTACCGCTGAACCCCCTCGCAACTCTGGTGGGTTCCAACTAAAAATAACCTCTCTTTCCTGTTTCCACCCCGACGACCCCGCGTGAGTCTGAACATCCGGCGCCACTAACACTTGTGGTGGATCCCGTGGAAAGTACCCTGCTGTTGTGACCACCGTCGTTTCAACTGTCTGTGCCACTATTTCAGTTATTTGTGCTGTCAAAATCATCTCTGGCTGTAGCTGCGGTAAATCTTGCTCCTAACGAGTCTCCCTCGTCTCATCTCCCCCTACTGCCCTAACTTCTCTCTCTCTCCTGGGCGTCATCTGGAATGAGAATCGAATTTGTATGAGTTCACTCTCAAATATAAATTTTGCAGAAGAACGTATATGCGCATACGTATGAGAACACAACAATCCTATAATAGGGCTCTATATCAAATATTGCTAAGACGAAATGTAAAAAGCCGCACAGATCCTAAGGACACTAGAACCTGATGCTCTGATACCATCTGTGACACCCCGCCTAATAAAATACCGGGTGATCAGTCCTATACCAAATTAAAACAGGAATCCCAGTTGGATCATCCTTAGCATCACTGTCGAAAACTTTTTAAAACATACTAACCACCTAGTATTCCAAAAACTGGTGCCAAATTTTAACTCTTTAATTTAACAAAATAGTACATGCGGAATTAAAAATAAACCATTCACACAACTGAATAATTAATTTAAATAACTTGCCGAATAAACCATCGGCCACCAAAGTAAAATAATCCAATACAAACATCAAACACCTGAAGGATTACATCTGAAAACTGTACTGAGAAGTCTGGGGGACAAGCCCTAAATAAAACTGAACTGAGAAATGATTCCTACTCTAGGAATGAATGAACGATGCGCCTAATCCAAACTCCTACTAGCATCCACATATGCTGCAGCTTCGTGTCCCTGGAATAGAATATCAATCCTGGCGTCCCTGTGGCTGGACACCTAAAAGGTTTTGAAAATAGTTTTATAGCAAGGGTTAGAACCCAAAACATTTTGAAAATATTTAGCAAGTGAATTAACTGCAGTAATTTGCGCTTCATATTTAAGTTAGTGTCGCACTCCCTTGTGGACATTCTCACCCCTCCACTATTGTGCACACCTACCGGTTACCCTAACCCCACCTAGTTGTACTACCCCGTTCAACTAGTCCTGGTATAACCATCCCTTGCCATACTACTCTAACCCGAGTATAATGATTCTTGAATTATAAGTTATTTCACAATTAACTTACTTAATTCCTCTTAATATTAGCATATAACTGTGTCACTAGTTATATAAAGTAAATACATCACACACTGTATTATTACCCGTATATAATATTTACTACCATTATATAAGTACCTTTACCACAATATCCACACATTTAATATACGTACATCCATTCCTTCGAGTTTACCCTCGCCGGATGATTCCCTCTAAAATGCTATCTCACTAGGTGTGCTCACAAAACCTAGTTATCCAAGTTGGAATAGCTCACCAACTTGGCCCAAAATATAAACGTAGTGGAGGCGGTCATATTCCTTTCCTGAAAGTGAGATACATCCCTCACCCATATATACCGGACGCTATGACCTAGGGATATACTCGCCCTACTCCTCAAGCTAGGGGATTCACCCACATCGTGCAACCTCCCTTGATAGAATTAGAGTATATAAATTGAATAAATATCTAGTCACTGATATTTAGTATCACACACAATATATACACGTATATATATATATATATATATATATATATACTATCACTACACCGTATATATATTATATAAACCCCGACTTTACCGTGTACTCAAAATCCCGTACACTGCCTGTAATTTAATATCACACACAATATATGAACACGTATATATATACTATCACTACACCGTATATATATAATATAAACTCCGGCTTTACCATGCACTCAAAATCCCGTACACTGCTTGTAATTTCATGAGTCTGTGGCCCGACTCAACGTAATTAATTCTCACTTAATAATTTATGATCATCCCGAGTCTATGTCCGACTCTAATATAATTAATTCACGCCTCAATTAATATAATACTTTCCCCGAGTCTGTGGTCCGACTCTAATATAATTAATTCACGCCTCAATTAATATAATACTTTCCCCGAGTCTGTGGTCCGACTCTAATTAAATTAATTAACACACCCATTAATTTAATACCTCCCCGAGTCTACAATCTGACTCTAATTAAATTAATTAACACACTTATTAATTTAATACCTCCCCGAGTCTACAATCCGACTCTAATTAAATCAATTAACACACCCATTAATTTAATACCCACCCGAGTCTACAATCCGACCCTTATTTAATTAATTTACATGTTAATTAATCAACACAAATCCGAGTCTGTGGTCCGACTCTAATATAATTAATTTACACAATAATTAATTTATACCAAATTGAGTCTGTGGTCTGACTCCCAATTAATTAATTTTGACATTAATTAATTTATACCAAACTCCAGGTCTACAACCCGACCCTAAACTAATTAATTACAACATCAATTAATTTAATACTTTTCCGAGTCTACCCTCCGACTCTACCTTCATTAATTATCACATCCATTAATTTAATAACTTGGTGTCACCCAACCATTATCCCCGGACTCACTTACTTAGCCCGTAACTTAATATTTCCCGAGTCTTTGTTCCTATCATAAGGAAACACACAATAGGCATTCACAACCCAAGTAATCCTATAAAACATTAGGTATTTACACAACCCAATTCTTCATACTTGTACGTAATATATTTCTCTCTAATATTCACCGTACTTGTTTGCTTTACGAATTTATTTCACTTTCGTATTAATTCAAGTATTCACATAACTCTAAGGGTCCTAGTTATCCCTTGTTATATCAATTCAGTAGTTACCCTTGTTAACCCACTGACCTAATGAATTTAAGCTCGCTCACGATTTTTCATAATTATTTTCTTATCATCTCGAATTAGAGTACGTAACAATCAAGCCTATGAATCTCCACCTTAACTCTCTCACAAAATTAAAGTTCAACACTCAATCATAGACCTAATTTTATATCATTATTCCATCAATATATTTCATCAAGATCCCAAACACTTCCCCGATAAAATTTTAGACATTTGAGGCTTAAAAAGAAAAATCTCAAATTTTCTGGCAGATTAAACACCCTCTAGTAAAATTTCGATTTATCCCTCCAAAGAACTCCGATTGACCTGATTCCAAGTTCATTGGATAGCTAAGAGAAATATATTTCCAGTAATGTATGGTTAACACTCTAATTCGAAGTAGAATTCAAATCGCACACGCTTAAAGTCACGTCAAAATTCTGGCAGATTACTATGTTGACAGATCAAACACCGTGTAGTAAAATGTCGATTACTGCCTCTACAGAACTCCGATTGATCTGATTCAAAGTTCATTGGATAGCTAAGAGAAATACCTTTCCAGGAATGTATGGTTCACACTCTAATTCGAAGTACAACTCAAATGGCATACGTTTAAATTTGTGTCAAAAATTCTGGCAGGTTGACATCTTGTGTTCATCAATTAAACCCTAAGTCATTCAAGATTCATGTTCTTCATCCAAGAACTCATAAAGATTCCATGTTAATCATAAATTATATTCAAATTTCATTTTATCTTTACTTAGGGATATATAATACACCTATTTCTTACTTTGAATCTCATTCAATAGCTACATGAACAAAACCCCCATTTTTATACGCATTTATCCCCAAAATGAATTTTGGTTTACACATCACTGTGATATGAATTGATTATCATCAATTTATAGATCACAACAGTTAACCACTTACCTGTAAGTGTTCGTAGTGTCTGATCCGTTGGCGTAGTCCCTCAATTTGGCTCCAAAATCCCCAGATTGACTTTTGCTAAGCTTTCCCCCAATTTCCCTCTCAAGCCCTAGGCTTAGAATTGTGTTGGCTGCTGATTTCCTAATCCCTCACTTAGGTTAAAACCCTCCATCCAGTTTTTCACCTAATGGGCCTAATTAAAATAGCCCAAATCACCTCGTGTGGGCCCGGCTATGCTAAGAAATGCCCCGAGACCCAATTACTACCCCCGGGTACTCTTTTCTGACTATCTCGACCCATCCGGACACAACCGCGCACTCAGAATTGGCATTCCAATTAATTTATATAAATCCTTATCTCACACTCAATTTAGTTTATACCGACTCCTGGCTGGGATAAGTGCATACCCCATCATTAATATCCGAAATGACGCGATTAAATTATTACTATTCACTTAGTAAATAAATTTCCCTAAGCATTAACCATTCACTCCCCGATTAATATTAAATATATATATATATATATATATTGCCATAATTAATTCAATTAAAATTACAACACACAAGTAATTTAAAATTCTCGAATTAATTAAATATTAAATGTACAAAAATACGGGGTGTTACAGAAAGGAATGAATTTGATGCATGATGGTTAGGAATTTGCATGTAGTATGATATATATCTGTAGAGGAATTAAAATTATAGAATACATTATGTGTAAAAAGTATTAAATCTAAGTGTTGATAAATTATAGAAGAGTAACATGAAAACCTAGGGTTCTTGAGGTTTTGAGGGTTAAATCCCTTCTTGAATCTTATTGGTAATGATTTTATGGAAAGATCAGGTCAGAAATCATCCTAAAACATCTGAAAATGGTTTAGGATTTTTGGTTTTATTTTTCGTGAAGTATCATGAGAGTTGGAAATTGAAAATGGTGGGAAAGCGCATGAACTGGGCGAAGAAGTCGAAGTGCAAGTCGGCGAACCGGTTCGGTTCATCGGTCGAACTAGCTCGGTCCTCTGGTAAAAATCTCAAAATTTTCTTTTGGGTCTATTTCTTCTAAATGATTATCGTTGAGACTTTTGGAACTTGTTAGGAGATAATAAGAGAATTATTATGTTATGGTAGGCCTATAATTGATTCATAATTTAGTCTTGTTAAGAGAATTAAGACGAGAATGAATTAGGTTGAATTATGTTGTAATCGATCAGAGTGATATATAAAGAATTACGAAAATTGAATAAATTGACATATAGACAAGTAGTGTGAGTTAGACTTAACTACTGAAAGTTATAAAGGGGTAACTAGAACCCTTAGAGTTGTGTGAATACTCATGAATACGATAAATAAGATAATTCGTAAAGAAATTAGTACAGAGAGTATACGAGAGATACACTCTACGAACAAGTAAGGATAATTAGGTTGTGTGAATACCTATCATATAAATACTTAGGCAGTGTGAATACCTAAAGTATATTCGATTTGGGATCGAGGGCAATCCAGACTAATATCGAACATGAATAATATTAGGGTCGAGGGAACATCCGGGCCAATATATATATATATATATATAACATCTATATCTGGGTCGAGGGCTATCCGGACCAATGTGAATGACATGATAAATTGGGGTCGAAGGAACATCTGAACCAATAAATCCTTAATGTGTGAAATGAGGATATTATAGTGGGATATATTTGTTTGTATATATTTTGTGTGAAATATATACAGTACGATTTATCTACTTATGGGTGACAAGTACACAGTTAGATAGAATATATCTAAAAAGAATGAATTAAGCCGAGAAACTTAATTATACGATTCAGCTAATAAGATATGTGAGTGTTAATTAGGATTGTGTATATCAAAATGACAAATTAAGTAGAGAAATTTAATGTAATGATTTAAAAGAAAACATGTGAGGATGTTACTTATGTTGATAATTAACATATGAGAGATGTTAATAAATTAATGTACTGTACGGGCGGTATGTGAACATAGACTTGTAGAGAAATTCGGTTGGATACTTTAGTCCAGTTAGCTTGAGTAGTATATATAGGTGGGCTAAGTATAGAATGTTGAGCATGCACTATATATGAGGGGCTAGGAAACAAGAGAGAGTGTAAGTGAACATGTGTAATCAATAAGTGAATTTTGATGTAATAAACTCTTGCTAAATATTTTCAAAGCGTTTTGTGTATTAACATTTGCTATAAAATATTTTTTAAAAACCTTTTAGGTGCCCAACCACGGGGACACCGGGCGTGACTTCATTCCAAGGACTCGGAGTTGTAGCACTACAGTTGCTGATAGAATTTGATTTGATTAGATGATTACTCCATTCAGATCTAGAGTAGGGTCTCATTTTTATTCCATATATGGACATGTTGTTCGTTGACGGTTTTTAATTATTTAGTTATTTTAATTATTATGGAGCATTTGGTTGTGGATTTTAGCTGACAGTTTATTCGACAAAACATGATTTATTTATATATGGTGATGGTTGGACTCTAGTATATTTTGAATGGTTAATTTAGGTTTTCTTAATTTTGCTTTTATCTATTTTTAAGAAAGATAAAATTTGGCACCGGTCTAATTTTCACTTAGATGGTTAGTAATTAAAAAGTTTTCGACAGTGATGCTAAGAATGAACCATATGAGAAGCTTGTTGTAATTTAATAAAGGCCTGATCAACCGATGTTTAAAAAGATGAGGTGTCACAAGTGGTATCAGAGCATCATGTTTTAGTGTCCATAGGATCTGTACAGCTTACTACGATTTTAGCGTCTCGTTATTTTGATATAGAGCCCTATTGTTAGGATTGTTGTTTTATCCTAGCGTGCTTGATATGTCGTACTTATGCTATTAGATTTTTTTATAAATTGTGTACTTATACAATTTAATTATATTTCAGTATGTCGCCGAGGAGTGAGCGAGCGGAGAGGGCAGCAGCTAGAAACGATGTTAGGGAGGACCCTCAGTAGCAGCAGGTACCACCACCACCACCAAAGATGATTTCAGCTACTCAGGTGGAAGTGATAGTGGCACAGGCCGTTGAGACACCTATGAGAGCCATGGCAACCCACTTCCCTCAGCCTCAGGCATGGTAGCTCACAACACCAGCTATTCAAGCCCAGCAAGGGCAACCCACTTGTTATAGCATCAGGGAGACCTTACAAAAGGGCCGCCCACCCGAGTTTCAAGGCGATACGGATATAGTGGTGGCATGCCAATAGAAGAGGAACATTCATCTCCACCTGTGTATATTAGATTGTAGTGAGGTTCAGAGGCAGATGTTGGCCACCTTCAAATTAACAGGAGAAGCCCTTCAGTGATGGGAGTCAGTGACCACCACTAAGGAGAGAGACTCAATGACTAATTAGAAGTTCTAGGTGCAGTTTTATCACAAGTACTTTCGCCTGTAATTGAGTCAGAGATGAGGAGGAAGTTTGGCGAAGTATGTCAGGGTGACCGTTCAGTAGATGGCTACGAGGAGGAGTTCACCCGCTTGGCTAACTTTATGCCAGAAGAGGTGAGAAACGAGGAGAGGAAGAAGACTAAGTTCATGGATAGGTTGGCTTGGAGGATTAGGCAATATTTGATTGGTAATACTGTGTTGATGACTTACACTAACATCATCAATATCGCACTTGTACATTGTTAGTATTATCACTTCCATGCGAAGGGAAGCAAGAGAAGAGTAAAGATTAGCCATGAGGGAAATTCAGGGGGAGTAGTGGTAGTGGGGCAGCAACTCCTGAGAAGGGAATTCTGCCAAGAAATTTAGATTTCGGGGGTATAAATCAGACAGGTAGGGTCCCTAGCGGGAGCAGTTCCCTTAGGTCCGTCAGGGTCAAGGGAACCAGGGTGCCAGCATGGCCAAGACCATCGGGGCCAATAGGGCTAGGGGCAGAGACAATTCCAGGGTCAGTGCTTCACATGTGGCCAGTAGGATCATAAGAGTCAGTTTTATCCATTGTGAAATAGACCTCAGCGGCAGGGTGTCCAATAGGGGCAATGGGCTCCTTTATCTCCAGCGCCGACACAAGTACCAGCCCATAGTAGCAGCAGGTCCAAATGCATTATAAACGTTTATATAACGTTCGAGATATAGCCATGCCTCCAGTACCTCTAGCACCATCGGTAGAAGAGGGTACATTTTCTATTCACGAGCTCGAGGGTACGACACTGTTTGATACTAGGGCATCTCATTCATTTATTAAGACTAGATTTGCACGAGCCACTAGATTACTAAAGACAGCCGGTAGTCTCCTTATGTGTGTTGAGTCACCGATGGGTAGTTGTTCATTGATACATTCGATTGGGCTCACCAATGTACCTGCAGTGTTCATAGACCTCATGAATAGAGTATTCTAGGAGTTTCTGGATCATTTTGTGATAGTATTCATCGATTATATCCTTTCTTACTTGTGTATGGAGGAGGATCACACTGAGCACTTATGTATGGTTCTACAGACGTTAAGGGACCATCAGTTGTACGCCAAATTTACTAAGTTTGGATTTTAGCTTCGGAAAGTACAGTTTCTTGGCCAAATTACATCCAACAGGGGCATAGTGGTTGATCTGAGTAAGGTATCAGCGGTGAAAGAGTGGGGGCAACCCATAACACCGACTAAGAGTCGCAGCATCTAGGGGTTGGCCAGATATTACCATCTCTTCATCAAGGGGTTCTCAAAGATTACTGGGCCTTTAATGAACTTGACTCATAAGGGAGTCCCATTTGTGTGGAGCGAATAGTGTCAGTTTTCTTTCGATATACTAAAGGACTGATTGACATCAGCACTCATACTCGCAGCCTAGGAATGGGGGGAGTACCGGGTCTATACTGACGCATCCTTGTAGGGACTTGGGGGTGTCTTACAGCAGGAGGAGAGGGTGATAGATTATGCATCTCGAAAGCTAAATCCCTATGAGAAGAATTACCCCACCCACAACCTCGAGTTGGTAATGTCCATTTTTGCGTTGAGGATATGGAGACATTATCTATTGGGGGAGCAGTTTACATTGTTCATGGATCATAAGTCACTTCAGTATCTCTTCACATAGAAGGATATGAACATGAGGCAAAGGCAATGGCTAGATTTCATGAAGGACTACCAATTGATATATAGTATCATCCTGGTAAGGATAACATGGTTACAGATGTGTTGAGCCGACGACACACTGGAGACGTAGCAAAGGTGTGGAAAGCAAAGTCGAGTGAACTTCAATAGGAATATGGGATTGCCAGGGCATACATGGAAGTTATGACTATCACTCTCGAGATCATTATGGGGGTAATAAAGGCACTGGCATAGGATCAGTTCTGTAAGGACAGGGTACGGCAGTTATTAACTGAGGGTGCAGAGTCTTACTCAGTTAGCTCAAAGGCGGCTAGCGCTTTAATGGGAGATTAGTATTTCCTGAGGATGAGGATTGGTGATGGGTAGTTACGACTGAGTCTCCAGGCTCCAGGTTTGTGGTACATTTCGATGGGGACAAAATGTACTAGGATATAAGGAGACAATACAGGTGGGCCAGCATGAAGAGAGACGTGGCAGAGTTTGTCTCAAAGTGTGTTACTTGTCAGCTTAGGAAGGTTGACCATCAGAGGCCTTCGGGGATGTTACAGCCACTCGAGATTCCTGGGTGGAAGTGTGAGAGCATCTGGATGGACTTTATTACTGGGCTATCTACATTGCAACGGGGTCACGATTCCATATGGGTGATAGTGGATTAGCTAACCAAGGTGGCTCATTTCTTGCCAGTCCGTATAAATTACGATATGATGTAGTTTGCGCATCTATTTATTTCAAAGATTGTTAAGCTGCACGGGGCCCTGATTAATATTGTGCTTGATAAAGACAAAAATTTTGTGTCACACTTCTGGCAGAGCTTTCAGGAGGCCACGGGCAAAGATTTACGATTGAGTACGGCATACTACCTGCAGACAGATGGACAGACTGAGAGGGTGAATTTAATTCTAGATGATATTATAAGGATGTGCATATAATATTTTGGGGGAGGGCGAGAGAGATACCTCCCATTGGTAGAGTTTATGTATAACAACTCTTACTAATTTACTATTGGTATGGCACCATTCGAAGCAATATATGGGAGGGCGTGTCGTTCTCCCGCATGCTGGTGAGAGGTGCGGGACAACACATTGTTGAGGCTTGAGATGATTCAGGAGACTACTTCCAAGATTGACTTAATTCGAGGACTCATTTGAATAACTCAGGATAGGCAAAAGAGTTATGATGACGCCAACAGGAGACATGTGGAGTTAGAGGTTGGAGACCAGGTGTTGATTCGACTATCTCCTTTAAAGAGGATTATAAGGTTTAACAAGAGAGGTAAGTTAGCACTATGATATGTGGGACCATTTACCATTATAGAGAGGGTGGTACCGGTAGCATACAGACTGGGACTTTTAGAGTATCTTCTGCGGATACACGACGTGTTCCATGTGTCATCACTAAAGAAGTATAGAAGGAGTAAGAGAGCTTTATGGAACGTTCCACTGGAGGAGATTGATTTGCATCCAGATGTCTCATATGAGGCCAGTCTTTTTTGCTATTCTAGATCGTAGTGAGCGTAAGTTACGGTCCAAGGTGGTGCCACTAGTAAGAGTTCAGTGGGGACACCACAATACTGATGAGTCGACATAGGAGCGGGAGGATGACATGCGAGAGCAGTATCCAGAGTTATTCACCCCAGGTATGTCCAAATTTTGGAGATGAAATTTCTTTGTTAGGGGGTAAGTATGTAATTACCCGTATTTCTGTGTATTTATAATTTAATCAATTCGGGAATTAATTGGGAAAAATACGTTGTATTTAAACTACGGGAGTGAAGGAATTTAAGGTGACTAAATAATAAATATGATTATTAAATATTAATCGAGCGATAGATATTGATTAATATTATGATATAATATTTACTAAGTGTAAATAGCAAATAATTGATAATTAGATTTATACGACATAGCGAGTGATATGTGTGTATTTTATTCTATCTCAATCGGAAGTCGCGAGTAGACTAATTTGAGTTTGAGGAAGAAAATATATTTTAGTGACTCGGATGATACTTTAGAGGTCATGGATGATCCCGAATGGAGATGAAATAGTGGGAAAAGTGTACCCGGGGGTATAGTTTGGGCCCGAGTCAATTTTAGACCAAATCGACACCTATTGAGGGAATTTTGGTCATTTGAAAAGGTTAAGTGACCTACGAATTTTGGGGATTTTATCAAATGATAAAAATTGGGAGTCAGGGTTAGAGACTCCAAAAACACACATTGGACAGTTACAGCACAAAAGAGAGAACTTTTGTGAAGGCTAAGAAGGGTTTTTAAAGAAATCTTCCTTGGGGATTGCAAAACATAAATCTTGGAGTAGGGAATTGGAGAGGAGACAATCAACCCATCTTCATCATCACAAAATCAGATAATATAATTGAGGCAAGTTTTTTATTACATTTAATATGAAGTTATAATGCCAGTGAGTAGGATTTTGATGATAACTTTGATTTAATGCATGTTCTTAGGAAAAAAAGAATGAATTTGATTCACGATGGTTAGAAATTTGCATGTAGTATGATTTATATCTATAGAGGAATTAAATTATATAATACATGATGAGTAAAACGAATTAAATCTAAGTTTTGATAAATGATAGAAGAGTAACATGAAAACCTAGGGTTCTTGAGGTTTTGAGGGTTAAATACCTTCTTGAATGTTATTGGTAATGATTTGATGGAAAGAGCACATCAGAAATCATCCTAAAAATGTAAAAATGGTTTAGGACTTTTGGTTAGATTTTTTGTGAAGTAACATGAGAGTTGAAAATTGAAAATGGTGTAAAAATGCACGAACTAGGCGAAGAAGACGAAGTGCAGGTCGGCAAACCTGTTCGGTCCTCAGGGAAAAATTTTGAAATTTTCGTTTTGGGTCTAGTTCTTCGAAATGATTGTCGTTGAGACTTTTGGAACTTGATAATAAAAGAGTTACTACGTTACGTTAGGCCTATAATTGATTCAAAATTTAGTCTTATTTATAGAATTAAGAGGAGAATGAATTGGGTTGAATTATGTCGTAATCGATCGCAGAGAAAGATAAAGAATTATGGAAATTGAATAAATTGACATATAGACCAGTAGGGTGAGTTAGACTTAACTACTGAAATTTATAAAAGGGGTAACTAGACCTTAGAGTTGTGTGAATACTCATGAATACGATAAGTGGTATAATTCGTAAAGAAATTAGTAGGCGAGTATATGAGAGATACATTCTATGAACAAGTAAGGATAATTAGGTCGTGTGAATACCTATGAGAGATACATTCTATGAATAAGTAAGGATAATTAGGTCGTGTGAACACCTATCATATAAATACTTAGACGGCGTGAATACCTAAATTATATTCAATTTGGGGTAGACGGATATCCGGACAAATATCAAACATAAATAATATTGGGGTCGAGGGAACATTCGGACCAATACATATAAAGATATAACATTTACATTGGGGTCGAGGGCTATCCAGACCAATGTGAATGACATGATAAATTGGGGTTGAAGGAACATCTGAACCAATAAATCCTTAATGTGTGAAACGAGGATATTATAGTGAGATATATTTATTTGTATATATTGTGTGTGAATTATATACGGTGCAATTTATCTACTTATGGGTGACAAGTAGACAGTTAGATAAAATATATCTAAAAAGAATGAATTAAGCCGAGAAACTTAATTATACAATTCAACTAATAACATATGTGAGCGTTAATTACGACTGTGTATATCAGAATGGTAAATTAAGTAGAGAAACTTAATGTAATAATTTAAAAGATAACATGTGAGGATGTTAGTTATGTTGATAATTAACACATGAGATATGTTAATAAATTAATGTACTGCATGGGTGGTACGAGAATTTAGACGTGTAGATAATTTCAGTTGGATACTTTAGTCTAGTTAGCTCGAGTAGTTTAGCTAGGTGGGCTAAGTATAGAACGTTAGGCGTGCACTATGACGAGGGGTAAGGAAAACTCGAGAGAGAGTGTACGTGAACATGTGTAATCAAAAACTGAATTTTGATGTAATAAACGCTTGCTAAATATTTTCAAAACAGTTTGTGTACTAACACTTGCTATAAAATATTTTTAAAAACCTTTTAGGTGTCCAGCCACGGGGACACCAGGCGTGACTTCATTCCAGGGACTCGGAGCTGTAGCACTGTGGATGGTGACAGGATTTGATTTGATTAGGCGATTCCTCCATCCATCCAGATCTAGTCTAGGGTCTCATTTGTATTCCATGTATGGACATGTTGTTCGTTGACAGTTTTCAGTTATTTAGTTCTTTTATTTATTATGGAGCGATTAATTGTGGATTTTAGCCGATAGTTTATTCGACAAACCTTGATTTATTTATATATGGTGATGGTTGGACTCTAGTATACTGTGAATGGTTAATTTAGTTTTTTCGCATTATGCTTTTCTCTATTTTTAAGAAAGATAAAATTTGGCGCCGGTCTAATTTTCACTTAGGTGGTTACTAATTAAAAAGTTTTCGACAGTGATGCTAAGAATGAACCATATGAGAAACCTGTTTTAATTTAATAAAGTCCTGATAAACCGATGCTTAATTAGACGGAGTGTCACAATAAGCACATGATAGAAATTATGCTCTTACAAATCTCCCCCTTTTGGATATTCTGGTACAAACATAAAATCCAAATCCAAATTACATTTAAAATTCCCTAAGACGATGAAAATATTCCAATACCCTCCCAAACCATAAAATGGATTGGTACAAAATAATGATGTCTTCAAATCTCCACTTTTTCTTGTTCTTCTATTAGGCACTTTGTCTTCATCAAGTGTAATGAGAATATAATCTTTCAAAAATACTAACAGGCATGAAACAAAGCAATTACCTGTGATGCATCAAGTTTGAAATATACAGAAAATTCATAAAAACTCTCCCCCAAAAATCAAACTCCCCCATAATTTGTTCTCCATTTTTTATTTTGTTCGAAATAGACAAGGAGTAGAATCTAATCATTAAATATAGAGAATATCATTAAAAAGAATAAGATATCATCACAAAAAGATATGAATGACAAACATGAAGTGATAATCTCCAAGGCTCCACAAACTATTTTTGAAATTTTTCCATTTTTTAAGTATAAAATTTTTACTAATGCAACACACCATGGAGAAACACGAAAATACCCGAATCATGAAAACGGAATGTAAGGGTGTGAGCATATCTTATAGGTTAATCATTGTATAAAAACACAACACATATGCATGAAGGAATGAGACACCACTAATGAAAGAACTCAAAGTCTACCTTAGGTGTAAAAATGGTGAACTCAAGAGAAATTAACTTAATCTAACCAAGTCTGTAAGTTATTTTCGCACCAATAACGTCCAAAACTATGTAATTCTTTTTGAGATTTTTATAGGACGTGCAAACCCATTTATCTTCGACTTAACTCCCTCAAAATCTCACATATTTTAGTTTTTACTCTCAAATATTTTGAAGAAATTAATGCTCATATGTAGCGAAGAATCAATGTTTTAGAAACCGGCTTGGCACTTCTATTTTTATGTGCCTTTAATCTTTTTGGCTCTTTTCTCTGCAAATTGTGACTTTTCATGCAAAGTCAACCTATTTTTCATAGTCCGCTTCCATTGCTTAATATATACCAATCTTACCATAAAAATGATTTCTTATTCTTTTCAATTCGGGCAATGGTTCTACATGCACTACTTTTGTTATCTTAATTTTCACATTTGATTTGTTTTCAAATCATGATTGAGATGAAAACACTACAATCGACACGTGATAGGTAAGTGTAATACTCAAATAAGTTTGTGTTCATGTGCATTAAAGGTGATAAGGAGTCAAGCATGTAGCAAGTTGTCATCACATCACATCTTAATGACTCCACACATTATAAAGAACATAAATGAAATAATGTCACGTCCCAAAATACTACAAAATAGCCACGTGGGTATGGAATGAATGGATGACTCGAACATCTTTAATGTTCATCCGCATATGGTGTAAAAAATACAAAACTCTTTTTTGATTTTTCAAATAAATTTTTATCTTTTTGAGAAATCAAAAATCTATTTGTATTTTTCAAAAAATATATCAAAATGAAAAATGTGAACACGATGATAATACAATGGTAATACAATCTATAAATAGGAATAAAATGCAAATAAGCATGAAAATCATCCTATACTAGATAACATATCCAATCTCACTCAACAGTGCAAATACCTAAAGATTTCCTAAGATCCTCAAATTGAAGTGCATCTAGAGGTTTCGTGAAAATGTCGGCTAACTGACTATCGGTGCTCACAAAGCTTAGGGACACGACATTCTCCTCAACTAGGTCTCGAATAAAGTGCTCGCATATCCTAATGTGCTTTGTGTGCGAATACTGGACTGGATTATGTGAAATGTGTATAGCGCTCATATTATCACAGGAAATAATCATCATGCCCTATGAAATGTCATAATCCTCCAACATTTTCTTCAGCCATAAGAGTTCCATGAAACAAATTAAGCACCTTATACTCTTGACTCAGTTGAGTCTACATTGTATAAGTGCTCATCTAGTTTGGAAATAGTGACAAAATTGAGTCCATTCCCTAGATTCCAAAAAGCCTCAGACTCTACTCTTTATTCCTCTTGATTGATTGTTTAAAGGTATATTATCAATCACCCACACACATTAGGATTGCATTCATATCATATATATTGTAGGAAATGATTGTGTGAGAGTTGTGTGTGTTTAATCCCATTTAAAATTGGTTTTATTAATTGTTTGGAAATTTTTAAGAATTTTTAAATGATTTTTTAGAAATTAAAATGTGGATTAAAAATCTTTTGGGGTTATTTTTTAATTACTATTTTTATGCTTTCATCCCTGAAAGTTGGTTTGGGTAGGATCCAAAAGCGCTTGAGACTTCAGGGGAGTTGTGTAATTATTTTCAGATGTGTGTGTGTAAGCCAATTTTTTCCCTACACCTGTCAACCTGATATCGGTTTGATTTGTGTTTGTTGGTAGACTCAGTTGCTTAGTTACATCTCAGCCCTCGGATTATTTTCATCAACGCTCTGCATGAATCCAATCCCTATCCCTGTGAACCTCTCTAAACCAATCAGAAAGCGTCTAACTCATCGTCTCTTCTAAACCGTTGGATGGAAGTCAACAGACCAAGACTAAATCTCAGCCATTAGATTCACCTCATCCTTGTCGATCCTTCCTTGCTCCCTATAAAAGGAGTCTTACCCTCAGCCTTTAGAAGACTTTTGGCAGTTCGTCTAAAAAGAGAGAGAGAGAGAGAGAGAGAGAGAGAGAAGAGAGATAAAGAAGAGAGGAGAGAGAAAACCAAACTCGTTCAAACCCTAACTCATCTTCAAACCCTAAGTCATATTTTCTTAAACAATTTACACCAAACACCAACCCTGAGTGTTTGAGAGTGACGATTGTAGTAGTTTGAAAGTTGTTCGTGGTTTATCCTCTTGAGTTTGAGATCTTGTGTCCAACTTAAGCATTTCAGTTAGATCTGTATTTCTTCTTTATACAAATCATAGATCTGGTCATTTTATGTTATATTACACTTAGGTCTGCACATTTTAGTTTCTCTTCTTGAGAAATCGTATTTGTTGATTAAAGTTTTTTTGTAAATGTTTTTATCTACTCTAGAATCAACAAAATTATTTTTTATTTCTAGTTCTTTTGAAACAAGACTTCTAACCTAGTTGGAATCGCAATTGGTGGTTTCCAATTCAAAATCATTTTTAAAACCCTCTGAAATTGGATATGACCTTGGCAGACTTAGGAGCAAGGTAACCTTGGATTCCGAGATTAATTAAAAGGTCAAACAAAGTTCTTTTGTTTCCTAAAAAGAGAGAAACTGAAAACCACAGCATATAGATCTGATCTGTAATTTGATAGGACTGTTTGTATAAAATATGTGTGTGTGTGTGTATGCATGTGTTAGAGCACCATCACAAACACTTGACACACTACAACACAGTAGTGTTGGTTATAAGATCTTGAATCTTCAAGAGTCGACGTAAAGACTGGAACAAAGTAGATAAGTTAGCAAATTGGAAAAGCCACATCAACATCAGAACTGCAGAGAAGTTAGAATCAAACCAGTGGGTACATTTCGAAACTTGTATAGGTCTAATTTGTGTGCATGTGTGTTAAATAGTTTGTAACTTGTATATTTTGTTTTAGTGGATTTTTGGTTTGTGACTTAGAAGTCGTTGTGGATGTTTCCTCAGTTGGGTGAGGTTTTATCACGTTAAAAATGCCTTGTCCTTAATCTTTCTACATCTCCTCATCTCGTTCTTGCTGGTGTGCTATTTTAAACATTTTTGTTTTGTTTTTCAAAACTAGTTAACTAATCTTGAACAAATCTCGTGCATGTTTTATTAAACACATCTTGTGTTAATCTGTTTTGTTTTCAAGAAAAGAGTTTCCTCAAAAAAATAGTTCGGAGTTACTTCAATAGTTTAATCTTGTATTAAACGGCCTAAGTAACAGATTTTTCAACAAATCCCAATGGCTATATACTCAGCCTCTACCGTGGACAAAGAGATGGAGTTTTTCTTCTTCCTCATCCACGGGATAAGATCACTCCCAAAATATTAAAACCCACCTGAAGTGCTCCTACACCCATCGACATCCCTAACCCAATCGGCATCCGAATAAGCAGACAAACGGTCATCGGTATCAAAGGAATACCAAATACCATATGATATAGTCCCATTCAAAAATGCACTCTTGACATCCATCTGATATAACTTAAAGCGCAGATGATATGCTATGGCAAGTAGTAAGCATACAGACTCAAGCCTAGCAAGAGGAGAGAATGTCTCCTCAAAGTATACACCCTAGATCTGTGTGCAATCTTGAGTGAACAACCTAGACTTATTGTAAACTATGGTACCATTTTCATCCACATTATTCTTAAAAATCCACTTGGGAGCTATTATGTTAGTATCACTAGGTCGGGGAACCAACTCCCAGGCATCGTTCTTTCTAAACTGAAGCAACTCTTCTTGCATGGACAATATCCAATGCTCGTACTTGAGTGATTTTTTAATATTTTTAGGCTCGATTAGGAGGTCGTAACATAGATAGCTAACAATATTTTTGAGTTGAGCACGAGTCTTGACACCTAGTGTAAGATTACCAAGTATAGCGGAGGGATCATAACTCTTTCAAACCCAAGATGGTGTATCCTCAAAAATAAGAATGATGTCCACTGTGGTAGCATGAGGAAGTATGATATCGTCACTACGGGTGCATCAACCTCACACTGAGGGCTAGGAGCAATAAACTCTAGTGGCTTGTTAATACGACATAAATATTGCGTATTTCACCCGTTAACCTACGCCTTATTAGCCCCCTTGGATATCTTAATCCCTATACTTATGCTCGTTAACCATATAACCTCATATTTCTATATTAACATGTTTTGCAGGGGTTAATTGAGCTTTTGTAGGTATTTGGATGCTTAGTATGAAGTTCGGATGCATTCCGGTGAAGTTCCGTACACAATCGCACGCGCAAGGGCATTTTAGTCTTTTCACAGCTTGGGTACCTGGCCCGACATCTCACGAAAGTTGTATCCCTCCTCGCTAGCTTCGCGTGGCCATGAACGGTGAGCGATTCCGATTCATAACGAAGAAGTTACGGCGATTTCAACGGAGGAAAAAAAAAGAAGCAAAAGAGGAGAAGGGAGAAGAAGGAGAGGAAATGCAGTGTGCTGCTGCTGCAATCTGCCCTGCTTGATCGATCGATCGACACTTCTGGTCGACCGATCGACCATTCTGGATTGCCGAATTTTTGCCTTGGTCGATCGATCGACCAAAGGGGTCGATCGATCGATGCTCTGTTTTCTGCAGATATTTTGCCTTCTTTTCTTTCTTCTTTATTTTTATTCCAACTTACTATATAAGCCAATTTTGTTGTAATAAGACTAGATATCAGTTTAGGAACAATTTTAGGTTAGAATAGTTAGGGTTTTGAGGGTTTTGGATGGTTCTTCTTCATTTCTCTTTGGATTGACAATCTAATTGGTTTGTATGTTGACTTTTCATTACCCTCTCCTTTAATATAGCTTATTTTCCATTAATTCTTGCTTTCTAGATAGTTTTCATGCTTTGTTAATTAGGTTATTGTGTTTATTTCTTGCTTTATTAGTTTAATTTAGTTTATTTCCATGTATTTCCCTTAGATAAATAGGTTTGGGATTGTGTTCCGCCATTTTCGGGTCCCGAGCTCCGAAAATTAGGTTTTGTGTAAAATTGCATTTAATTGAAACCTCGCATATTAAAGTCGGATTATTATGCGTTTAACTTTCTTTGTCATGCAACGTTAGTGTTTATAGCGATTATCCGAATTTATTCCTCGTGTGACCATTTTCCGTTAAATGTTTAATCTCGCAACTTTGGCTTAAATTCCTTATTGCGTGATGTTTATGCTTAATTGAAAATGATCGATTAAATTGCTTTCGAGCCTTAACTCTAGTTAGTAGTTGTTTCGATCTGTGTGGTAGGATGCGATCCAGATCCTCGCTTTCCTTTTGTGTAGCGTAACTTATTCTTTTCTTTTGTCACCATTTCCACCCTTCACCTTTTCTTTTATTTATTTTACACTTTTATTCTTGAAGTAATTAAAGCAATTAACATCTAAAATTCAATCACTCCCTGTGGATTTCTTACGATACCCGACTTACCGCTGTGCTTGCTTGCCAAGTGTAGTAGTAGCTTAGGTTTTTTTTTGTATCGCGGCGGCGAAACAGACAACGATTGTGCACTTTACACGCGCACACTTTTTCCGCGCGGTCACAAAAATGGCGCCGTTGCCGGGGAGTGTGTTTTAGATTGTAATTGTTTTATTATTTCGTAATATTTCTTTCATTCATATTTGTATTCTTTATTTTCTCCTTTCTTTTTGACTTGTGCTAGATTGTTTCGAGAAATTGAAATTTTGGCGCTTTTTGCTTTTGTTGAATAGCTTATTTTGAAATGTCTCGCTATTATGCTTTAGATAACCTTAATTGTTATGAGAATTGTTTTCCAAGTTATACTCCCAAAACAATGAGAGAATGCCTACAAATTCTTGAAAATGAGCGCATTGAGCGTGAAATTCAAGCATATGTAAGTGATCCCTCATTGCCTTGTGAGGGTAATTTGGATTGCGGGGAATCCGTTAGCTATGAGCAACCCGCACAAGAAGATGAAATGTCTTCTTGTTCGTTTGATTATGAGTTAATGATGAAGGAAATTAATGACCGATCCGAAAGTTATCAAGCTTGGTTTCTTGAAACTGATGCCATGCTCGATGAGATTATTTCTTTACAAAATCGGGTCGAGGTTGAAACTTGCGTTTCATCTCCACCCCTTTTTGTTGAAGAAATAATTGAGAGTGAGCCAAGCTTTAGCAATTTCGATTTTCAACCTCTTATTAATTCTTCCAATTGCATTGAGGTTGTTGGTCCTTCTTTTCCTTTACTCCCTACTATTCTCGAATAATTAAATTTATCGCAAGAATCGGTTGAAAGTCTTGAGGACTTTGACCCGATTCTTGAACAAGAATGTTATTTTGAGATGCTTCATCTCATGGGCTTTTCATTTGCACTTGCACTTGCCCCACCTCCCCTTCCAATTGAAGAATCTTGGGGATGTGATTTTGATTTTTCTGAGACTAATTTAGTCTTGTCCCCCGTAGTATCCAAATCCCCCATCGTCCCTCCAAAACTTTTAATTGGCGATGGTTCACTTTTTTCACCACCCACATGCCTTCCGTTGTTCAAACGGAATTCTTATTTTTCGGGAGGCATGTTCACTTTGGAGGGTCCACCGTTGATCTTTCAAAGTCAAATCCCTTTTTGGGTGGACCCTCAACTATTTAGACTTCTAGTGTATAGTTAGTGTGAAGCCTAAATAGTAGGTTGTAAATAGTTAGCTTTTCAATTTTCTTTCTTTCCTTTTTTTTCTCTTTCCTTTTTAATTTAGTCTAGTGTAATTAGTTAAATTTTTGTTATTTGTTTTTGCTATGCTCGGTACTAACTTGTTTTGTAGATTCCTTTGGACTCGTGCTTATGGAGATCGCTCTAATTTTGGGTAATATCGTTCTTTTCCTCTCTTTATGTTGTGTTCTTAATGCGCATTGAGGACAATGCAACATTTAAGTTAGGGGGTGTAGGATATTCTATCCATTTCATGTGTAGTCCATGGATTTGCTCACATTTAGTCCATGTGTATGCCTTTTGTGAAAAATTTGAAAATTTTCAAAAATATTTTCTTTCTTTTTTCTCCTTTGTTGGGCATTTTGCCTTGTTTTCGATGATAAATTTCAATAATTGCCCGATCCAATAGACAACTCAATGATGCATGTTCTCGATTTTAGAAGTTATTGGACTTTAGTCCTCAAATCATTGATATTGTGAATAACTTCATGAATTAAACTTTATCCCATGAGCATATGCACTTTCCTGGTTATATTGATTTGGTTTAAGATTTTTATAACTCGGTAATCTTTTGTTGCATTGTATATACTTACACCGAGTAAGCTTTGTACCTTTCGTCGTTTGTGAGTGTTATACACTATTCTTTTCTCTTTGAAAACGTTGAATTCGTCGGTAATCTCTCTATTCTTTCATTGATCGTTCATTAATTGAGTTTATATCTTGAAATGTATTACTTGATCATGATTTTCATATATTGTTTTGACTTGAGAATTGCGTAAACTTTTGGAAATGATCATAGGCCCTCTTTGTTATATCACCCATATTAGCCTTGACCTCACCCTTATATGTTTCCCTAGTCAACCCCTTTGAGCCTAAATCTAGCCTTTCGTTTCATTACCCAAAATCCCATAACCAACTCTAAATTGGAGTTATAAACCATACATACACTTTCCATACCTTTGTTTGGAACGTTACTTGGGATTGAATGATGTTTTTATGATGTCGGTTGCAATTTAGGCATATGAGAGTTTGATAAGTAAAGAAAATAAAATAGTAAAAAAAGTGAAGAAAAAGAGAAAGCAAAAAGCAAAAGAAAACAAAAAAAGAAAAAGTGAGAAAAATAAGAAAAGAAAAGAAAAGAAAGAGAAAGTTGTATATGTTGTGTATAGTGTTCAATAAGCTTTGATTACTCTCCCCGATGATACATTTAATGCTTGTTTTGGAACTTGTTTTCCAATTTTGTAATTGCCCGCATCCTTCCCATTATTCCAAGTTTTCATCTCCGAACACTTTGAATCCGTACATATACCTTTCATTTTGTACCTTAACCCCAAACCTACATTACAACCCTATTACAAGTCCTATGTGATCTTAGGGTGCATTTAATTTAAAAGTCATAATAGTTTTGATAATCTGTGAAAATGCATTTCGCCTCTTTTAATGTGCGGTATCCTTTCATTGAGATTACAGTTTTTCATTTTATATATAGCGTTCTTCATTTCTGACATGTGTGCGGCCTAGTTTCCATTTATATTTACTCTTTATGCCCGCATGTCCCGTGTGTTACCTCCCTGTTTCAAGTGAATTCATTTGATGAGTGTAATGACCGTGAGGATTGAATATGCATGCTTTAATTTTTAGTATCCGATTTATATAAGTTTTTTGCCAAATCACACTACGCATGTGCTTTCCCCCCTCCCACTTTTAAAGTTTCAATTCTATGAGGTGCATTCAACTTGTTAATAACAACGGACTTTAGCTTGAATTCGTTCAATATGCTAATAACATGTTTGAAATCTTTTTCGTTGTTGTTGAGTTTGTCGCATGTTGGGTTGGGCATATTTTGAGGAAACCATATGATGTTTGTGGGTTTCATCCCTAAAAACCCTCACGAGACGACACTCATCCACTAGGGTAACCTAGGGGTTTAACGGCTTATTGCATACGCTAAATACAATCGAATCGCCCGCGAAAGTGGCCTTATGCTTTTATACCATACTTTTGTACTTCTCCTGCTTTTGGTTTTCTTGCAGTTCTTGTTGTTTCCTATTTCATTGCCAGGGACTAGCAATGTGTAAGTTAGGGGGTGTGATACGACGCAAATATTGCGTATTTCACCCGTTAACCTACGCCTTATTAGCCCCCTTGGGTATCTTAATCCCTATACTTATGCTCGTTAACTAGACAACCTCGGATTTCTATGTTAACATGTTTTGCAGGGGTTAATTGAGCTTTTGTAGGTATTTGGATGCTTAGTATGAAGTTCGGATGCATTCCGGTGAAGTTCTGTACACAATCGCACGCGCAAGAGCATTTTAGTCTTTTCACAGCTTGGGTACCTGGACCGACTTCTCACGGAAGTTGTATCCCTCCTCGCTAGCTTCGTGTGGCCGTGAACGGCGCGCGATTCCGATTCATAACGAAGAAGTTACGGCGATCTCAGCGGAGGAAAAAAAAGGAAGCAAAAGAGGAGAAGGGAGAAGAAGGAGAGGAAATGCAGTGTGCTGCTGCTGCAATCTGCCCTGCTTGATCGATCGATCGACACTTCTGGTCGACCGATCGACCATTCTGGATTGCCGAATTTTTGCCTTGGTCGATCGATCGACCAAAGAGGTCGATCGATCGATGCTCTGTTTTCTGCAGATATTTTGCCTTCTTTTCTTTCTTCTTTATTTTTATTCCAACTTACTATATAAGCCAATTTTGTTGTAATAAGACCAGATATCAGTTTAGGAACGATTTTAGGTTAGAATAGTTAGGGTTTTGAGGGTTTTGGATGGTTCTTCTTCATTTCTCTTTGGATTGACAATCTAATTGATTTGTATGTTGACTTTTCATTACCCTCTCCTTTAATATAGCTTATTTTCCATTAATTCTTGCTTTTTAGATAGTTTTCATGCTTTGTTAATTAGGTTATTGTGTTTATTTCTTGCTTTATTAGTTTAATTTAGTTTATTTCCATGTATTTCCCTTAGATAAATAGGTTCGGGATTGTGTTCCGCCATTTTCGGGTCCCGAGCTCCGAAAATTAGGTTTTGTATAAAATTGCATTTAATTGAAACCTCGCGTATTAAAGTCGGATTATTATGCGTTTAACTTTCTTTGTCATGCAACGTTAGTGTTTATAGCGATTATCCGAATTTAATCCGCTTGTGACCATTTTCCGTTAAATGTTTAATCTCGCAACTTTGGCTTAAATTCCTTATTGCGTGATGTTTATGCTTAATTGAAAATGATCGATTAAATTGCTTTTGAGCCTTAACTCTAGTTAGTAGTTGTTTCGATCCGTGTGGTAGGATGCGATCCCGATCCTCGCTTTCCTTTTGTGTAGCGTAACTTATTCTTTTCTTTTGTCACCATTTCCACCCTTCACCTTTTATTTTATTTATTTTACACTTTTATTCTTGAAGTAATTAAAGCAATTAACATCTAAAATTCAATCACTCCCTGTGGATTTCTTACGATACCCGACTTACCTCTGTGCTTGCTTGTCAAATGTAGTAGTAGCTTAGGTTTTCTTTTGTATCGCGGCGGCGAAACACACAACGATTGTGCACTTTACACGCGCACACTTTTTCCTTGCGGTCACTTGTAATCTTTAATCGTGACTTATATTGACTCCATAACCTTAGAGATAGCCAGTCTAGAAACTCGATAAGCTTTACTCATCGATGAATATACTAAAAATATTACTTCGTCGCCCCGAGAGTCAAACTTTCCCAAGGGCTCTCTTTCTCGCAAGATGTAACATGTACACCCAAAGACATGAAAATATGATAGGTTGGGATTCTTCCTTGTTCACAACTCATAAGGCGTGTGAAGTGTGTGAGGACGAAGACATACCCTATTCACCGTATGGCATGCGATGCTCACCACCTCTGCATAAAAATGTTTAGGCAAGTTTCTCACAAGAAACGTGGATCCAGCCATTTCTTGTATTTTCCAGGTCTTTCTCTCAATAATACTATTTTGCTGAGGGGTATGAACGGTCGAAACTCATGCTTGATGCTAAATTTATATCAAGAGCTATCCACTTTCGCTTTTTAAATTCAGTGTCATTGTCACTACGCATCCGATTAATAGTGACATCATATTGGTTTTGTAGGACACGACACTTGGTTAAGGAACTCAACCGCATCGAACTTTATCAAAAGAATCCTACAATCGAGTATCTAGAAAGTCATCAACCATCATGAGAATATATCCCTAACCACTGAAGCTCTCTGAGTGAGTAGGACCCATAAGATCCATGTGAATCAACTCTAAAATGTGGGAGGTGGTAATGGTATTCAACTTTCGATGGGGACTTCAAATTTTTTTACTTTGTTGGCAAGATCCACAAATGGAGGAGGTTGGTTTCCCAAGCGATGGTAAGCCACGAACTAGGTCCTTTTTAACTAATCTCTCAAGATCTCTAAAGTTTACGTGACCTAGCCATTGATGCCAATGGTCCACGGTGGAGACCATGGCACTATTGCACACAAAAGAGGACTTGGGAAGAATCCTATAATAATTATCTTTTATCCTCACACCTTGTAGTAAAGGTTTACCGAATTGCTCATAAACATTGCTTTATAACAAAGTTTGCGTCGCACGGTTGGTTTATGCTAATAAAGTTTGATTTCAATCCCTTTCATGTACAATACATCGTCTAGATTAGGAAATACGAGTATCTCAATACTTCCATATCCTAAAATGCTAGATCTGCTCCCATATTCAAAGGTGACTTTACCTTCCTTGCGATCCTTAAGGTGGGTAAAAAATGAGACGTCGCCAGTCATGTGACGAAAACACCCACTATAAAAATACCATTGGGAAGTATTTTTAGCCTTGAGATCAATATGAATAGTAAGGGATGTATTGTCTCTCTTAGGTAGCCAAGTGGCGGTAACCTTTTATTTGCCCCTATTGTTGTTGACTCTAGTTGGAATGTTGGCAGCATTCTCAAATGGCAAAGAAATCAGTTGAAATTCTTCCATTAAACAATGTGAAGTCATAACTAGAAATTCAACTGGCTCCCTAAGACTAACAATGTTGCTAAAGTGGTGTAAGGGAGTATTTGTATGACTAATTCCACCTAATTTATAGTAAAACACTATAAGCGAACCTCTTCTTTTGTAAAAAGTATAAACATAGATAGGTTTGGGTCCACCTCTATTTTCTTTTCTAGGTTGAACTCTTCTAGGTGGATTAGGATGCCTAGGTGGATTAGGTTGAGGTCCATAAGGGTCCATCATAAACTCGAAAACTGATGCGGGTGCGTCATGAGAAGTGGATACACCATCATAACATATTCCTTACCTCTCGACATTACCTAAAGCAGGGTTAAGGATAATCTTACCTATCTTCGTAATTTGATAATCATTCGGTCGGTAATAAGTGTGTGTGGGTTGCATACCTATGATTTAGAGCACATCACCTGTTATGCTTTCACACTACAACACTAAATAGTGTTTGTAGAGAGTCTCTGAACATATCGAGACGACATAAAGATAAAAGAAGTGGAGTTACAAATCTTAGAGAACATCAAAAACATCATAGCCTTGGGAGAAGTTTATAAATGGCAAAGGAGTTGGTATAATTTCTTAACTTAGTTTAGTCTTGATTGTGTGTTTGTATTATTATATAGTTTGTAACATGTTACTCTAGTTTAGTTGATTTTTACTTTTGAGGTGTAGAGACCTCCGTGTATGTTTCCCCAATTGGGTGTGGTTTTACCATGATAAAATTGTACTTGTATACTTCCTCCCATCCCTTTCTTGAGGCTATGTTGATTTGATTTCTTTATAAGTTATAGTTTTCAAAACTGGTAAACCTATACCTTAAATAACTAGTTCATACTGTTTTACACATCTTGTGTTAAGAAATTTGTTTTAAGAAAAAAGTTTCTTCAATAAACTGTTCGGAGCCATTTAGATAGTTTAATCTAGAATTAAACGACTTAAGTGGTATTTTTTTCAATTGGTATCAGAGCATTGGTTTTTCAAAATTCTTTAGATCTTGAGTTTCTGAAATTTTTTTCTCAAAACAAATTATGGACGAGAAATTTTGAGAGACTAGGTAACTTGTCCAGGCCCCTTCTCTTTGATGGAACCAATTTTCCTTACTGGAAGGTAAGGATGGTTGCTTTCATCCAAGGGACATTGGGAGATGATTTCTGGGAAGCTATTGAAAATGGTTATACTTTTCCTACTAAACCATCCGTTGAAGGACGTACTATGAGGATTAGAAAGTTATTAAGTGAATTCACTAAAGAAGAGAAACAAACTTCCCTTAACAATAACAAAGGCAAAAATTCCATATTCATGTCTATCAATGAACAAGAATTTAAGAGGATATCAATTTGTACTACCTCTAAGGAAAGCATGGGACACCCTAGTGACTGCACATGAGGGTGACACCAGAGTTAAAGCTGCTAAAACACAAATGTTAATCCATTAGTACAACTCCTTGATAATGACTGAGTCATTTGATGACTTCTATATTAGATTAACAAACATTATGACCAAATTTCATGCCAATGGGATTATTTATGATAGAAAGGAAATTGTCTCTAAAATGCTAAGATCACTTCTACATAAATCTGATAATAAGAGATATGTAATTGAGGAGATGGATGATCAAAATCTCATGCTTGAACTCCTCAATAGCAAATTGAGAACTGTGAAAATGGAATTAGAATTCAAGAAACAATTAACCTAGTCCCAAAAGAGACAGTCTGGTTCTAATCTTATTTTTTCATCTAAGTTGACCACACCTAAACTTAGTATACCTGGCTTTGACTTAGACTCTAATGAGGACTGTAATTTAGATAGTCTGGATAATCAGATTGCCTTGATGTCTAAACAGTTTAAGAAAATTGTGAATTTTCAAAATAAAATAGCCAAAAGGCAAGGCAAACCTACTTATCCAAACCAATCTCATAATTGGCCTCATGAGAGAAGACAAGACAAACACCAGACTGATAATCACAAGATACCTTTAAAATATTGAATGTTATAGATGTGGAAAGTTAGGAAACATGGCTAGTGACTGTAGAGTTAACTTATACAAAATTCACAAACATAATAGGGTTCATTTATGCAAGACTTGGGATGAAACGAGTGAATCTGAAAATGATGAACCTGAGTCATCAAACATCATCAATGAGTAATCCTGTATGTCTTTCTTTGCTAAGATAATCTACATTGATGATGAGGAATCTGATCATGCTTTGTTAACTGATATTATGCCGACTGGTTTATCTGCCTTATTGCTTGAGAATGTTGATAATGCTTCAAACTTCGTGTGTGTGAGTCAAAGGGAACGCTTTATTGTTGATGCCAATGGGTGTGTGAGTCCTAAAAATAAGTCGTTAGGGGACACTACACACTGCTGTGACACCCCGACTAATTAAACACCGGGTAGCTACTCCTTTATAAAATTAATTCAAAATGCCAAGTTGGCTCAGTTAATAGCATCACTGTCGAAAACATTTTATTATATCTAACCACCTAGTATTTTAAAAAGCAAGTTGCCAAATTTTAATTTAAAACTGATTAACATGCAACAAGTGTAATGAAGAAATAAATATCACCATTCACCATACTGAAGTAAAACAAATAACCAACACAATAGAGTAAATAAAGTCTGGAGGAAACCCCTCACTACAATCCCATAACTGAAATAAATAAACTGAAACAATAATAAAACGTGCTAAAGTCTGAAAACTGAAGTATAAAAGATGTCTCTAAATAGAAATGGGCAACATGCCCTACAATGGATGGATAGTGACTCTGGAATCCAAAAGATAGAAGCGTCTACATGCAAATCCCTGTAGCTTCCACAAGCAGCTACAGCTCGTCACCTGAATGAGTATCCTATGCTTGGTGTCCTTGTGGCTGGGCACCTAAAATGGTTTTACAAAGAAAAAGAGATTTGAAAAGCAAACGGGTCAGAGCCCGAATGTGGAGTTATATTTTAAAAACCTGCAAGTGCTTTAAAAACATTTAAAACATTAAATGCAAAGTACATGTTAGGACGTACACTCGCATGATATTCTCACCTCTCGTCTAACTGTGCACTCCTAACGTAAGTACCCATCTATAACTACCCTTTCCACTAACTAAGTGACAACGTAACTAGCTAGACTACCAAAGGTTCTACCCATAATACTTGGTTCCCTTATCATATAACGCTCTTAATCAAATAGGGTTTAGTTTAACTCAGATACTCAATATACACTATATATATTACTATTAGTCAACTCACTATATAACTCAAAACAACACCGTAATATATTTACAACATTAACATGAGGATTCCCATTAATATAATGTATATTATTCATCTCATAAATATACAATACAAGCACCCCGCAATTTAAGCTGTAGTGCACACATACTCTGCTATCCATCCCGGTACATCACGTACATAAGGATCACATATTCCGAATCTCTCAGGAATAGTTCAGATAACACAAATCACAAATAGTGGAGGCGAACACAGTCACCATCACATGGGTCACGCACATACCTACGCTCCCATGGTCAGCGGACTTATTAATATCACAATAAGTCTTTCTATGACCTATGTTCATCAAGGTACCAGTCTATATCCCCCCCGTAGGCACACAAGGATTAGAGGGTCCTAAGCGAACGCAACCTCCCGTGATAGCAAGTATGGTAGGTATGTCATACAAACAATCCATATACTAATACTAAGTAAACACACATCTTAGTAATACCGTATTTTAATCGTAGTACATATTGCATACTCGTACTAGCTTATACTTATCATAATTCATACTATTCCGATTTGTAATTATACGCGCTATCCTCTCATCGTAGTAGACACTCACGTCTCAACCCAAATGGTTCAATGAATATAACTCTGGTATATGATTTACTCATCTCAATAACCCAAAAGTCCCAAATCAATCCCTATATCATCAAAGGGATACTAACTCTACCCTTGAACCAGTTCCTGGAACTCCAAAAGTCAAAACAGTCCAAAAAGGGTCAAACTGTCAACTCGTTAGAAGTCTCGTTCGAACGAGGCTTCGAACGAGTTTGGACTGTCAGGTCGTTAGAAGTCTCGTTCGAACGAGGCTGTTCGAACGAGATCCCAGTTCGTTCGAACGAACTGACCCTTCTAACGATATCTCGTTCGAACGAGATATCGAACGAAAATCCCTACTCGTTAATAACGACTGGTCAACTCGTTAGAAGCTCGTTCGAACGAGTTCGTTCGAACGACCTGGGGCTGCTTCTAACGAGATGCCAGTTTCGGCCCAGAACTTCCCAAAAATCATTTTTCATCATTTTTACTCCTCAAACCTCTTCTAAAATTCGTTCCCACAATATATTGAGTTCTCTAATCATCCTCAAACATGTTAAGGGGCTATACTACATCATTAAAGGGTTTAATATCTTCTAAACATCATTAAATCGCAATTTCTACATTAATTCCCAATTTTCTTCAAGAACATAAACCCTAACTTTTTCTCATCATAAATTCCCAGATTTTAATTCGTTTATACATCACCTAGATATGAATCTCCGAAATTAAACCTCCCAACAATGTTTCTACATGCAAACCTATCCCAACATTCAATAATAACTTCAAATATCATGGGTTTTCTTTTAATCTTTCAAGAACAATCAAGATTCTTCAATTTCTAACATGGAAAAGACATTCTTCGAATTTAAATGAAATAAAGTCACTTGCCTTGGTTTGATTTCTGAATTTGGTGTGGATTTGGTGTCGAATTTCTGCAGAATTCCTCTCTCTCTCTCCTTCTCCAAGCTTTCTTCTCCAAAAGGCTATGGTGGCTAGGGTTTGCTTTGGGGAAACTTATGAAAACCTAATTTGATAAACCTCCGTAGCTAGTTGGGTTAATAAGGGTTGGTTGGGGTCAATCCTTATCAGATTACAACTCTCAATTTTCGTCACTTTTAATTACCCAAAAATACCAAATTACTAAAATACCCTTTAAGTTACCGGTATGGCCTAAAAATACCCCGGGACCCAAACTATACCCCCGGCTAGTGTTTTCTGACTATCTCGACCCTTCCGGAAGCGTTGGCGCACTCAAAACGACCATACGGATTATAGATTTTAAACCCACTTTTAATATCAAAATATTATACTGTGACGCGGCGGTCCCACGCGTCTCAACAAAATTTCCAAATTGCCGTATATAAATCCCACGACAAATTTTATAATACCAAATACATATATAATCATATATGTACATAATCAAATACCAATCGCATCATATTAGTATTTATAACCCGGATTAATTTCCAATTAATACGCATTTAATTAATTAATCCCAAAATAAATATAGCCAAAAGTACGGGGTATTACAACTGCACAATTAGTGACTCGGATAATGAAGACCTTCCTGACATTCACACACTTTACAAAAAAACTCTCAAGAAAAACACTAGACTTGAAGAGATTATCAAAGATCTTACCCAGAAGATACAAACCCTAAGTCATATGATCAAACAGAATGCTGAAGAGTATACTACTCAATGTCTAACTCATAAGACTGAAACCAAAAATTTTGAACAAAAACTGGAAGAGTTGTCTGACTCAAATGAAATCGTTGAAAATAAATACAAAGGAACGTTGTTAGAATTAGAACAAACAAAATAAAAGACATCAACAGTCTTCAAAAAATTTGCAAAATTTAAAAATAATTCTAACTATTTTGAAGACTATGTTGCTGAAAGTAAGACCAATTCTGATGACAGAATTGGAATAAGATTTTGTCCCAAATCTAAGACACAAACCAAAAACTTTGAAAAAATAAAGTTTGTGTCTAGTGGCAAAAGACCTATTAAAACTTATCCAGACTTTCAAAGTTTGAAAAATGAGTTTGATATAAAACAACAGAAGTTAGACATTAGTGAATCAAGTAACTCTGCGCATAATGTTGAAAATAAGACTAAATACGCCTACCCCTCTATTCGACAAGTTGATTCGTCATTTCATCTTATGCCAACTAGGAACAAGACTAGAGCTCAAAACCTAGACAAGCCTTCGAATAACAATTTTCCTAAGGTTATGAGTTATACGTGCCATCTTTACTGCTCCTATTGTGACGTCTATGGACATTCGCTTGATGGTTCCTATTCCAAATGTCTATGTAATCCAGTCTATAACTCTCCTGTTTACCATAACTTCAACGATTCTAGGAGAAGCCAAAACAATTATGTCCTTCCTAGACATCCAGACAAGAATTCTAACTATCGAAACAAAAAGAGAAGGACTAATACTAAAAGACCATCAACAAGAAGGAATCCTAGATTTTTTTCTAAACCAATTGCTCAAACTGTCTATAATACTTATAAACTTGTGCCAAAATCTTTTAAAGAAAAGACAAAAGCTCGCAAGTTTTATCAAATACAAGCTAATATGCGCAAATTGAAAACTAGAGCAATTTGGATCAGAAAAGATGATCTATTACCCCCGTTGAAATGCAATATTATTATCAACGCTTTTAAAGCTGAACACACAGCATCTGGATGGTATTTAGACTATGGATGTCCCAAACATATGACCGGGAATGATTCCAAACTTTCAAACAAAACTAACTTCTCCGGAGGAAAAGTCTTGTTTGGAAATGGTGTATCGGCCCAGATCATTGGTAAAGGAACACTCCATGAAGAAGTATTACCCATTCTTGAAGATGTTCTCTTAATAAAAGGTCTTAAAGACAAGTTACTAAGTATATCACAGTTTTGTGACTCAAACCATACTGTCACTTTTTCAAAGAACAATTGAAAAATTTTAAATAAAAAAGGTGATTACATTATTACAGGACTCCGTACTCTAGATAACCATTACACAGTCAATCCAAGTATAGAGGTTTGTAATATTGCCAAAATGGATGATTGGGTCACATTAACTATGATAGTCTCAACAAATTGTGTCCCCAAGAGATAGTTAGAGGTCTTCCTAAGATCAAACCTAGTTCAAACATCATATGTGGTCCCTGTCAAGATGGAAAAATTGTTAAGGCTCCCCACAAGAACGTTAAAGAAGTTCTACCCACTAAACCTATAGAACTCATCCATATGGACCTAATGGGTCCTTCTCATACTGTTAATCTTTATGGAAATAATTATATCTTAGTTATGGTTGATGACTTCATTCGATTTACACGGGTTGCTTTTTTAAAACACAAGTCAAAAACTTTTCGTAAGTTTTTGAAAATATTAGTTTGTATAGAAAATGAAGAGGATTCCCAAGTAGGTAGAATTTGCAGTGATGGAGGAGGAGAATTCATAGATTTAAGTGTCATCGAATACTGTGACTATAATGGTTACAAACATTAATTTAGTGCCCCTAAGACACCTCAACAAAATGGAATTGCTGAGCATAAAAATCGAACTCTTCAAGAAATGGCCTGTGTGATGATTCATGCGAAGAATCTACCAAAATATTTTTGGGTAGAATCCATGCGTATAGTCCGTCATATAATCAATTGTGTTTACTTAAGGAAAAATACCAAACAAACATCCTATGAGTTTTGGTATGGGAAGAAACCTCACCTAAAATACTTTAGAACCTTTGGTAGCACCTGTTATGTCTGTAAGGATAGAGAACATATGTCTAAATTCGAAACCAGAGGAGATAAATCCATTTTCTTAGCATATTCTCCAAATAGTAGAGCCTATCGTGTCTACAATCTTCGTACAAAAAACACGATGGAATCCATTAATGTGGTTATAAGTGACATAAATGTAGAAAGTAAGATCAAAGAACCAGCTATAGTGGATGAATCCGATCACATTTTAAGTTATGATTCTCTATAAATGGTTGAATTCTTACTAACTAAGACCCCTAAAGTACCTAACTGGGTTTTCAAAGATCATCCTCTAGATAGTGTAGATGGTAATCCTACTGAGCCTATTCGTATAAGATCTCACCTTCATAACATTGCTCATTTTGCATGCTTTGTCTCTCTTATTGAGCCAAAGACTATAAATGAAGCCTTGAGTGACACTTTGTGGATAACTGCTATGCAGGAGGAACTTCTTCAATTTTTCATTCAGGATGTATAGTATCTTGTACCCATGCCTGAAAATAAAAGGGTTATCGGCACGCGCTGGATTTTTAAAAATAAATCTGATGAATCTGAGACGATTGTTCGGAATACAACTAGATTAGTTGCACAGGGCTACTCTCAGATTGAAGGAATAGATTTCGAGGAAACTTTTACACCTGTCATCGCCTCGAGTCTGTTCTCTTACTTTTTGCAATAGCCTATCATTTGCATTTCACTCTATATCAGATGGATGTTAAATCTGCTTTCCTTAATGGCATCTTAACTGAGGATACCTACATAGAACAACCCAAAGGGTTCATTTACCCTTACCATCCAAATTATGTATATCATCTTAAAAAAAGCTCTTTATGGGTTAAAACAAGCTCCTAGAGCTTGGTATGAACGTATATCCACCTTTCTTTTAGACAACGGTTTTAGGAGATAAGGGAATGACCAAGCCTTATTTTTCAAACATTTTGACAACAATATTACTATAGCCCAAGTTTATGTTGATGATATCATTTTTGGATCCACCTCCCCTTTAGAAGTTAAGACCTTCTCGGACATTATGCACAAAGAATTTCAAATGTCATTTATGGGGGAGTTACAATTGTTCTTAGGGCTCCAAGTTAAACAAAATTCATATGGCTTATTACATCGCAATTTAGATACACTTTAGGTATTGTCAAGAAGTTTGGCTTAGAAACAGCAAAGAAGCTAGGACTCCTATGAGTACTTCTGTCAAACTTTCTAAAGATGAGAATGGTAAATCAATTGATTCTACCTTATATCGTAGTATGATATTAAGCATACTTTACCTTACCCTCCCATCCTGATATCATGTACTATGTTTGCGTGTGTACCCAATATCAAAACAATCCTAAAGAGAGTCATCTATTATGTGTTAAAAGAATTATCAAATACATTAAAGGCACTCAAAACTTAGGACTTTGATACACTAAAGACACTTTTATACTATAGTAGGTTACTGATCGGGTGGAAAAATCGAGCATCCATATAATACGCTAGTCGTTGTTATCAGCTTCCAACCTTAATACAAAAAGCCTAAACTTGTAACTACACTCTTAAGGAGTATAGTGGTGAGTCTGAGTATCGAATCCACGGGAATGTTTGATAGAATTTATTAATTTATTACTTCTAAAATAAAAGTGAAAAAGATGATGATGGTTGAAAAGGGACAAAATAAAAAAGTTAACTATGCATGCATGAGCAAACTAATTAAGATGAATGAGAAAGTAGGTTGGATTACAATCCCCTAACCCTAGTAATTTACAGTGTAGAATACTAGAATTGTAAATTATAAATTTGAATGAATCCAGTCTTCATAGATCCTAAGCATTACGTATATGACGTTCAAGCCCGCACCATATGAAATCAAAGCTAGATATAAAGTGGTGCTAAATAATTATATGCACATCGTATTCTTAAACATCCCAAGTACCTAGGGCAAGAGAGATTAAAAGATCTACAATGGTTGTAAAATGGTCTCGCACGACTCTTTCAAATTTTTAATTTAAATTCTATTTTCTACATATGTAATTTACATTGGGATGGGTTCATGCATCCCAACCCTTAAAAACTTTGCTATGCATGATTTTATTAAATGCAAACAAAATTCTAGATGTGCAGGAAGTCATAGGTCTATTATGCATTGAAAAGGAACTTGAATTGAGAAACAAAATTAAACTACAAGAGTAATTTAAACTTACAATATGAAAGAAATTGAAAGTAGAACATAGAAATACTTGAATGGAAGAAGGAGATCTGAACTTGAAACTTGAATCTTGAATAAATTTTGTTCAACTTACAAACTAGGGTTTCTAAATCCTAAGGAAAGAAAAATGTGAAATTATATGCCAAAAAGGAACTCTCTCTCTTCCTCCCTTTTTATTACTCTAGGGCTTGGATTTTTATATACCCAAATATGACTTTTCCCATGCCTATACACGTTTTACAACTAATAAAAAGGAACTATACAAGAAATTTCAAGAGTTGAAACTCTTCAGCTTCCAGAATTAATTTCAACTTTGGTTTTCTGTCTCCAACTTCAAATGGACATAACTTCTTCATCGTAGCTCAGATTGGGGTGCCGTTTTTTCCAATGTTCTTGTAACTTAGATATCTTAAACTTTATAGTCTTCCTAACATCTGGAATATGGCTGTAAAATTATGAAAATGCCCTTGAACTCCCTATTTCTTCGTTTCTTTCACTGTTTTGCGTTCTCTTTTGCACTAATTTGCATGAAATACCTGTAAAATACATAAGAGATACACAAAATACAAAATACTTGTCAAAAAGGGTTAGTATCATAAATATAAGACAAATTCAAGCTATTTACAATGCACGGGATCATAAAAATACCGAAATTAAGGGGATAAATGTGAAGAATTTATGCCTAATCAAATCCCCCTAACTTAGAAATTTGCGCGTCCCGAGCAATGTACGTGAAATGAGTTGACTTTTGAAATTCCTTTTATTAAAATAAAATTCCACTTTCGCAGGCAAGCGATTGCATTGAGCATATGCAATAAGCCTTTAAACCCCTAGGTTACCCTAGTAGGACGAGTTTTATCTCGTGAGGGTTTGTAGTGAATACACCCACAAAAATTTTTATTGACTCAAATAAACATCAAAATACTTAAAAATTGTACAATTTAAACTTTTCAAAAAATAATCACCATAAATTCATATTCAAATGTCTCAAACCATAGTGTGTGTGTGTGTGTGTGTGTGTGCAAAGCCATAAATTAAACCTCAAATTTCCACCGATTGAGCATTACGTTACTTTCCAAAAATTTGTTTCGATTCAAATTCTTACGGATGCACTCACAAACGAATCACTCGGATTGTGGTTGTTTTCTCTCGGTATGCATGATATAAAGAGTAAATATAATGGACACAAATTCACGCATACAAAATTAAAAAGAAGGAAATATATGGTGAATATATCTCATCATCGGAATACAGTTATTAGGAAACGGGAAACATCATCTCTTAATCGCACCATTTTAATCTCTTCATGTCTTAGCTCTCCATGCAGTAATTAATTTCGCCATTCGGACTCGGGTAGGACTTTTCGGGTTAAAAAGTGTAAAGGATAAAAATGGTAATGTTCAGAATTGGAAAATGTCCTTATGATGTCCATTAGTGCTTTTTCGGGCATTTGCTCATTTTTCTCTTTTCTTTTTCTATTTTCTTTTCTTTTCTTGCTTTTTTTTTTCTTGCCCTTTTTTTATACACTTTGGACTTACTTGATGAATTTCCAATTTTTCACAATTCCTGGCTATTTGGGTTTTTCAGGTTATTAAATGAAAGGAAAATATTTTATTAGGCTCAAAGTGGGTTGCAAAGGGATAATTTTTTTCACAACTTTATTATGGCTAATAATTTTGGGTTAAACAAAAGAAGGCCTACTTCATTGTCCAAATTCCTAATCACATTGCCATATGCATCTCTAGATTAATTAAGTTTAGAGATATATTTAGCACGAATTTTGAGACAACATTTCACACATTTACCATAACCAATTGTAACAAAGGATTGAGATCGTCAATGACTTATTAAAATGCTGAAAAGAACTTTGAGTTAATCATAAACTCAAACCGATTTAAAAACTCATAAAAAATTGAAAGGCGCGAAATCTCACCTGGTTTGACCAATCTCCACACTTATTCGTTAAGTCGTCAATTTTCTTTCAATTTCCATCTTCGGTCAATTTTGGCTTAGTGCATTTTGATTGTTAACAATTTGAGACTTTAAATAGAATAAAGGTGATATTTTTGAAAAATTTAAATTCTAATTTTTATTTATTTTGAAGAAAAATATTTTTGGCTTTTTCAAAATATTTTAATTTGTTTGAAATTTTCTAAAAAAAAACACACTTGGAAAGAACATGTGATCGAATCAATGAAACTAAACAATAAATGGGAAGAATGTCCCACACCCCCTAACTTAAATGTTGCATTGTTCGCAATGCGAAGCAAGAACACAGCATAAAGAGAGAAAAAGAAAGATATTACCCAAATGGAGTTATCCTCGATGAGTGCGAGTCCATTGAATCTGCAAAACATGTTAAAACTAAGCATAGCAAAAAGAATAACTAAGACTCTACCATCGAAACTAGACTATAATAAAATAGAAAAAACTAATTATTTACAACCTAAAATTTGAACGGCTAATAAATCATACACTAAAAGTCAAAAAAATTTAGGTTCCACCCAAAATACAATTTGACTTTGAGGGATTAATGGTGTACCCTCACTAGAAAGCATGCCTCCCGAAAAATAAGAAATTCGTTTGAACAATGGAAGGCATGTGTAATGCGAAAAAAATGGGCCATCACTAATTACTATTTTTAAAGGGATGATGGGTGAAAAATACAATTGGGATCCAAGAAAAATAGAATCACGTCCCAAATATTTTTCAAGTAGTATGGGAAGCGGAGCACACAAACAGAAAGAGTCCATCTTGGAAAATAATTTAAGCATTGAGTCCTTGTCCTCAAAATCTTCTCCCCCAAAATTTTCAGTTGAATCTGGTGGAGTGGCATGTCTAAGTGTATGGCCCGTAAGATGAAGCATCTCAAAAAAAACATTCCCATACAAGAATCGGATCAACATCCTCAAGACATTCATCGAGTTCTTGTGATGAATTTAATGGTTCGATAATAGTGGGTACACAAGGAGACAAATGATCTTCAACCTCAATAGATTTTGCAATATTAATAAGAGGTTAACATTCAGAATAACTTGGATCACTCTCAATGATTTCATCCTCAAAAGTGTTAGGTGAAGCGCAAGTCTCGACCTTCTCTAAGTTGTCCAAATAATCATTAAACTCCTTGCAAGTTGCTCTAATTTTCAACTCTGTAGAAGCAAGGTCATCAGATTGCTCTTTTCTAATAATCAAGAGTTCTTCCAAAGTAGGCTTCCTTGGTTCTAGCACCTCGGATTCCTCATTTGGTTGAAAACATTCTTCAACTTCGAAAATATCGGAAGAAAAATCATTGGGTTCAAATAATGCATCTAACTCTTGCTCCCAATAATGATTTTTTTCCCGATATTCTTTTTCAAGTCTTTTTTCTTTAAGGAATTCATTTTGATAAATTTGGATGGCCTTAGAAGTGGGCTTGTATTTATGAGGCTCATCTTTAGTGATATTGATCCAATGTTCATAAGTCTTGAGCACCTCCTCATCCTCACTATTATCATAACAATTAAAGTCAGCAAAAGAGTTAAAATAAGACATTTCAAAGTGGGCAATTCAAAAACGTGACACACACACACACACACACACACACACACACACACATATATATATATATATATATATATATATATATATATATATATATATATATATATATATATATATATATATATATATATATATATATATATTGTGTCTTTTTTTTCGAAATAGTAAGTCAATTATAATCTATAACAAACAGTCCCCGGCAACGGCACCATTTTGATCGAGGAAAAAAACCGAGCGCCCGTGTAATACGCTAGTCGTTGTTATCGGCTTCCAACCTCAATATAAAAAAACTAAACTTGTAACTACACTCTTAAGGAGTATAGTGGTGAGTCTGACTATCGAATCCACAGGGAATGTTTGATAGAATTTAATTGATTTATTACATCTAAAATAAAAGTGAAAAAGATGATGATGGTTAAAAAGGGACAAAATAAAAAAAATTAACTATGCATGCATGAGCAAACTAATTAAGATGAATGAGAAAGTAGGTTGGAATACAATCCCCTAACCCTAGTAATTTACCGTGTAGAATACTAGAATTGTAAATTATAAATTTGAATGAATCCAGTCTTTATAGATCCTAAGCATTACGTATATGAGGTTCAAGCCCGCACCATACGAAATCAAAGCTAAATATAAAGCGGTGTTAAATAATTATACGCACATCGTATTCTTAAACATCCCAAGTACCTAGGGTAAGAGAGATTAAAAGATCTACAACGGTTGTAAAATGGTCTCGCACGACTCTTTCAAATTTTTAATTTAAATTCTATTTTCTACATATGTAATTTACATTGGGATGGGTTCATGCATCCCAACCCTTAAAAACTTTGCTATGCATGATTTTATTAAATGCAAATAAAATTCTAGATGTGCAGGAAGTCATAGGTCTATTATGCATTGAAACGGAACTTGAATTGAGAAACAAAATTAAACTACAAGAGTAATTTAAACTTACAATATGAAAGAAATTGAAAGTAGAACATAGAAATACTTGAATGGAAGAAGGAGATCTGAACTTGAAAATTGAATCTTGAATAACTCTTGTTCAACTTACAAACTAGGGTTTTTAAATCCTAAGGAAAGAAAAATATGAAATTATATGCCAAAAATGAACTCTCTCTCTTCCTCCCTTTTATTACTCTAGGGCTTGGCTTTTTATATACTCAAATATGAATTTTCCCATGCCTCTACACGTTTTACAACTAATAAAAAGGAATTATACAAGAAATTTCAAGAGTTGAAACTCTTCAGCTTCCAGAATTAATTTCAACTTTGGTTTTCTGTCTCCAACTTCAAATGGGCATAACTTCTTCACCGTAGCTCAGATTGGGGTACAGTTTTTTCCAATGTTCTTGTAATTTTGTAAGACCAAAGGGCCCCGATTTTTATTTTCTTCAAGAAATTATTATATTTACTTTTTATGAAATAGATGCGGACGCGAAGTGATAACGGTTCAACTTAATACCAAATTTTAATTTCTTCACAAATTAAAATTAAAACAAGTGAAATTAATTTAATCCATTAAAAACATTTTCACTTAAACATAATTAATTAATCCAAGTCCTAGAAAATTTGCCTAAGTCATATTTTTTTTAATGTTATCAAGTTAGGCCAAACCATTTTTAACAAGTGACTTGAATTAAGTAAACAACCCAAATTAATTTAGCACCAAATTAATTAAGTGTGATAATTTAAAACCAATTTTATCTTGAATTATCCTAAGCATACGTTCTAAGTTATTATGCAAGATAAAAGTAAATCAATAACACTGCACCGCTGTGACACCCCGACTAATTAAATACCGGGTAGCTACTCCTTTATTAAATTAATACAAAATGCCAAGTTGGTTCAGTTAATAGCATCACTGTCGAAAACATTTTAATAATTACTAACCACCTAGTATTTAAAAAGTGAGTTGCCAAATTTTAAGTTAACTCTGATTAACATTCAATAAGTGAAATATAAAGAATAACATAACCATTCACAATAAAGACCAACTATAGTAATCATCGAGTAATAATAAGTCTGGAGGAAATACTCCTCACAACAATCCAAATACGGAACTAAAATAAGAACCATAGCATGTATCCTGAATTAATTACAAACCAAAGTCTGAATAACTGAAATGTAAAGTGTCTCTAAAAGAAATGGGCGACATGCCCTACAAATGATGAATCTGAATATGGAATCAAGACAAGAAAAGGAGGCGTCTACTGTCAAGGCCCTGTAACTTCCACAACAGCTACAGCTCGTCACCTGTATAGAATTCCTATGCATGGTGTCCTTGTGGCTGGGCACCTAAAATGGTTTTTACAAAAAGATAGATTTGAAAGCAAACGGGTCAGAGCCCGAATGTGGAGAATATTTTAAAAACAGCAAGTGTTTTAACAACATTTAAAACAATGAATGCAAAGTACATGTTAGGACGTGCGCTCACATGAAATACTCACCTCTCGACTACTTGTGCACTCCTAACGAAACGTACCCATACAAGTGATTCTCATATCTATCTAGACCAAAACAATTATTAACCTTTCTACTCGATTCACAATATGAATTCCCAATGCTATTACTTGAATAGATAGCTTTACTTAAGCTCGGATTCTCAATTATTAGCATTACCATTTACTGAGGTTATCCCCTTATTTATCTTCTCAAGGAGTTACTATAAATTATTCTCATAATTAAACATATCAATTCTGTTCATTTAACCGTATATCATTCACATCATAAATATACAATACAAGCACCCCGAGGCTAAGCTGCGGTGCACACATACTCTGCTATCCATCCCGGTACATCGCGTACACAAGGATTACAAATTCCGAATCTCTCAGGAATTGTTAGAATAAGCACAACACACAAAAATGGAGGCGAACATAATTCAACATATCCATGGTCATGTACATATCTACGCTCCATAGTCAGCTGACTTATTAACTCACAATTAAGTCATTCCCTTGAACTATGTCCTCTAGGTACCAATCTAAATCCGGGCACACAAGGATTAGATGGCCCTAAGAGAACGTAGACCTCCCGTGATAGCAAGTATGGTAGGTATGTCGTATACATAAAATTATATACATATACTAAGCATGCACACATCTTAGTAATTACCATAATTTATTAGTGGTATACTTCTCATTCTTATACCAATACACGTGTCCCCGGTTTATATATACACATCATCCATTATCCTCACGTCGTAATTAGTTATTCGCGTCCTAACCCACAATTACCATTTGGTTCAAATCATTATTATATATTTTACTCCCCAATATATCCCGAATATCCCAACTATATCAATTAGTCATCAAGGTAATGTTATCTATACAATTAAACAAGGTTACGGGACACTAGAAATCAAACCAGGCCAAAAAGGCCAATCTATCAACTCGTTAGAAGTCTCGTTCGAACGAGGTCGTACGAACGAGAGTTCGTTCGAACGAAGTGGAGATCTCGTTCAAATGAAAGGCATCGAATGAACATCCCACTCGTTAGAATTCAAACTGTCAACTCGTTAGAAGCTCATTCGAACGAGCTCGTTCGAACGACCTGGGCAGGCCTTCTAACGAGGTGACAGTTTCGAGCCCAGAATTTTCCTATCTCGTTTTTCCCAATTTTCTTCACCTCTAATCTCATCTAAACATCATTCCATCAGTACTTTAAGGTTTCTAATCATTCTTAAACATACTTAGGTCGTATATTAACATATATATGGGATCAAATCATCCTAAACCGCATCTAATCATCAAATCTCCCCGATTTTTCCCAAACCTTATGAACATGAACCCTAGAAATTTAAAGTCTTCAATTTGCATAAATAAATCCATTTTTTTAACATAAAAAGTAGTAATTCTTTTAGTTCAATCACCCAACAACAATTCTACATGCAAACCTATATCATAATCTGAATTTATAACTCCAAATTACATGGGTTTTTACAAGTCTCCCAATACAATGCAATTATATCAATTTCTAAGCATGGAAGAAGCATTCGGTTGAAATTAATGTAATTAAACCACTTGCTTCGGATTATTCTCTGAATTTGGTGTAGAATGATGAAGGTTTCACTCTCTCTTTTCCTCCCAAGGTTGAAGGTTGAAGATGGAAGTTGTGTTTTCTCTTTGGAAACTCTCTCTAACCTCTCCTATAACTCCCGTAGCCCTTTAGTTGGTTAGGTGCTGGTAATGTCTTAGTGGGTCACTAAATATCCTAATATTTAACTCCCAAAATTCGTTGGTTAATTATCCTAATATTTCAAAATTACCAAAATACCCTTTTAAGTTGCCGGTATGGCCCAATAATGCCCCGGGACCCAAACTAAACCCCCGGCTAGTGTTTTCTGACTATTTCGACCCTTACGAACACGTTGGCGCACTCAAAATGACCATACGGTTGATAAAAATAAAATCTACTTTTTAATTAAAATAATTATATTCCTGACGCGACCGTCACGCGCGTCCCAACAAAATTTTCCAAATTGTCGTATTTCAATTTCACGACAAATTCAATATAATCATATATTGCCATATATTCACATTATAATCAAATACCAACTCACATCTCGTTAGTATTTTATCCGGATTAATTCTCAATTAATTTCCATTTAATTTAATTAATCCCACAAATAAATATCAATAAAAGTACGGGGTATTACAACCGCGATGTACGAGAAAAAACCCACAACGGGAAAAAACCTCGGACGGCCCTAGCCTCAAATCCACTAGATAGGTTTTATAAATACAAGACAAAAAGACTTACAACACCCGACTTGATTCCGTCCAAGCCCCGACGCTTCTTCTTGTAGATACCTCTTCCTAGAGGTTAACCACGGAGCTCCACCGTGGTCTCGGATTCCACCGATCGGACTTTATATGGTCACTGTCACGCGAACAAGGAGCCTTTCTCCAAGTGGGTAATGCCGCAGCAAAACTACCTTCTTCTTTGAGGGATGTAGAAGGAAACCCAAACTTCTCTTCTTCAAATCGGTAGAGAAAACCCAGTGCCAAACTCCACGAAAAAGAATATATCTATATATATATATATATAAACTTGGATAAACAATATGGGTGTAAACTAAGTGTTTAACAATTTTTCTTCATAAAATGAACACTCAAACTTATGAACTTTTTCTTGAAAGAATTACTCTCAAAACTCTCTCTAGGAGTTTGTATGGAATGAAAAAGTGAGTATTTCAAAAGTGATTCCCGCACATAGTTATGCTGTGAAAAGATAGTGTTGAAAGAAGTAGAGAACATGGGTAAAAACTGTCAAAAATTGCCAAGAACTGTTCCCGCCTGACATCTCGTTCGAACGAGTCTTCTAACGAAGTTCCAGTGTGAACTCGTTAGAAGCTCATTGGAAATCTCGTTCGAACGACATTTCGAACGAAGTTCTAGTGGCCAAAATGGGAAGTCGTTGGCAAACTCGTTCTAACGACACTTCGAACGAACTTACAGAAAGTTTAGAAATTCTCATTTTTAACCCAGAAAACTTTATAAACTTTATTTAAAGTTTTAATTCATTCTTTCTGAAAACAAAACACAGTTTTAATAAAACCTAAACACCCATATAAACATGTTCCAATCTCCTATATATATTAATGCATTCATACCTTGGGAGCATGGAACCACTATTGATGACGTAGAAACGAGGCACTTAAACTCGGCATTTTGATGAAGGTTTATATATTTGGCCGCTATATCTTCAACAAACACATCATAGGCTTGAAGGATGATCAATATACTCTATCCTATGTCTCAAACGTTTTTGTCCGAAATTGAGCCAAAACTATATTAAGACTCAATTGGAGAATTGTTTTGCTTACAAATCTCCCCCTTTGGCTATTCTGGGACAAACAAATCAAACAAAAATCCTAAAGGGCTGTCAAGCTCACTAGACTAAAAAAATACCCCCCCCCCCCAAAAAAAAAAAAAAATAAGAGTACAATGCTTGACTCGAATACCCAAGGATCAAATATCTTTGCCCGAGATGAAAGTTTCCATTTTGAAGAATTCCTACACACTTAAGCAAACTATCAAATGCATAGGGAATATCAAAGTATTTAATGCAATTAAAATAAATACTCCCCCTAAATTCATTCTCCCCTTTATCAAAACAAAGGCCTACTTAGAAAGACGTCTCCCCCTAATATAAATCTCTCCCAAACTAAGTTAAGATAATAATAGGAATAGATACCAATTGCTCCCCCTATCATTCTCCCCCTTTTTGTTTAGGAATAGACAAAGGATAAAAGTAATTGAAACATGATGATGCATAAGATGTTTAGATCGTTAATGCATATGGGCAACAAAAGTTCAACTAATCCACATATAGATATGAATATCAACTAAGATGCAAGAAAACGATACCAATATGATACATAAAGTATTAAGCATGTGATATCAAATAAAAATGCACCAAGATAGATACCACTAATGAAGTATAGTCTTAGATGAACTAGTAAACAAGGCAAAGACAAATAAAATATCACATATATATATTTTTTTAATATATCAATGATGAACATGCACATATATATAGATATAAACACACAAATGACGCAAAATACGTTAAGTTTAGCACACTCGTATGGCAAAAATGTGTCATATGGAAACGGAAGTGTAGGGGTGTGAACTAGCAACAATTAAATTTAGACCCAAACACTTAAACAACGTTCACGGAGTTCTCATTTGATTGCAAACTTTATCACATTTTAATATAACCTCATGTGTCAATATAAATTGAACTCAATGAACAAACATACACAATGCATACAAGCCTAGATTTTTTATGATTCTACAAACCAAATAGAGTCATGAAAATAACGACAACTAGGATAAACGGACATTATGCAAACCGTTGATATACCATCCAAACTCCCTCAATAAGCATATATATTTTTGAATGAATATATCAATCAAACATAGGCCTTGGCAATTATTTTTCTTTTTAATGCCATATTTTCTGTTTTTTAGGCCACTGGACCACGTAGTTCTTTTAGGTCCATTTCAAACGATGGCTTACAATCGCAAAGGATAATAAATCCTTTCGGATCCCTTCCCCGTGCATAATTATTTATCATTTTTGGTCTCTCACAAATCTCACGTGCAATGAATTTTGACATGCACTAGTCCTCCTAGGTCACAAATATGTAGATGACAAGATTGGTAGGAGAATACCTCACAAAGCTCAAATATACATATGAAGTTAAATTTCAAAAAAAGCTCGTGCATGTGTGAATAGAGGCATATAAAAATAGAATCCATTTAAACAATACAAAATCCAACTACTCCATATAAACATGGTAAAGAACATTTTAAGGATTGACAATCGAAATCAAAAGTTCTAGCCACATGGGAGCGTAAAAGATGGGATTCAAATACAAGTATATGCCACATAAAGTGTGTCAAACAAAAATACACACACAAAAAAATCTTTTTGAGTTTTTGAAATTTTTAACAAAAAAAAAAATATATATATATATACTCAAAAGACAAATAAAAATCATTTGAATTTTTCATTAAGCTTAAATTATCAAGAAATAAAAACTCAAATGAGAAACAAAAATCTTTTTGAATTTTTCATTTAATGCAAATAAAAATAAGCAAATATAATACAAAAAGATAAACAAAAATCATAATTCTAGCATGTGATTAAACATGGATCATAGACTAGAAAATGACTTAAACATGCATACACTTAAGCAATGATATATAATATGAAGCACAAGAATCTAGTGTATGCAAAGAAAACTAACACATTTAACCTTTAAATTTAGCAAGGGAGGTTTCTTGTGAAACAAACAAGAATCAACAAATCTAATATCTAGCGCGTCTAAAAATGATTTTCAAATCCATATAGATGTATATTTAAAATGATGGGATTTGGAAACAAATGAATTGCAAGACATAGACTTCATAGGACTTCTTTTAAGATCAAAATAAAATGACCTAAGGTGACCTTTCCTACCATAATGCAAGCATGTGAAAATACGAGAAATGTTACCTAAGGTGTGACCTTTTCTAAAGTCTTTGGATAAAGTAGACCCTCTAAAATAAATAATGGTTTTAGCTTTAGTAACGGAAGTATTTGAACTAGATGAGCTAGAACCATCACAACTACTCGAGTCTTGTAAATCATTTTGCATTTTTAAAATTTTGGACTCAAGTAATAAATTAAACTCCTCAATTTTACGGGACTCCTTATTTAAATTTTCAATTACACCTAGAAGGTTATCACGCTTCCCCTCAATGTGAGAAAACTTATCCCTAAGAGCCTTTTCTCGATTATCACTCTCTTTCTTGGACATTTCTAAAATATTGTAATTGTGATTTATGTCCATGAGCTTTTCACGAAAGATATCTTTTTGAGATAGGGAGGTTTGCAAAAATTCAATTTTAGCTTTAAAACAAAAAAAATCATTTTCAAGAAATTTAATTCTTTTTGCAAATGTCAAATTTAATTCTCTTAATTTTTCATTACACTTATTAAGCTCATTAAATTCCTCTCGAATAGTAAAAATATCATTATCATTAGATATGGACAAATTTTCATTAAGGCGTCCCATCGAGAGATACAAAAAAAAATTGAGAGTGAGTAAATATTGAACCACCTAAAAATACAAGAGCACAAAAATTATAAAGACCGAAAAACGGATCTTTAACGCGATAAATTAGTGGTCCGGCTCTGATACCAATTTTTAAGACCCAAGGGCCCCCGACTTTTAATTTCTTTAAGAAATTATTATATTTCCTTTTTATGAAATAGATGCGGAAGCGATGAGATGATGGTTCAACTTAATACCAAATTTTAATTTCTTCACAAATTAAAATTAAAACAAGTGAAATTAATTTAATCCATTAAAAACATTTTCACTTAAACATAATTAATTAATCCAAGTCCTAGAAAATTTGCCTAAGTCATATTTTTTTTAATGTTAACAAGTTAGGCCAAACCAGTTTTAACAAGTGACTTGAATTAAGTAAACAACCCAAATTAATTTAGCACCAAATTAATTAAGTGTGACAATTTAAAACCAATTTTATCTTGAATTATCCTAAGCATGCGTTCTAAGTTATTATACAAGATAAAAGTAAATCAATCACACTACGCCGCGATGTACGAGAAAAACCCACAACGGGAAAAAACCTCGGATGGCCCTATCATTTCTTAACTTAGTTTAGGCTTGATTGTGTGTCTCTATTGTTATATAGTTTGTAACATGTTACTCTATTTTAGTGGATTTTTACTTTTGCAGTGTAGAGACCTCCGTGGATGTTTCCCCAATTGGGTGTGGTTTTACCATGTTAAAATTGTACTTGTATACTTCCTCTTCCTCTTATCCCTTTCTTAAGGCTGTGTTGATTTGATTTTTTTATAAGTTATAGTTTTCAAAACTGGTAAACCTATACCTTAAATAACTAGTTCATACTATTTTACACATCTTGTGCTAAGAAACTTGTTTTAATAGAGGAGTTTCTTCAACAAACTGTTAGGAGCCATTTAGATAAATTAATCTTGAATTAAACGACTTAAGTGGTATTTTTTTCAATCATTTTACTTATGTGTCCACACTTAATTCTGAAAAAATTAGCCCATATGGGTTGTCCTTGAATATAATACCAACACATCTTGGCATGGAGACTTTGTATCACCTTGTTGAAACTTTAATTCACAAACTTCCTTCTTCACTTAGTCTACGAATAACCTCCCAATTAATGTATTGATTGGAATACTCACCATTAGAGCTCCAAAGAAATTGGCAGTAGATGAATTAATAGAATTGAGGTGGTTTTTAAAACTTTAAGAGTGTCGAGTACGTGTATAGAGATGTATGATAAAAATAACTTTTATAACAATGAGTATTCTACCATATGATAAGAATCTGGACTTTCATCCCTCAACTTTGATACTAATTGTGTCTATAATATTGTGTTATATCTAATGAGGCCTCTTACATTTAAAAAAAATCTTCAGTATATTTATAGGTAGATATGCCTTAGAGACACCTAAACAAGAGGACATGGTACGACCCCTCAATGGAGAACATTTATTCCACATAATAAAGCAAATATTTTTAGCAATCAAGTCATAATTGAAAAAATTTGTAATAAATTTTAAAATATCTATTTTTTAAGCATTTAAACAAATCAACATATCATCAGCAAATAATATATCCGTTAATTCATTGTTGAACTGAGAAGTGAGATACGAAATAAGGTCACCTCTCTCCACAGTAGTTTTTAAGGTAATAGAAAAGGCTTATTAGGGAATTATTTGGCAAAATGAGGCACAATACGATAACACGATATGAGTCAACACGATGTTATAAATTAATGGGTGGGCTCTTAATGGTTTCAGATCATATCAGCGCTAACCCAATAAGACACAATCGTTAAGAGGTCGGGTTAGTGTTGACCCCCTTCACCCGTTAATACCCGATAAGACTCGTTATGACCCATTAATTTAAGTAAATAAGATATATTATTGGTATTTATAAATATTTTATGTAGCATAATATTAGTTTAATCATAACAAATTTTACTTAGTGAGAGATTTAGTAATATCAATGAATTAATGGGTCTACTTGTATTAAAAATGAGATAATATGTCAAGTTGTATACAAGTCATAATAATTCCTTATCTTAATGGATATTAATGAGTAAACACGACCGGACACATTAAGATAACGGATCGAGTTTAAATATTATTTTTTCACACGATAAAAAAATCACCCGTTTCGACATGAACCCAGTACGACCCGAACACGATAAAAATCGACACGAACACGAATCGTCACAACCCATTGATAGGTCTGAATAATAAAGAGAGTGGGAAAAGGGGTCCCACATCTAATCCCTTTTTCAAAAAATGGGAAAAGGAGAAAAGAGGAGGAGAGGATTAATTATTCCCTTTTATGGGAGGAAAAATAAAAAAATCAAAGTGAATTCAACATTAATGAGACTCGCGTTCAAGTTTGAATTAATTTAATAATAAGAGGATGTGATTTAAAGAATAAAAAACCTTACAAAAGTAGAGAATACTAACATTTTTTATGAAAGCGTCCATGGGTTCACACCAATGGCTAAAGATGTTTAATTTTTTCATAGTTGCTCTAAGAAACTTCCACAGAAGCATATCATAGGCTTTTGACATGTCCACCTTGATTATAACGTCACTCCCGCAATATTTTTGTTCAACTCCCTTGTGATGTCACTAGATAAAGAGATGCATTTATGGATATTTCTATTTTTGCAAAATCCAAATTGTTCATTGGAATCATAGGAAGGATTTTTTTTAATCTATCATTGAGAATTTTGGAAAATATTTTACAAGAAACATTACAAAGACTTATAGCAACCCTTATGGGAATGGAACAAAAGCTTTTATGCCATAAAATCATATGTATTGTGAATATTAAATAGTTATTTGTAGAAATTGTTACACTAAAGCCCCATTAAGAAATAACCTGATAAAAGCAGCCGATAAACTTTTACTTTGTGGGCCCCAGATGAATCGAAACGAAACTCTTTCCGCATGAAAAGGAAAAAGAAAAATAATAACCAAGTGAGATCTTTTGGGAATGGGTATGTCACTTGTAAGGACAAAATTTCCAATTGATTCCATTGTATAGTTTTCACTTATTCCCGGAACAAAACACGTTTGATTCATAGGTCGTTTTTTATTGTCACGATCCCACACAGATTATGATGTGTTGAAGTTTATTGAAGACGTTGCAGCAAAGATTAAAGGAATTATTTATGCCGAAGGTTTAATTGGTGCAAGTTTATTCGTCTTCAAGTTCAATTGAATTCCGAGATCACTCAGGTATGAATACGTAATTTTAATGGGAATCAGAATTTAATTTTTATAAGGATAAGGATGTTATTTTATTAAATAGATGGTTTTAAAATGTTTTGTAAGTGTTTGAAATGTTTAATACTTTGTTTTAATCTGATAAATACGTATTATAGTTGGATTTAATTGGGATTCTAATTACACACGTCGCTCAAACGACACTGACTATCGTTGGTGCGAGATGCTCGGTCGTTCAAACGACATTGCTATCTTGTTCGATCGACATGCCAATGTTTCTTGAACGATCCTTCGCCTCAAGAAAAGTATTTATAGGCGTGTTTTCTTCATATTTCGTAAGTGTACATTATGGAAAACTGTTTACGAACCAGTACGTTTCTGCACATAAGTTTTTCTAGGGTTTTCCAAAGTAAATACATCCTTAGAGTTTCAAAGATCCGAGTTATCATTAATATATGCTATAGTGATCTTTGTGGAACCAAAAAGAGTTGTTCGACACTTTAACATTGCTGATTTTTTTGTGAAGATTCAGTAGAGGCCAGTTTCAACATCATAGACGTTACAAGCTATATCGGTAGACACCGAGACATATGTGGATGCTTGTGTTATGGACAGGTATCGTGGAAAAAGGACTTTATGCATGGGCATTGTGAGAGGAGTGGTTGAAGATCAGGAAAGTGTCAAGTCTCGTGGGGATCGATTCATTGAGTAAGACTTGTATCTGTTCATTGTAATTCCACATTCGTAGTGATTGTCTGTATTGGATCGTTCGAGGTTTTTTCCCGTTGTTGTTTCATCGTACATCCAGCATTGTGAGTTTTCTTTTCTTTACTTTATTTTACTTTTTTTAATCACTAGATGGTTGTTTAGGATTAATCAAGATAAAATTTGGTTAAGTAAAAATAGTTCACAACTTGGTTCGAATTAATAATCTGAAAAAGGTTTTTTTTTTTCAAAAAGAGAAATTGTTTTTGTCATCCTTAAAACACTTTCTACTTTAAAAATGAAAAGGAACCATCAAATTGGTATCAGAGCTAGAAACATAATTTTTTTGTGTTTGATCCCTTGTGTTTTTCGTGATGAATTTTAGAGGCTTGAAAGTTTTCGTGCTCCTGTTTTTTATGGCACAAATTATGCTCATTGGAAAATCCGAATGAGAAGTGATTTAAAATCCATTGATGAACGTGTGTGGTTAGCGGTTGAAAGGGTTGGACACCACTAGTCACATGAAAGGGAGAGGTCACTAGTTTGAAACCCGTTGAGTCATGGACTGAGGCTGAGCATAGGTTTGCACTTTACAACTCTAAAGGTTTGTATGTAATTTCCTCACATGTCACACCGGAAGAGTATAATAGGATCATGACTTGTGAAACACCCAAAGAGGCTTGGGATGCACTTACACTAACTCATGAGGGCACATGCACTGTTTGGGCATCAAAGTTACAAAACCTCGCTACACACTTTGAGACAATTAAGATGTTAGATAGTGAATCATTTGATGAGCTTTACACTAGGTTGTCTAATATTGTCAACTCGTTGTTTAACTTAGGTGAAAGGGTCCCGATAACCGTGTCATAAAGAAAATTTTGAGATCTTTGTCGAGTAGGTTTGATGCAAAAGCGACTGTTTTAAACTCCTTAGGAATGCTTGATTCGACGAAACTTGAAAAGATTGTTGGTGACTTATAAACCTATGAACTCGATATGTTTACCTCCAAGCAAGTGCCAAAGAAAGAAAAGGGCATTGCTTTGAAAGCCCGGAAGGAGGAGACTATAGTTTCGAATAACGATTCCGATTTTGAGGATGTCGCCTTGTTGGCTAAAAATTTCAAAAAATTTCTTAAGTTTCAAAAGCAAAGGCTGAGTCCACCCCTAAGGATAAGAGTGAGAAATTTAATAGGGTTGAGTTGGATAGGTTCTTTGAGTGTGAGGGGTATGGTCACAAAGTTACCAAGTGTCCCACTAGACTTAAGAAAGAGGGCAAGAAACCGATAGCTTATAGTGCCTCCTTAAGTGATAGTGAACCGGAAAAGGGAGAGATTTCCCCCAATGAAAGAAACCGATTGCTTTCTTAAGTGATAGCTTATAGGCAAGAAATCGATTGCTTTCTTGGCATGTCATGTGAGCGATGACGATAAATCTTCCCACGAAGATTCTCATGTGCATTACACTTTCGAGGGAGTTGAATCCCAAGTGAGTGAGGGTGAAATGAGTTACGGCGAGGAGGTTGATGTTAAAGAGTTGCAAGTTGCATTTAATGAGTTGTATGCCGAAGCGGTGAAGGTGAAAAAGGAAAACTCTATATTGCGCTATGTTGAACGAGCATGCCATAGAAAATAACGATGCTTTAATTAAGGATCTTAGGGAACGGGAGAAGATGTTTAGGGATACGCTAGAATATGTGGTGAAAAAGAGAGATAGTCTTTGTGGTTTGAAGGAGATTTTGAAAAAGGAGTTGCTAGAATTTGAGGAGTCTAGGTGTGGGCTTAAGTCTAGGATTAGTGAGTTGGAGGAGAAGTTGAAAGCCTAGGGTAAGGTTAAGTTTGACTTGAAATCTAGGTCGAAAAAGTTGGATAGGATGTTAGGCACCGTCCAAGTCAAAAGTGATAGGTGTGGTATAGGTTACATTGATAGAGTTGTTCCCATTCCCAAAGCCAACGCCAACCCTATGAAAGATCCCACTAGGAACGTGAGGAGAGGTCGATATTTTGGTAATCATTCCCGTCATCTTTACACTTGCACACATTGCGGTAGGAAATGTCACCTTAGACGTTTTTGTTATGGCCTTAGGAATGCTCCTATGAAGTTTAGGAATAAATTCGTGTCGATTTCCAAAACCCCCACTCGTCATGTTACACCTACTTGGGTTAGTAAATAGGATTTAATGGCTTTAGAACTAAAACTTCATGGTTCTCATTTGGCTGCACTTGATTCTTCCCATGATAGATCTAAAGGATGATTGTATTACCATGTTTGTCATATGCTTGTCTTTGCATCATGATTTATATCTTGCTAGTGTTATGATATGTGTATCATTTTGTATTATATTTTTCTTTTATTGAGTCTTATTTGAAAAATACAAAAAGATTTTGTTTTTGAAAAATACAAAATAATTTTTGGTTTATTATATTTTTGAAAAATTCAAAAAGATTTTAGGTTTTCTTTTGTTTTTGAGTTTACATGTTTGATTTGGCATATTAGTGTGCTTGGACCCCCTTCCTTTCATTATTCATGTGGCTAGGACATTTGGTCATAATTATTGATGCTTAGAATGATCTTAACCATTGTTTATATGGGTTTGTTTCGAAGTTGATATGCTTTTTGATTTGACTTTGTATATATGTTATGTTTGCACATATGCATGAGTTTATATGGATGCCTGACATCACTTGCATATTTGAGTTTGGTGAGATGTTCTTATCCCAATTTTATCATCTATGCGTAAGTAGACATAAGGAGGAGGTGTGCATGTAAGAACCGTTTACCGTGAGGATTGTAATTGAAAAGATGATGAGTGTTCACGAGGAAGGGCTGTGAGAGTGTAAAATTGACTCGTCATGAAAGCCACCGTTTAAAAGAGCCCAAAAAAATAAAAAGGCAATAAAAAGAATCATATGCCAAAATTTGGGCCAAATTAGTTTATGTTCACTCAAAAGAAAAATATGATATATTTGAGGGAGTTTGGATGGATAAAAATTAAAATGGTTTGCACTACAAATCCTAGCATTGAAAAATCGTGTCATGACGCGATTGTTTGTTCAATAGTCAATATTCCGGATTTGTGTGCATGTTTGATTGTTTAGTTCATTTAGCTCACACGTTAATTGTCACATATGGCTAAAATAAAGTTTGATGATTTATAGCCATCAATTAGAGCTTCTTGATCATTTCGATGTGTTGGAATTGTGATTCATTTGTTGTAGTTCACGCCCATACATTCTATGTTCATGTTTGAGCACATCGATACTATGTTAGAATATAACTCACATTTGGTTGTTTTGTGTTTTCTTAATTTAGCTATTGTTTTCTAGTTTTGATCCCCTTCCAGCTAGATTTTTCACGAAAATTTTTCACTGGGCAAAACTGTATGATTTTCTGCGCAATCTGTGATCGTTTATTTTTCTCGTTCGAGTGGGATCTGTTTAGCACGCGAAGTTGTCGTTCAAGCGACAGGGCTTTATCGTTCGAGCGACGCTTCGGTTTCGTTCGAGAGACACCTGGTTTTTGTAATTCCTCCTATTTCATTACCTTACTACATATGTGTCATATTTTTGGTACTGTTGGATTGCTTCCAACTTGTTTATATGTAGTTTTATATTGCTAATATATTTTGCTACAATATGATTGCGTTTAATTACACCTGCTTAGATTGGTTAATTCATTTGCGTGTTTATTGTTTGTTAGCTACGGATTTTATATTCTTGATCATTTTAGCTGGTTGTTGCATGTTTATCTAGATATATTTCATTGATTTATCTTATTATAGATATGTTAATCTTTTTACCGGGTTGTTTATTCGAGACAAAAGGGGGAGAGATGTATATGATGCAGGGGGAGATTTTTGTTGTGCTCTATGTTTGTTTGTTGCACACATTTGTATCTACATTGGTATCTTGTTTATGTGCATATTTGATATCCAAATTTAAAAGTTTTCTTTTGTTTCAAATTCGTATCAAAATATTTTGCTCACGTATTTTATGATTTACGCCATTGTTCCTCTATACTTTACTGGGTATTTGTCTGTTTCATGTGTCTAGTATGCTTCAAGAGATTTGATATTTCAAATCTACATCACATTTAGACATTCAGAGACAGTTCATGCTTGTCGGACTATCTTTTACTAGTCTTATCCGGTAATTTTTTTTTTATTTTGGGTTTATGGGATGGGATTTTAGCATCAAACGGATTGACGGCCTGACTTAGGCATTTCACTGTTGGTTTTTTCCCGAAATAGTCAAAGGGGGAGATTTTTAAGGAAAAAATTTCCAATTGAGCCCACTGTATAGTTTTGACTTATTCCAGGAACAAAACACTTTTGAGTCATAAGTCATTTTTTATTCCCACGATCCCACACAAACTATGACGTGTTGAAGTTTATTGAAGACGTTGCAAAAAATCTTAAAGGAATTATTTATGTCAGAGGTTTAATTAGTGCAAGTTTATTCTTCTTCAAGTTCAATTACATTTCGAGATCACTCAGGTATGAATGCATAATTTTAATGGGACTCAGAATTTAATTTTTATAAGGATGAGTATGTTATTTTATTAAATAAATGGTTTTAAAATGTTTTATAAGTGTTTGAAATGTTTTAAATTTCGTTTTAATCTGATAAGGAAGAATTAGAGTTGGATTTAATTGGTACTCTAATTACGCGGGTCGCTCAAACGACATTAACTGTCGTTCGAACGACATTGCTATCTCGTTCAATTGACATGACAATGTTTCTTGAACGAGACGCCGCCTCAAGAAAAGTATTTATCGGCGTGTTTCCTCCAGAATTCGTAAGTGTGCATTCTGGAAAACTGTTTACGAACCAGTACATTTCTGCACACAAGTTTTCTAAGGTTTTCCAAAGTAAATGCATCCATTGAGTTATCTTTAATATATGCTATAGTGATCTTTGTAGCACCAAGAAGAGTTGTTCTACACTTGAACATTTTTTGTTTTGCGATGAAGAATTGGTAGAGTCCGGTTTCAATATCGTGGACATTTCAAGCCATATCGGTGGACACCGAGACATACGTGGACGCGTGTGTTATAGACAAGTATCGTGGAAGAAGGAATTTTTGCTTGGGCACTGTGAGAGGAGTGGTTGAAGATCAGGAGAGCATCAAGTCTCGTGGGGATTGAGTCATTGATTAAGACTTGTATTTGTTCGCTGTAATTCCACATTCATAGTGATTGTCTGTCTTGGGTCGTCCGAGATTTTTTCCCGTTGTTATTTCCTCATACATCCGGCTTTGTGAGTTTTCTTTTCTTTACTTTACTTTATTTTACTTGATCTAATCACTAGATGGATGTTTAGGATTAATCTAGATAAAATTTGATTAAGTTAAAAGAATTCACAACTTGGTGCAAATTAAAAATTGGAAATAGTTTTTTTTCAAAAAGATAAATTTTTTTTGTCATCCTTAAAACACTTTCTTCTTTAAAAATAAAATGGGATCATCATCACTGCTATGAGGGGGTGCCCCTCCTGAATTTTTAGCATTTTGTATTTTAATAAATATATTGATATTTTCTAATGGCCTATATATGTGACTTAATTTTCATAGTTAAAATCATGACAAAATGAGTTCAACGGTTCTGATAGTCACATATTTTATCATGGTTTCTACTCGTGACATTTTTTGTCCATTGATTTCTAACAATTTAACTTGTGACAATTTTTTTACAATGCCAAAAAAAATTCATTGAATTTTATTATTCAATAAATTTTCTTTGATTTTCGCTAATGATAAATTTTGTCTTGGAAATAACCAATGACAAAAATATGTACAATATTGTCACTGTTTAAAAAAAGAACAATAAAACAAGTGTGTTTCCACCCCTCCTCACCCTCACCAAAATTCCTGGATCCGCCAATGTTGTTATGCCTAACACACGTAGTAACTATCTGTGTACGAATAAAGGCCAAGGGTTGAGATAAATTCCTTATGAATCCCTTATTTTGGAAGGTGATGATTTATTAGACTCATCACCCGCAAAAGTTAATGTTCCGTGTGAAAGGTATCCCACACTCCTTATTAATATTTCTTCCACCGCACAATGGCATATTTGTCTCTGCCCACTCAGGCAGGTCCTTGTTTAGCATGGCATATTTTCATTAACAATATCTTTGTTTACATATGATCTTATAAATTTGAGATAGGTGAAAGAAGTAGGGTTTTAAACTTTGGGTAATAGCATAAGGTGTGCTTGAATTTATAAAGGTGGTATCTTAAGAGCCTCGATAATATCTACATTGATAAAATCACAATCTAATTTAAATAATCGCCTAATGAATACATCGGGGTCACTCCTTGCATCAAGACCAAATATGGTTTTTTAATTTTTTTCATCAAGGGGAACATAACAGAGAAATAGATTTGTGTTATTATTATAAGATGAGGGATATGAGACACTAAATGTTTAGTTATACTATCCCACTCATTAAAAAAATATGTTTTTATAGGACAAAGCAGGATTTACACTAAGTGTATGCACCAAATGAATTGGAGATAAATCCCCTCATTAAGTGATTAACGAAAGATCGAGACAAACTTAGACCTTAATCGAAGAATAAAGAAGCCTTCTAGAATAAGCTAGATGATCAGCCATGTATTTTGTCTATTTTCTTATAATTATGTTTTGTAGTATAATATTTATGAGGTTACAAGGTACCAACGATGGGCCAGGTCTGGCCGGACCTGGGAGAGCTTACTTACTCTATCGAGGAAATTCACTCGGGTAACCTTTGAGGGAATTGGTTCGGAGGATAGAGATCAAGGCATCATTAAGTCATTGAACTTGACTATTTTAGATACGCCATATAAAACACCCAAACATAGCCCGAATGAGCATTACTCGAGAAACCTTAGCCAAGCTTATTCTCAGTCACAAACAATTTTAGCGCTAAAAATAGTATCTTTCCATGATATATGTGACATCATACTATAACTAACGCATGTCAAATCAAACTTACCTCGGAATAGTGACGATTTGGTGAGTCATTGGTCGTAAAGGTACTGATACCCTATTGTGCCACCTGATACAATGGTTGCTTACTCAATATTTTCAATCAGTATTTCATGTTAGTGACATGTTAGGTATGGTGGCCTGACCTAGCATTTAATGCGCCTCGAGGTTCATCAAAACCAACCTCGTCCTACAAATACCTCATTATCCTTTGATAAAAGATCAAATCTTTGATCCATAAGATTGTTGGGATATCAAGTTATTAAAATCTTGAAACCAAAGAACTTATTCTCCACCATTAATATGCTTATCCAATTCTTATTAAGAACTCAAGCATTTATTAAGATCCAAATATTATTCCACCAACATTTTGGTGTTTACCTGCCTACCATTGGTATATTGAGAGTGTGTTCTTCTCTTTCCCTCCAACTCACATCCATCAAAAGACCATTTATTATCTAAACATTAAGTATCCATTGCATATCATTGTAATACAAACAAGAGTTTATTACTCGTCATTTGGAGTTTATTTATTATTGTTTCATCATAATTAAAATGGGTTAGGCCTTTATTATATATAAACACCCCCAGATTGCACTACTCTCTTACATTCGGTAACTCCGCTGGGGAGGTATTATCTTTAAAATGTTGAACGATAGCATCAAACGCACTCTTTTCAAGGAAAATTAACCTAAGGACATGATACTCCCCCTGTTGAGATTCCTAAAACACGATTATCACAAGAGGTGTTCATGTGAGACAAACTTCCACGAGCACCGTAGTGGGGCCAAACCAAATGACCAACATCATGGCTAAGTTTATGTAGTTTTAGCAAAGTCATCTTGGAATGATGGGGTTTAGCAAAAGGATGGACCTCGATTCTTTCTCTAGTCCAATAGCACTACTTGCAACTCATTTAATAGGAATGCCCTCTCAACCTTTAATACATGTTGGTCTTTCAGTGGCCAAGCTTGCAACACTACTACAGAACATACTGCTGAAGCAACTGTTGTCAGCACCTCACCTAAGGTTTACTCCATCAAAATCCAAAGAAACTAAGTTAGCTTCCTTACCAACTTTGACGCTTGAGAAAATTAAGAAGGAGATGGTGAAGATAACATCATTCTCCTCACAATATCCTAGTGATGCAGTGTCCATTTATTAAAAATTTTGAACTCTTATGCAGATAAATACAACGATCAACCATACATAGAGGGGTATGTCCCACTAATAGTTGAGAAGTTCAATAGGAAAGGAGGAAATTTGAAGGAGCACATTAAATGATTTGTCAAACACTTAAGATCCCATTTTGACAACAACGTGCTCCATATGAGGGAGTTCTCCGAATCATTAACTGACAAAGCATATAATTAATATTCTCACTTATATCAAAGGAGTGTGCCTATGTGGGAAGATAAGCACATCCATATTCTGTAAATATGTTTTCTGGTTGAGGACGAATTCACATTGGCCCAACTTACTCGTGAAAAGCAAAGGTCGGGTGAAGAAGTCATGATATACATTTGAAGATTTATAAAGAGATCTCTTGACGTTAGAGAAGATACAACAAAATGAAAACTCCTTAATATATGTGACAAAGGATTTGAACGATAGCACATTTGTCATATGATAAATGAGACTAGAGATGAGACATTCAACGCTTTCACAAGGGCTGCTCGCAACATCTCTATGGATGTTCTCCTCCATCCCATTGTGCCCAACAGTACATGGAAACAACAAACGAGCCAAGCAAATAGAGGAGGACAATAAACACGAGTTAACTACCTAGAGGAGGGGGGAGAAGAAGCACAACCTACTGGAGAAGGAAAGAGAAATGACAAAATAAATTTTAACTGTGAAGATCCACCACCATTACATTGCTTTATCAAAAAGGCAACGAGTTATTACGCTATTATGATGGAAGATGGCCTCATTTTTCCTCTAAATAACTCTCCCCCTATGCTCCCGTGGTAAAAGTACAACCCAACTCCAAATACTTCCATATACATTGGCGTGTGTGTCATCCAGCAGCTTCATGATTTACACTGAGAAGGATCATCAATAAATAAGTGATAGATGGAAATTTACAAATTATTCAAGTATGTCAATAATAAGCCACTACCAACTCGCGGGGAACATATAGTGGTGGTTTATGATGAGGAAGCAGAGGTCTAAAGTAGGGAATAAAGGAGAGAGGAAAAAGAGCTTAAGTTAATGTATGATAGGTGTTTGGTAGGAATGGATAATGTGGTCATTTCTTACAATGAACCAAGAGTTATAGACACCAAACATGCTTGTAGGATGGAGGATTATGAGGTAGACCCTAACCTGGAACACCAAGTTCTGTCAACATCACCAAAGTTTTCATGGTTCCTCTATTAGATTGGTATGCCCAAAGATAGCCGTTTGGAGATCCCATATGCAATCCTTGATATAGTAAGGAAAAATGTTGTTCCTTCACTTAATTGGAAGGGGCTTATGGCTAGATTGATTTATTGATTTATGTCTGAGATAACTTTCTCAGATGCAGATAAACAAAGCAGGCTCCCCCACAGTAGACCATTATATATGACAATAAGCATAAAAATAACCAATTTTTCCAGGGTTGTAATGGATAGAGGTGCATCATATAATATCATGCAAATTATCTCTTTTTATGAGGTTAATATCTCAGAGACAAGGTTTATCGCAATTCCTCTATCAATCTCTGGATATGATAACCAGGATTCCCAATAAATTAGGTACATTAATGTTGGGATACTAATGTGTAACCTCACCTCACATATAAAATTTAACGTGATTGAGTAAGCTACCTCTTACCACCTCCATATTAGAAGAGTCTGGATGAACAATCATGGTTTGGTCCCTTTGACCTACCACCAGTGTGCCAAAGTCAATGTTAAAGGAATAGAGATTGTGATCCGAGCAACCAAGAATCCATTTCCCAAGGATGAATCATATTTGGTAGATGCAACCTATTACACTTAGTTTAATGCAGACACATGCATTTTGACAATGCGTGTTGAATGTGTTAGGGTACAAACCATCAAAGACATGGTGGGACCCATGGTGGCTCAGGAATAAGAGCTAGAGGAAGTTGAGGAAGTTAATAAGTATTTTGCCCAAACCTATGTTGTCTTTAAGCAACTGAGAAATAGAATGAAACCAAGGACTGACCCATTGAAAGGGAAGTTAGCTGTCAGAGTTTGTTGAGTAAAATAATAAGACCCAAGTTTGAGCAGGTTAAGGGATTCAATAATAGAAAATCACCCCAACCACCTAAGCAAAAATGCAAGAAGGTTATGCTCAGTGATGGAAGAGTGGTTTATTGTCTCTAAAGGTATGAACGGGTAGATGACTTTCCAGATGAAGCTGACTCGGGGGCAAAAAAAATGAGTGTTTTCTTATGGATAATCAAAGGAAATGCCTTGTCATTGATAATTCCAACATCCAGGAATTTTTTGAAGAGATAAAAAACGATCCGAAATGCATGCAAGATCATACCAAGCCCCAATTACAAAACTTGGAACAGATTGATCTTGTTAAATGGTGAGGAGGAACCAGGGCTAATATTTTTCTCGAAAGTCCTGGAGGAATTGATGAAGTTGGAGTTGATAAAGCCCATCCAAGAATAAAAGGATGTCTTTGCGTGGAAATAAACTAAAATTCCTGCACTAGATGTGAACTCCCATAAGTTCAATGTCTTTCCCTCATCCATCCTACTCAAGTAAGCAACCAAAACTTACAAACTTGAGCTAGATCTAAAGATAAAAGCTAAGGCGGAATGAATATTAGCATATAGATTTATCAAGCCGATTTAACATTCAATTTGGATTCCGATCATTGTTCCAGCGGGCAAGAAGGATAAAACACAAATTCTCATTTATGTGGGTTTTAGAGGCCTTAATAAAGCATGCCCCACTGATGAGTTACCTCTGCTATCAATTAACAGCTTGAACGACTCCACAGTTAACCATGAAATTTATATGGTTATGTGGGCTACAACCAGATCAAGATGTATCCATTTGATGCAGAGAAGACAGACTTTAGGACCCCTTTAGGCAATTTAAATTATAGTGTTATGGCTTTCAGTCCGAAAATTACGAGGGCAGCCTACCAGAGAACAATGATGTCCATTTATATGATCTTTTTCATAATATTTTGAAATTTTATGTGGATGATTTGGTCATTAAATCTAAGAAGGAAGACTCACACTTGATTCATTTAAGGAGAGTTTTCAATAGGTATATAAAATACAAGATAAAGACGAACACACTCAAGTGCGCCTTTGGTGTAACGAGTGGGAAATTCTTGGGATTTGTGGTGGATCAATAGGAATTTAATGGACCAAGATAAGAAAAAATCCATCATTTATATACCATATCCAAAGACACAGTGGGAGGTGAAAAGTTTCCTTGGAAAAATTTCTTACTTGAAAAGATTCGTCACGGGTCTATCTGAGATCACTCACCCACTAATCCAACTTCTGTGAAAAACCACCAAGTTTCAATAGGAGGAATCATACCATGATGACTTTAATAAGATAAAGATATTTCTCACTTATTCTTAAATGATAATCCCAACAAAAGTTGGAATACCTTTGTTGCTCTACCTTACCTCCACTATAAGGTCCATCGATGCATTGTTGGCACAAGAAGTGGATAGACAAGAAAGACTTGTATACTATATAAGTAAAATTATCCATGGTCCTGAGGCAAGATATACTATCATATAGAGACATTGTTTGGCATTAGTCTTTTTAGCTCAAAAGCTAAGATGGTAACAGTTGTATTTCACTGTCCACATAGTGAATTGATGTAATCCAATCAAGTTCTAATTGGATCGAACGGTTTTAATTGCGAGAGTAGCAAGGTGGTTCCTCTTTCTTGCGCGATCAAAAGCCCAGCTTATGAAAACCTTATGTCCATTTTCCCCTCAAAAATATTCTAACCACCTCACAAAGATATACCAGGTGATGATTTATAAGCCAATGTTTATAAGGGGGATCTAAAAGAGTGGTCTAGGGAGTTTGATAGTTCATCTGCTAAAGGAAAAGTAGGATAAGTAGTGATATTGTCTAGGGGAAAGAGGAGATTAATGTTTTAAGTTATACTTTAATTGTTTAATAATGAGGCAGAGTATGAAGCATTGATTTTGGGGTTGCTCGAAGCCCTGCAAAGAAGCATTTGTTCCCTATACATCAAAGGAGATTCTAACCTTATGGTTGAATATAGGAATGGTGAATATTCTTTGAAGCACCTCAGCTTAGTTCCATAAAAAATGATTATCCAAAGGTATATGGAGAAATTCCATGAGATCACAGTGTAAAGTCACCAAATAACAATGAATCGTCACACAGATGCATATGCTATAATTGCATAGAAAGAGGCCATGGATGGTGAGTCCACAACAGCGGTGATCCATCGAAGAATAGCACCATCTTTTATGCTTCAACTCATCCTTAGTGATAATGATTCGGATTGGATAGGCGAGATAAGAAAACAGTTGGAGATGAAAAGATAAATCTTACAGAGTTAGCATAATACTTCCTTATTTAAGGAAGTTTGTACTACAAAAATTCTGAGGGCATGTTATCTAGATGTATGGCTCTAGAGAAGCATGAGAATGGTTGAAGAAGACTCGTGATGAACAATGTAAAACTAGTAATATTCCCTTTTATCATAGAATCCAAAGGGAGGGGTATGTTTGGCCAACAATGAAGTAGGACACAACTTCAATACAGAGAGAATGTGCTAACTACCAAAATATCTTCCAACCAGTTGAAATAAATTTTTTGGAAGCTCAAACAGACTGGAGATGACCCTACATTGATTTCATCAAAAACGGAGTTGTCCCAAGTAAAAAATCAGATGTCATAGTAATAAGAAGAATGGCCTTAATATTTTACCTCTTGGAAGAGATGCTCTATCGAAGGGTGTATTTTAATAGACCATTGTGATGCATCACCGGAGAAGAAGCAGAGGAGGTCATCAAAAAAGATCACGACCCATCTCACATTGGGGGAGACAAATTGTATGATCTACTCCTGACACTTGGATATTATTAGCCAACAATGGAGAAAGATTCAGTTGAATTTATTCATAAGTGCAAGCCTTTCCAACTTCATGGTAATCTCATACATGCTTCATTCATATAACTCCATTCGCTACCAAAGCCCTATCCTTTTCATACTTGGGAATTTGACCTTGTAGGTAAAATTAATCCTTCCTCTAGGTGAAAAATATGAATTCTAAGGGCAAATGAGTGCTTTTAAAGTGGGCAAAGGCAATACCATTGAAAAGGTAAATAGTAGGTGTGGTGGCACAATTCATTCGAGAACATATCATTCGTCGGTTTGGCATTCCCAATGTTATTCTATAGTATAATGGAACTTCATTTATCAAAAACGAAGTGACACTCCTAGCGAACAAATACCATATCACCCACCACACTTTAATAGTGGTTCAACCAAAAGGAAATTGCCAAGCTGGGGCCACAAACAAAATGCTGGTCAAAATTTTGGCCAAGATGATGGAGGACTAAACTGGTGTGTGAGATGACAAGTTGCCAATGGTGCTTTGGGCCTACCGAATAACCAAGAGGAAACCAACACGCTACATACCATTTTCGTTAGATTATGGAGCTGAAACAATTCTTCCAGAGGAACTTGAAGTACCTTTTATCGGATATGCCTTGCGAAGTAGCATGCTCCCCGGAATAGGAATGTTTAACTAGAAGCACTATATGACATGAAATAATATGAGAAAGAACTTCTAGATCTACATGAAAAAACTCTCTAAGGGCTGTCAAAATTTAGTGAAACTAAGAAAATTCGTATAAGGTGACCTAGTTCTAAAAGTTATTGTCAACCAAAATAGAGGACTCCATTTTCCAAAATTTGCAGGAAATTGGGAAGGACGCTATATTGTTAAAGAAACTCATGATTCAGGTTATTATTTGATCTCAAATATTGGGACGACGGGGTATTCAAAGTTAACAACAAACGGTTGAAGATATATCTGTATGAGAAGTACATGTAATTTTTTGTGTTATTTTGCACTTAGATTTTGTAAAAGAACACATTTAAATTTTAAATACAAATTATTATATAAAGATAAATGTTGAAGCAAAGCAATGTATTTCAAGTGCAAGTAGACGAATTCACGAAAAACCTTCTTTGTATTTCAATTGATAACATGTACATACAGAATGGGACTACCACCCAGAAATACATATCAATAAAGAAGAAAATCTAGCCTAAGAGGAACCATAAGTTATGGGTGATGAATAAGCCTTCCCATACTGAAGCAACTATATCGAGTGGAACCTCCTTATTTATGTTAGACATTGTTGAATTGTTGGATTCAGCTCCTTCCTTATCCTTAAGGTTTTCCTCATGTGTTCTCTTGGCTAGGGCTAAAGATTTTACGACAGCCGCCATAGCTTGATCACTCTCTTAAATCTTGGGGTCAATCTCCCTCAACCTTCTTGCATGGATCTCCAAGTCCTCCACATTGTTCATAATTTGATCATGATAAGCCATCATGTGAGGATCCTTGAGATACTTTGAACTATTTATGAGTCGTGAGAAATTTAACCCATCCTTGGGCTAAAGTTCAAATGATCGTTAAGGATTAAGTGAAGAAGAATGGGTATTTATAATCTCAGCTACTACGATCACTACAACTTGAATCAGTATGCCATTCATCCTTAGGCATTCAGATTTGAATGTCTTGGGATAAGAGTCAAACAGTCGACTAAGCACAAAATGAAGGGGCTTTAGACAATAAGCGTTATTTTGCACAAGTTGACAACAATAGTCTGATGGTGCCATATTCAGAAAGGCGACACCATATTCGACTTACTTTCCTCCCTCTTCACCTTGGTCATTGATTCATGATCACTTTTACTAGGCGACTCATCTCCATCTGGTTCAGCATCACCTTGGTCAAACTCTATCACTTAAATGAGCACATCAATAACAGGATGTATCACCTTCGATGCTTCGGGTGGGTTAGTCTCTCTTAAAGGCTAGAAAACATAAATACCAAAAGATTTAATTAAAAGTTCAAAAGATTTTTCTTACCAATCAGGTAAATATATATAATCTTAGCAAATGATGAGTTAAGTCACCAAGCATGTATATTTTTAAGAGAAACCAAACTCAAGAAGGGTACATCACCAAGCAAGAGACGAAATCTAACTTTTATGAATATTACTCCAATAAGAGAGAGTAAATCACCATACGTGTGAGGTTTTTTCCAAGTTATACCCAAGAATGGTATAACACTAAGGAAAATTATTCATACATAAAAAGCATTAAAAGAAATAATAAGTTGCACAAAAAGATAAAATATAGAATGCTACCTCATCAGTAGTTTCAATGATGGCCAAAAATATAGGAACTGTCATATTTCCAAACTCATCTTGAGCCTTTGTTATTAATTTATGCTCAAGAGCTAATGAAATAGGCTCCACTGAGGGAGGAACGGCCTCCATTGAAAGTGGATCAACACTAACCGAAGGAGATGCCTACTCCCTCTCCTCACTAACGGTAAGCTGAAGCACCACCATAAAGGAAACTCAGAACAAAGGTGTATATAAGAAAGTAAAGTAAAAGATAAAAAAAAATATAGCAAAGTACTCTTAGGTCCCTCGCAAACAAATTTTAAACACTAAAGGAATTTTGACAAATTTTAAACACTTAGGTCCACAAATTATCTTCTTGTAAAAGTTCATGCTAGTGGCATAACAAGTGGACCTAATAGTAAATTGTCCTTAAATGTTGAAAAATTATCAACAAGGGGCCTAATTGTAAATTGCCCAAAAAATATAAGGAAATGCCTTAGCAATGTGTGGACGAATATGAGTAAAGATATCCGTAGACACCACATACGGTGTTATCAGTACTGGGAAGTCGAAATATATTACTGGCCTCGCAAGGATGTGAGGAAGTATTTCCTTATCGATGGACCTTATAAGTTCCAATACATCTACAGAGGGAGCAATGTGATGAATCTCAATAATCCCCTACATATGAAAAACAAAACAAAAGTCTTAAAAATCATAAATTTGTAGATAAACAAGTGATTGATTCAAATTTCAGGCGAAAGAACCTGAGCAGATTAAGGAGATGGTATAATAGTTGATGGTGGCTAGGGAGAAACTGGGGAAATATTTAGATTTGTAATTTCTGTAGTTTCACCTATGTCCCATCCCTCCCCCTCCCCCCCCCCCCCCCCCTCCCCCTCCCCCACACACCCCCTTCGACCATTGACAATTTAATTTTCACCGAGGAATCATGCCTTGAAGGAGAGTGTATAAAAGGAACTCACCCATCTACTGAAGATGAGGGCAAAGAACGTGTTAGAATACTATCTTCTTCAATAACTGGACTCAAAAGACTTCCCTATTAGGAGTGTCGTTTGGAATAGATACAACTTCATAGAGAATACTATCTTCTTCAACAACTAGACTCAAAGGACTTCCCTATTAGGAGTGTCGTTTGGAATAGACACAACTTCCAAAAATTGGTGGAGGGATCCTAAAGAAAGAGCAATAATGTTAGACAAAAAAAAAGCAACTCAACACTTCAAAAAAATCAAGAAAAGAGGAAACAAAATGGTTACTTGTTGAGTCTCAGTTGGAGGCACTGATGGCCTTCCTGGGGTGGAAACATCCACCATGTCATCATTTGGGTTTCCTTCCAGTGTTTTCTCCGAGAAAGTTGGTGGCGTGGGAGTTGGAATCACAAGCTTACCAATGTGATTTTTCACCGACTTCTTTTTACGCTAATGAAAAACATCAACTTGAGACATATGTTCCCCCTGCTTCACGCGAGCAGTCTTCCTCTTAGAAACCTAAGGAAAAATAAAATCATCAGATGGGTGTTGCTTCTCTAAACCATCTAAGGCAACTAGATTCCATTCTAGAAAGAACATCAGACACTAAATTATTTACCTTACCTGCTAGAATTGGATTTAGTGGAGGAATAATCTCTGGAGGAACACCACCAAGGTTGGAAGAATTCGACTTCTTTGGGGCTTTAGAGGCAGCTTCCCCTTTCAAAGAACCTATGACAGATGAAGCTTTTCTCTTCGTCCCACTGGCAGCAGTGACAGTTTTCTTTTTGTCCTTTTTAGGCTCTTGAGGAACCTAACAGTTGGAGACAAAGTGAGAAAAGGCTTTTTCGTTGCACTTAAAGAGACCAATAGTGGAGATATTTTTCAAATAATGTTCCAAGGGCCTATACCGCTCCATAACTGGATACTGGGACTCTATTTGAACAAATTTCAAGAAGATTTTGAGTTCCTGAGCTAATAGTGGCAAAACCATCCCAACAACACATCAAATATTTTGCTTTCTTCATGGATGACCAAACAGTCATGTTTCTCTACACATAGAACCACCATGTTGCAGCGAGTAAAGTCGAGACATGCATATTGAAAAAACTCATCAACTATGTAGCTGATGCAGATTGGCTTGGGAACTCCTTGGTTATACCCAAATTTTCTAGCAGGTCGACGAGGGTTGTAAGCCTCACTATCGACACACCATTGTATATAGGTTGGAAGATGACTGGGTGGGATTATAAGGACAACAGCCAAAGATAGATCATCTTCAACATCTTACTCCCCCCGTAGAAGTTGCACCGTTGAAGTTTCTAGTTTAAACATCCTACTCCCCCCGTTGAAGTTGCACCGTAAGTCTCTCCAGCATACGTTCGATAACAAAAATGACTATAATCATCATTCAATGGAAAAAATAAGTTATTTCTCTATTTTTTATTCCAGTGAATTATGTGTGACACCCCGCCTAATTAAATACCGGGCGATCACTCATTTATTAAATTAAAATCAAGGTGAACAGTTGGTTCATTCTTAGCATCGTTGTCGTAAAAGTAACTTTTCCAATTTAAACACCCTAAATAATTAAGCTAAGTGTCAAAACCATTTTAGACATTACTTTCCAAATTTTATTTTATAAACCATCATTTAAAACTTTACATAATTCACAATTAAAGGATCACACAACAACTATCCTGAAACATAAAATCCAAATGATCAAACATTCAACTAATCGAACCCAACATTTAATACTCAAAGGAAGACATCCTGACAATAATAAATCCCAAAGTGCAAATACTGGAAATAAATGAATTACAATATCCAATAAAACAACTGAATAATGGAAAAAGGGCGACACATGCCCAACTAATAAAATAAATGCTAGAAGTGGAATCAAGAAATGAGGTCGTCTAAGCAAGAGGCTTGCAACTCCCACATAAGCTGCAGCGCGTTCCTTCCAAAGGATCCTATGCAAGATACCCCTATGGCTGGGCACCTGTAATATATACATATATATACAAGAGAGAAAAGAAAAATGGAAACGGGTCAGAGCCCGATTGTAAAAACGATTTAAAATTTGTTTAGCAAGTATTTAAAATGTTTACTGGCCAATGCAACAACATATTAGTGCGACACTCCCTTGAGAAATTCTCACCTCTCTTCTAATGTGCACACCTATCGTACTAACCTTCCCAACGGTTTAACTTATCTTATCTTATGTCGCTCGTAAGATTTAAACTGACAAATTCAACTGTTTAAGAGGTTCATTTCATTTAACAACATAGTTATCATTTAACCTTATCTACTAATAAAGTCTCTCCGCAATATATTATACTTTTCAAACACTTATTCCCAAATTGAACTAATTATTCAAATCTTAATTACCATAAACACAGTAGGTAGTTCCCAAATTCCAGAATTTAATATATATATTAAGTACTCATATAATATATATATTCTAACGGCACCCCACATAATAATTATAGTGCGGGCATACTCTGCTATCCAGTCCCCGTGTCACTCGTACTAAGGGAAATACAAGTTCGTAATCACTCTCGAACTGTAATAACACAAACACAAACAAAGTTGAGGCGAAGCATAGATTCCAGGTCTCTAAGAGGTCAGCACATGCCCTCACGTCTCTTAGGACCATCTGAACTATCGATTCGATAGCCTGTACCGAAGGATTTCTATCTTCTAGGGTACGAGTCAATTTCCCTCATAAAGGCTCATCGAGATAAGACTGTCCCAGCGTGGTAACCTCAGGGATAGCAAGTAGCGCGGGCATGATTTTCACACGTATATAGTATATGCATAAACACATTCATATAAATATACTACTATTACCATATCAAATTTAGGTACATCTCATAACCCATAATTATGATATTTGTCCTTCTTACTCGTTATTTAGTTATCACGTAACACATTTGCCTCTTACCTTAATTTGTGAGATTATTCCAACTTATCAAGTGACACTCGTGAATTTCTATACTCCCAAGTGTAATTTCAGTAGATACTCATTTATTTTTCAACGTAACTATCTTACGCGTCTCCTTCTTTAATACATAGATCCATCATCCCTTATATGTAAACATCCCCGAAAATGTGAATCTCATCTTACCTTAAAGGTTTCATATTTTTAATAAGTCCTACTAGTCTTCTTTACCTCCCAAAATATTTTAATAAGGATGTCCAAAGATTATTACACATTTAAATTGAATTCAACTATTTAGAAGGGAAAATATGAGTCTTCCAGGAGGGGTCGATCGATCGATGGCAGGAGCTCGATCGATCGATGCGTCGATCGATCGATCGATACTCCTGGTTCGATCGATCGATCAAACAGGTATGACGAATTCTGCAGAAAATCAGTTACGGGTTCTATCATCCTACATCATTCAAATCCAAAGTTTTAACTCCCACACTCCCAGAAATTTATACCACAAACGTCCTAAACCCAAATGGGCAATATTTAACGTAAAGCATGAGAATTTTCATCAAGATTCATGGATTAAAAGTGCCCAAATTTATACAATTCTCATGAACCCTAAAAATTTCTTTAACTTAATTCAAATCATTCTTTCTCCATAAATTCTACTTCTAATTTATCATAAATCCGTGGTTAAACCTCTACATATGAAGGGGGTTTCCATATTAACATTTATATCACTAAAACATGAAATTTTCTAATCTCCAACATGGGTTTTTTTTCATAGAACTCGTCATAATCAACCCTAAACTAACATGAATGAAGCATTAACGAAATTAAGCAAGATAAATACTTACCTGGGGATTTTTGGTCTCTGATTTGTGCTGAAATTAGTGTGGTTATGATCCTTGCGACGTGATCTATCATTTGGCGGCGACGGCGGCGCAAACGGAGGAGTTTTCGGTCTAGAACTCCTTGGCAAGCTCTCTCTTTCCCTCTCCTATGGCCATCACTTGTCTTTGGTTGTGTTAACCCTAGAAGACAACCCTAGGCATCTGATATAACTCTTGCAAATTCGTGGGTATAATTACCCAAAATTACAAAATGTCCAAAACGCCCTTCTGGGGTACTAATTAAGCTTAAAAATGCCCCGAGACCCAAACTAAACACCCGGATACACTTTTCTGACTATCTCGACCCTTTCGAACACTTTGACGCACTCGAAATGACCATACAAGCAACTTATAATTTATTCACTTATATTAATCGATATTTAGTCCCGACACGACACAGGCGCGTCCCGACTTAAATTTCCAAAATTATCATTTTATTCACTCGTGACATTTAATAGAACCAATATCATATATTACTTTGCTCATTAGTAATATTCAACAAGTTTCCCATACTTACTAACTCACATCACGTTAGTAATTATAAAATATAATTAATTTTCGAATTTATATTAAATTAATAACTCACATTAAATTTAATAAATCCCCAAATTTAGAAAGCATAAAAATACGGGGTATTACATTATGCAAGGATGTCGTAGAGGAAAAAGGCTAATCGTTGAGATTTGGAAGTAAGAGTGGGGAACCTGGCACAGAGGAACCCCACCAAAAATATGGTATTAGAAAAACTAGAAACATCATGGAGATCGACCGAGTGTTGCATGTCAAAATGAGTTACGTTTACTCACGTATATAAAGATCCAAATGTGACAGCAACTAGGGGAATATTGACTCCACGAGCCAGTCTGACATAAATTTTGACAAATTCATGGCGTGGTTGATCATTTGGTTTATTAGAAATGAAAAAAGGAGAAAGCAGGCCCAAGATGTAAGTAACTAACTCTGAGGGTTTGCCATAGCTTGGGCTAAGAGGTGCGTCTAGAACAATGCCCTAGTCTTTCTGCTCATGAGTGGGCTTTATATAGTGCTTATAAAAACACATAATGAATTAGCCAAAAGTGACATTGATAGAATCATCAACGGACTCATAAAATATCTTATCCAAATCAGCTCGTTCATTAACCTCATTATCATCTAGAGTTGTGTCATCATATGGAAGAATATCACAGGTTTCTAGACCCATCAATTCACATACATCCTCTAAATTGGCAGTAAATTCCCCCAAGATGCGACAAAAGTGTGAGAAACCACACTCCATTGAGAAATTATCAGTTGTAGCGCAAGGTTGTTCTTTGACAAAGTAAAATTCTCAAACCAGAGGGCAACATGTGTTAAACTAACCTTAAGCATTCCATCCTTGTTTTTCTGGTAAAAATAGCTTGACCAAGCTGCGAAGCCATTTGGAGGACCACTTTCTCCCTCGAATTCAGCATGGGAGTATGGAAAGTCCCCCTTATCCAACCTAAATCTTAAAATGCTAAAAAAAGAGCTAACCTCCTTGAGTGTTATCGGAGGGTACCTCAACCATCAATAAAGTCTCATCCTTGCCCTACACCGTTATTGAAAATTCTTTGTCCATCTTTCAAAATCTATTAATTTCTTCAAAAATGGAGTGTGACGGTAAAACCATACAACACCTCACGCTCTGCCAGCTCTGTCGTAGCAGCCTTACCTATGGAAACAGTGTCAAAAGAACGCTGATAGACTAGATATCAAAGGAGGGTTTTAACCAAGCTTTCAATAACAATAGGCACTTTCTTTCTCTATAAAGACGAAAAGCTCTAAATTCTCTATGGAAGAAATTATAAGAAGGTTTGAATGAAGAGAAGAATGGTTATTTGACATAATGAGAAAAACAGTATTTAGGTTTCGACGGTTCATTGCCCAAAGAATATTTTCAAAATTGGGGGTAAAGTAATTTAACCAAGACAGTCTAAGTGTTACCCCACGGTGCCACGTGTCAATAAGGAACAAAAATGGTAGGTGATGGGACTTTAGCATTAAATGTTAGATACATACAATATTTGGTTGACACGCGCAGAAACAAGGTATTTCGATCTCTGATATGTCGACCAAAGGTGTTTCGATTTATGATGCGTTGGTCAAAGGTGTTTCGTACACAAACTTCTTGCTTTCACAACAACTTTCTCTACGATGGGACAAATGTAGGGGGGGCTTAATGATAATCCTCATTTGGAGATAAACCCTATCATTAAGTGATTAACAAAAGATCAAGACAAACGTGACGCTTCAAAGAAGACTAATGAAGCCTTCCAGAAGAAGCTAGATGATCCACCATGCATTTTGTCTCTATTGTAATATTTGTGAGGTTACTCGATACCACTTATGAACTAGGTATGGCTGGACTTGGGAGCGCTTACATGCTCTATCGAGGAAACTCACTCGAAAAACCTTTGAGGGAATTGGTTTGTAGGATAGAGAGTAAGGCATCGTTGAGGAATTGGACATAACCATTTTAGATACATCAGGTAAAACACCCAAACATAGCCTAAATGATTATTATTCGAGCAATCATGGCTAAACTTATTCTCAATCACAAATAGTTTTGGCCCTAAAAATGGTATCTTTCCATAAAAGTTTTGCATGATGTCACACCATATCCAAATCAAACTTATCTCAGAATAGTTATTATTTGATGATCAGTTGGTTGTAAAGGTACTAACACCCTGTTACGCCACCTGACACAATGGCTAGCCACTCGAGAATTTCAATCAACATTTAATGATAAAGACATGTTAGGTATGGTAGTTTGACCTAGCATTTAATGTGCCCCGAGTTTCACCAAGACCAATCTCGATCTATAAATACCCCACTTATCCTTTGATAAGAGATCAGATCTTTGAGCAATAAGATCATTGAGTTATCAAGTTGTTAAAACCTTGAAACCAGGAAACTTATTCTCCACCATTAATATGCTTCCACAGTTCTCATTAGGAACTCAATCATTTGTTAAGATCCAAACTTATTCTACCCACATTTTGGTGTTTACCTGCCTATCATTGGTGTATTTAGAGTGTTTGCTTCTCTCTCCTTCCAACTCGCATCAATCAAAGGCTCATTTATTTTTGAAACGTTTCGTATTTATTGTCTAGCATTGTAATACATATAATAGTTTTATTCAACATCATTTAAAGTGTATTTATTAATGTTTCATCACCATTAAAACGCGTTATGCCTCTGTTATTTATAAACACCACAGATTACACTACTCTCTTATAAGGTGGGTGCATGAATTTATGAAGGTGATGACATTTGAATAAGTTATTAATAACCTTGATAATATCTCCATTGATAATATCCCAATCTAATCTAAAGAATCGACCAATGAATCCATCAGAGCACTCGTTGGATTTATCTATTTTTTTAATTTTTTTTCATCAAGCGAATGGAATAACGAAATTGATTTATGTTGTCGTTATAAGATCCACATTACACAAAAAAAAATCAAAGAAAAAGAAATAGGTAAAAAGAGGATTCAAGAAGCCCGTAAGGATCAAATTAGAGACGACTAGGCCAACTAAGCCTGATCCGGAGACGGCACCAATCCCCATCCCTATCCCGGGGACTTGATTGTACAAAAAAATGTATCCGTTCTCCACCATTATTAGTTGTCATTAAATAAATAAGGAGTAGGAACATAACAAACCATCATAATGCATTCTCGCAGGAAGTAGCATACTCATGTTGCCTCCTTTAGACATAGTAGGCTAATGACTTAGCGTGATTGGTTTCTAGTTCAACCCTCCCCGAGAATGCTTCTCAAGCGAATCATTTTTTCCTTTTCTTCCTCCGAAAGAAATCAAACTTTGTTTCCAAGTGAATCAAATAGTTATCCCCGTGAGAATCTATAGCTAAGAAGAATCGCATCATCACCTTTCTTCGAAACATCGCCCGCCACCGCTAAAATTATATGAGATCATTCAATTCCGATATGAGACATGAAATCATTAGTAACATAAGTCCACTCAATAGAAAAAGATGTTTTTAAAGGACAATGATATCCATACCAAGGATTTACACAAAGTGTGCACGAAATGCATTAAAGTGTTGTACGTAATATATTTATGCACTTTCCATTTATAAACTAACACTTGCATTCCTTGTCACGAGTTAAAAACTGGATTTACGTTTAGCGTCTTTCTTCCATGGAGGCATAAACTTCATCACTCGCATAAATCAAATATCTAGACTTTTCTCTTAGAAGGCATTCTTGCTGATTAATAGTTTTGCAGAGATCCACTTTACATTTTTGAAGATCATGCTCCTCTTGTTGAGACCAGTTGATTCCATTCTAATCATCCCCCAAATGATTGTGCCAAAACTGCCTACACAAGAATTAACTTCCTTTTCCAAAATTCTCTACCAAATAAAGAATTATCCTTTTATCCTTTAAACCATTTCACACACATTCTAGCTTGTGAAGCGTGTGTTAGATCTAGAGTTCTCATATCCGCTGTTAGAAACTACCCAAATGTGTTGGCTGTTTCTTTCAAACATGAAATGTTGAAGAAAGGCAAGGGTAAATGCAGAAGCCTACACAAGATTCATGCTTAGGTGTTCATTTCAAAAAAAATAAACACAGTTTCCAAAATCATCATTTTTTTCATATACAAAATTCAAATGGAAAAGGAGCTCACAATGAAAATGAAAAATATAAGGTTTTAACTGCCTTTGCTAAAGATGCCATTACACCAACGGTATGTTTGTTTCAGGGTTTTGCATAATGTCACATGAAATTATATTTCTTAAAATTGACGGGGCATTCTTTTCCACTGATGACCACAAACCTTGACAGTAACAGAGGTGAGAAAAATCACCAAAAAAAACAAATATCAAGCAAAGATTATCACTGAAGTATTAGAAACAAAACTGCTGTTATCAAAAGTTAATCAAGGAAAAACTTAAAGTAGCTCAAACACAAGGGATTTCTAATTTATGAGTTCCATATCAAGCTCCCACGCAGCAAGACAATGACAGACCTAGGTATTAGTAGCCCTGGTGTAAATCTGCTGGCTTGAATGTGCAGAAACCATCCTGATAGAACCTCTAGCCATCAAATCTCTTATCGCCTTCCTTGCAAGTGATCCGTTTATCTGACACGTCCATTCAAATATTATGAAAAACAGCATCAGTATCAATATCAATGGGAGACATCATTTCATCTGAAAGAAAAAGTCTTGGAGCTATCCTTCTTTGTAGGAAAGGTATATTACAATATAAAAATCCAGCAGTTAATTCTGGCACTTCAATACAGATAACCTACTGGCAGAGCAACTGCTACGCTACCATATTTAAAACCTTACAAAAGTTATTGCTTTTACACATTACATAACAACATATGTAACATAAAATTGATAGCAATCTTATTTTTAGGAAAAAATAGCCTTAGAGCATCCGTGTATGACTAAAGAGAGGAGGAGGGAACCACACAAGAGGGATGGCGAGGGTACGACTCTTCATCTTTCCACATCAAAATAAAGAGAGATAATTTGGCTACTGTATTAGTGTATATACCGTTTATTGTGACCTCGTTGAATTTATGTTAAATTGTTTGTGCTAGTAATGATATTTTTACTATTGTGTTCAAAAATAAAGACAAACCCCCTAGCTCCTTCTGCTGCCCCCTTTGCAAGTTGGCGTAACACAAATCATTGAACGTGTGGCACCTGAAGTGCCTGACTTTTCCCACCTTTCTGTCATGTCTCTGGTGATGGGACTCTTTCCGCAAGAGAGATGATCAGGCCTTTGTGTCTAGAGCATTTCTTGGCTTTGCTCAATGGTATTTTGTCCCAAGGATAAACATACGCAGACACACTATTGTACACAATTTCCATACACAGTGCATTAAAATGCTATACTTTGTTGTTGTGGGTCCCGCCAGAGCACAGTACAACCTCTTACAGCCTTGTCTTATTAAGCAGGTATGGAAAACGTGTACGAAAGTGTGTGTGTAGTTGTACTCTGTCAAAATGCAAATTTATTGTCAGAGAATCTAATCCCTGTTAACTCTGTCAGAACTCCTTTCTAGCCTGCTGTCTTTATGTTTTATGGCACACATGACACATTATCAAGACCCTTATAACAATAGCTAACAGTAGCATAAGAGAAGGTGGAGGGATGTGAAAATATGAAATATTAGCGGAAATTTACCCCCAAATTAAAAGATGATGAAAATCAATATTAAAAACGAGAATGTTTAAAGTGCACCTCAAAATATTCATATAGTAAACAAAGATACGTACAAGTTATATATTATAATTTCAAATATTCTAGCATATGATAAATGTGTTCCCAGCCTAATACTCGGGACACAACAATGTTTATATCAAGTCTAATTGAATTCGTCTACATGGATGGTAAAAATGAGCTCTTGCTCACATCACGTATCATGGCCACCCAATGGGTGTACAAAACTCAAATACTACCGGGGACATTTTACCACCCCTTTGAAATCTATTTATATACTCTAAAATGCACTACAAACTTCTTATTCTCCCTCTTATTGGCGCAGCCACGTGACTGCTCCATCATAAGCTTTTCTTTCCCACGCTTCTCTCTTTAATTCCTTCAAAAGTCTATTCATTTCCCTATTCGTACATGAAACGATGCCCTCTCGAATCCCATCCTTTCTATTTACGCAGACTTTTCTACTCCCAACTATTCATTTTCTTCATCTTATATAATAGATAAGTGGTCACCAATCTCAACAATCTTTTACTCTCTTTCTTGGCCCATCTTTTACCAACCGTCATTCCCCAAATAAGACTTTGTAAGGACATTTTTGTCCATTATCAATTTATATGTCGTATACCGCTACACCGTCAAAGAAGTTCAAGATCACATTCACATCAAGACGGATCCGAATAATCAAGGCTATTCGACAAACAGCCCCCGCAAGGTTAACTTTGGTAAGGTTACGTTTTAGGGTACCTTAATAATGCACTTAGTATTGGGATATTTTTCTCAAAATATATTCCAAGTGTTGGAGCGGAGCTTTAAATACTTTTTCAAAAAATATATTTTCGTAGTTTTTACGGTGGTACATTTTCTAAAAGGATAAACGAGAAAAATTTATTTTTTAATCATCTGGTTCGAACGACATCCCATCTGGTTCGAACGACATCATTTTTCGCTCGAACTAGACGTATTGTCGCGCGATACTTCAAACGACATCGGCTCTCGTTCGAACGACACCATCGCCTTAAGTCTTTTATAAATAGGTTTTTCCAACTCTATTTTTGGTTGAGAGACCTGACGTTTTTATTGTGCACAAAACTGCAAATTTAGGTTTTCTCCTTTTAGGGTCTTTAATCCCTTTTTACAATTCATAAATAAATCCCAATCTTTATGTGAGTTGTTTTGGAACCCATAGAACATACTTTGCTATTGTTCATCCTTTGTGGCGAGATCTCTACAACCGAGAGTTACGTGCCATTGTGGAAGGAGTCTCTACGAAGTTTATGACTGCATGTCATTGAGGATCTTATGCGTGTTGATTCTTTTGCTGAAGACTGTGTGTCTGTACTACGTGTCCTTGTGGTATAGCTGCGTGTGAACCATTACTAATTTCTAGCCGTTGCTTTGAAGGTTTGACGAAGACACCGTGCGTCACACTTGTGAGCGATTATTAGGTTGTATGTAAGTCAATGGTCTTTTAAACTTGTCAAAGTTCAAGAAATAAACGTTTTGCCCTTCGGGGATTTTTCCTGAATTTTGTGTCGCGTGCTTGATTTGTTTTGACACGTAGTTGCATATTTTAGGGATGAACTAAAATTTGTTTAAAATTAGGGAATTTGTGAAAACCATCGAGGCAATTAATATTTTGCATTCTCAAATTGGTATCAGAGCCTGTTGCACTAAATTACTATGTAAATCCTGTAGTGCAATTTTTTTTGTGGTCATTTGTGTTCCTCTCCAAATTTGTTTTCTCGATGGATTCTCATACTGTTGATGTTGTTAGTCGAGATGAGTTTGATAAAGTTCACGACCGTGCGGAAAAATTAACTCTTCTGAATTTAAAACTTTGCAAAAGAATTAAAATCTTGGAAGAAGAAAATTCTCTTTTTAAAAATAAGCTTGAATATTTGCAAACGTTTCAAGCTCAAAGAGATATTTGTCGTGAACACTTTGGTAATTTGTGTATTGACTTTGATTCTTTAAAAGTTGCCAAAAAGGAGAATGATGATAAAGTCCTAGTTTTAGAAAAAGAATTGGAGGACTTAAAAAATTCTAGGGTTCATGTTTGTGCCGTTGAGGATAAAAAATTCATCGATGATTTTACAGCACATGAAGAAACTCTTAAAAATAAGTTTGTTTTGATTGAGGATGAGCAAAATAAACTGTTAAGTTTAATTGATAACTTGGAAAAGAAATCCCTAACTTTGGAAGAGTCTAATTCTTTGCTTGAGTCTAAAATTTTGAAGTTGAAAAATGATTTGAAAGACTCGAGTAGTTTGTGTAGTGATGGTAATGGCTCGTCTTGTTCTAATACTTCCGTTGCAAAAGCCTTATTTGTTTTAGAGGGTCAACCGTTCCAAAGGACGTTAGAAAAGGTCAACCCATAGGTTTCATTCCACCCGTTTATAATTGTTCACATTGTGGTAGGAAAGGGCACCTTAAGCGTTTCTATTTTGATCTTCGAAGAGATCCTAGGAATTTTATGTCTAGTGTTCCCGTGATTCCCAAAAACCCCACACGGCGTTTCACATCTATTTGGGTTAGGAAATCACTTTTAGAGGCACTAGATTTTAGACAAGTCGATTCCCGTTTGCTTGCACATGATTCTTCTCTTGTCATATCATATAGATGATTGTGTTTGCATGATTGTCATAAGCTAATTGTGCTTTTTGATATATTCTTGCTAGTGTTATAACATGTCTTTTTGTATTAGTTTTTTGTTTTTGAAAAATTTTGAAAAAATATAAAAAGATTTTATTTTGATAAAATTTGAAAAATCCAAAAAGATTTTTGTATTTTGTTGAGCACCATATATGAATTGACATTGACATTTAGGATGACCGAGTCACAATTACATTCCATTAATCCATGTGACTATTTGATAGTGTTTTACGACAATAAGTCATGTGATTCATGTGCTTTATAGTGTTTGGAGTCATTAAGATGTAATTAAGTGTTATTACCTACATGATTGACTCATTATTTCCTTTGAAGCACCGAGCACGAATTTGTTTGAATATTGTTCTTGTCGAACCACATGTTGATTACGTGTTTTCATCTCAATTCTGTCTATATTAAAACGAACCAAATGCGATAAAACAAGATAATAAAAGGTGTGCATGTTTTAAACCGTTTGCCGTGAGTTTCTGTGAATTTTAAAAACGGTGATGGGCTATGAAAGGTACACATCTATCCTTTGCGATTAAGCCACCGTTTAATTAGACCTAAAAAATTGAGGTATTTTAACTATCCGGGGTCCAAAGAGGTTTAAAAGAGCCTGAAAAAATTTAAAGGCAATAAAAAGAAATTTATGCCAAAAAGGGGCCATTAGGTTTATTCACCAATTCTCCAATGTTTGAGAATTTAGATCATCTCAAAAAGAAAATATATGAGGGAGTTTGGTTGGAGAATTAAAACGGCTTTGCACGTCCTTAAAAAGTCTTGAAAAAGCGTTAAAAAGTTTTTAGACGTTGTTGGTGTGAAAATCATGTAGACTTTGATTTGTTGCTTTTGATTTAAGACGATGTCATCTAAATTCAACACTTTTACGCCTAAGGACGATTTTAATGCTCATTCGTTAGAAATACACAAAATGCATCGTGCACATATGACGTGATTGAGTTTAATTTCCTATCGAATCTATTCACATCCATTCATTCCGTTTCTACGATTTGGTTATCTTAGTATGATTCATGGTGTGTGTTTGTAACACTTTCGTATAAAAAAATTAAAAAATCAAAAATAGTTTGTGAAGTTTTTTTGAGCATATCCTGCATGGAGCACGTTTGTCATATTTGTTTGCTTGGTTTATCGTGACACCCCGATTTGCTTTATGTGATTTATTATTTTCCTTGTCCGGACAAATAAAAAGGGAGAGAACGAATTATCATATTATGGGGAAGTTTATGTATGGGGGAGATTTGATTATGCTATCATATTTATGCTTTATATCATTTCAAACTCGATACGTCACAAGGTTTTTGCTTTGTCTCATGTGTGTAGGTACAATCGAAGATTTTTGGATTGCACATCCTGATGATGACAAAGAATGTTTGAAGATTGAAAAAGTTTGAAGACTTGTCATTTACCTTTTCAGTTTTGAGTTCATGGGAGGGTAGATTTGTACAAGTCATATTTTGATTTATAATTCGGATGTTTCTATTTTATACCAGCATAGACATAGGGGAAGATTTGTAAGGACATTTTTGTCCGTTATCAATTTATATGCCGTATACTGCTACACCGTCGAAGAAGTTCAAGATCACATTCACATCAAGACCAAGACGAATCCGAATAATCAAGGTTCTTCAACAAATAGCCTCCGCAAGGTTAACTTTAGTAAGGTTACGTTTTAGGGTACCATAATAATGCACTTAAGAGTATTGGAATATTTTTCACAAAATAAGTGCTAAAGCGGAGCTTTAAATATTTTTTCAAAAAATATATTTTCGGAGTTTTTAAGGTGGTACATTTTCTGAAAGGTTAAACGAGAAAAAATTATTTTTTAATCATCTCGTTCGAACGACATCTCATCTGGTTCAAACGACATCCCATCTGGTTCGAACGACTTCGTTTTTCGCTCGAACTATACATGTTATCCCGCGATACTTCAAACGACATCGTCTCTCATTCGAACGACGTCACCGCCTTAAGTCTTTTATAAATAGGCCTTTCCAGCTCTGTTTTTGGTTGAGACCTGACGTTTTTATTATGCACAAAACTGCAAAAACAATAGATTTAGGTTTTCTCCTTTTAGGGTCTTTAATCCCTTTTTACAATTCATAAATAAATCACAATCCGTATGTGAGTTGTTTTGGAACCCAAAGAACATACTTTGCTATTGTTCATCCTTTGTGGGGAGATATCTACAACCGAGGGCTGCGTGCTATTGTGGAGGGAGTCTCAACGAAGTTTATAACTACGTGTCATTGAGGATCTTCTGCATGTTAATTCTTTGTTGAAGACTGCGTGTCTGTAATGCGTGTCCTTGTGGTATAGCTGCGTGTGAACCATTGCTGATTTCTAGCCGCTGCTTTAAAGGTTTGGCGAAGACACCGTGCGTTACACTTGTGGGCGATTATCAGATTGTATGTAAGTCTATGGTTTGGTAAACTTGTCAAAGTTCTAGAAATAAAGGTTTTGCCCTTCGGGATTTTTCCTGAATTTTGTGTCGCGTGCTTACTTAATTTGTTTTGACACATAGTTGCATATTTTAGGGATGAACTAAAATTGGTTTAAAATTAGGGAATTTGTGAAAACCACCGAGGCAATTAATATTTTGCATTCTCTGACTTGACGTCCATCGATCATTGGTGAGGTCTGTCTTTATGAAAGTGGGTTTTCTTACAGCTCTCCTTAGAGCTTTAGGCTTTGGAAGCATCAATCCAAAAACATGCCCACCGCCACAATTGGAAGTAGCGGTTTTGGTGGAATCGGAGGTGTTGTGTGAAATTTGGTCAGGTTAGGCGGCCAAGTTTTGTGGAAGCTTGAGATGGGTCATTGAGCAGCAAGATCAGTTTGCAAGATTTTAATTTACATCCATTTGTAGATATTAGGACCACAAATCCCTGAATTGATGTTAAATGTTGAAATCACGTGCACTGCCAATAATAGTAGTTATAATATGGTTTTTTACTATATCGTACCGTTTTTATCCAAAAATATATTATTTCGGTTTACTAATTAATATTAAAAGCTATGAAGCACCGATTCTTTACGAATGGTCTGGAGTCCAAATCAGATTCGAATTAGGTGCGGGTGTGGCCCCAATTTGAAAATTTGGGGTTGATTTTGGTTTGGACATTTGCAAAACCGATATACCAAAATTACCGTACCAAAGATAAAGTAGTGTGACCACTGTTGCAAAATACCAATTAATATGTTTGTAATATCAAATGTATAATATATTTTTTTGATTTACATCATTAGTTGGACACGATTATCACAATAATTAATATTAAAAGCTATGAAGCACCGATTCTTTAAAAAAGGCGTAGAGTCCGAATCATATTTGAATTAGGTGTAGAATTGGGGTCATTTTTTTAAATTAAAACAGTTAAGTGGTTAAACCAACTTATGGAACCGGTCCATAAGCCAATTCGATTCGGAACCAAACGAAGAACCTGGGCTAAATTGGAACCGGTTTGATCCTAACATGTTTGTTTTACAGTTTATCAAACAACTAGAGGGAGTGTTTTACACAGTGGGTTGGCAAATGTGGTTGTCCATCTGTCTTATTTCTAATACAATAAAAATAAGAAAAACAAAAGCAAAAATAGCAGGAAAGTAAAAGTTAGTGAAACAAATTTAGAATGGGAGGAGAAAAGCATATTTAATTGAAAGAGAAGAGATACCCTTAAACGGTCGGAGAGAATGGAAGGGGTGATGAGCTTGAACTTGGGGGCTTCAGAGAGGAGCTTGTCATAAGTGGCCTTATCAAACAACACCATGTTGTTCACCTTTTCCTTTTGCTTTCCCTTGCTCCACTTCTTCTTCTTCTGCTTTCCTCCTCCTGATTTTGCTGGCTTCGATGATGGCGGGGGGGCCTTCTCCTTTTTTGGAGCCTGCAACCACAACCATTCACATTTCACATTTCACATTTCACATTCACACACAAAAATAAAATAGATACAAATATTAATCTTGTTCAATCTCAAAGGCGGCCACATTTACCATCTGCTCTGCTTTCAGATATGAGGCGGCGGAAGTTGCTTTGGAGCGATACAGGTAGGTATCTAAGCGAACAAGGCTTCGGCTCTTCTATGCCTTCAACCCTAGCCCTTTTAATTGCCTATCGCTACCAACCGACGTCGTTTTCGGAAAAACTCTTTCGCTCTTTTGTTTGTTATCTCGACCACGGCAGGCTGGGCCAGGCCCGAAAACGGTGCTTCCGTGGCAAATTGTATCATCTGGTTGTGGACTCATCATGCACCAACAAAGAAGGCCTATCAAAATGTTGGTAGCAAAGGAAAAGAATTATGCAACTTCTCTTAAACAACTTAGTTGACATATCTTCTAGAAAATATATTATTATAGGTGTAAACTCGAGTGATGCGCGAGTTAAACTACTATGATAGTCATTTTGTAAAAATCACCCTTGTACCTTAACAAATGGTGATAATGATTGTGTTTTGCAATAAAGAAAAATCAGAGAATTCTATGATTTTTATTTTTCAAAGTACTTGAATATTGCCCCTGCAATTATACCACGAAAAAAATAGCAACTATAGTTTGGATCCAACCTTTATTTTTAGAACCCCACTTCAAAAAATTAAAAATATATACAATTGACACTTTTTCTCTCGAGTAAAATACAAATAGCATAAGAGTATTAGTTGAAAAAAAATAATAAAATTAATGAAATACAAAACTCTAATAAATATTCGATAATATAAAAAGACAAACCCAAAGTTAGAATCTATATCCTAAACAGTAAAATTAAGACTAATGCAAGGATAAAAGGAACTGGATGTAAAAGAACATAGTATAGTGATAGTTTGAAATTTTCTGACCTCCAATAATATTACACCATTGGAGTTTAGCGCAGGCCCGAGGCTACGTCCTTCCAAGTATCAATAGCACGTTTGGAGTTTGGTTCGCCATCACTGTTTTTTTTAAGTGAACCCCTAAAATTTAATTAAATAACTTAAATATGGTTGAAAAGTCATAGTCAAAGTGGATATCGGATTCAAATAAGCATGACTCCTTAATGATAAATCATTTTGCAGCCAAAAATCAGATCAATTGGTTTAAAAAATAAATCGATCAACCAATCAATTGACTCTTGATGAAATTCGGAATCTAAAATCATGTATCCAATAAAAAATGCTCAAACCCAACTTAATCATGTTCGATCAATAATAAAGATAATTTAAATATTCCGTCATTGACTATTGATTTAAAGCACCACCTGAACCTTTTACCCCTTTATAAGAAGTGACTATTTATTATTTCGTTTATTTTTTACCCCTTATATTTTATTTCTCAAATGATTTGAAAAGAAAGAAGATATGTCCATTTAGCATCTGAAAAGGGTGTCATCCTACATTCTTGTTTCTTCTGGCTGTGTTAAGAAGTTGAACAATAAGATCTTCGCTTTCAGCATATAAAATGTTTGGTCTTTACTATTTTTTCGGCAAAGTAGAAAGGTACTATAGAAATTAAAGAATTATGTGTGACACCCCACCTAATTAAATATCGGGTAGCTACTCCTTTATTAAATTAACACAAAATGCCAAGTTGGTTCAGTTAATATCATCACTGTCGAAAACATTTTAATGATTTCTAACCACCTAGTATTTAAAAAGTAAGTTGTCAAATTTTAAATTAAATCTGATTAACATGCGATAAATGAAATGTAAAAGAATGACATCACCAAACACCATAAGGTCTCAATAAAGTAACCAACAAATAATAATAAGTCTGGAGGAAATACTCCTCACAACAATCTCAATATGAAAATAGATGAAACAAGTCTGCATCCTGAATTAATTACAAACCAAAGTCTGAATAACTGAAATATAAAAAGTCTCTAATAGAAATGGGCGACATGCCCTACAAATGATGAAACTGAACATGGAGTCAAGACTGAAAAATGAGGCGTTTAATATCAAAGTCTTGTAACTTCCACAACAGCTACAGCTCGTCACCTGAATAGAGATCCTATCCATGGTGTCCTTGTGGCTGGGCACCTAAAAAAGGTTTTTACAAAAATAGATTTGAAAGCAAACGGGTCAGAGCCCGAAAGTGGAGAGTATTTTAAAAACAGCAAGTGCTTTAATAACATTTAAAACAATGAATGCGAAATACATGTTAGGACGTGCTCTCACATGAAATACTCACCTCTCGTCTAACTGTGCACTCCTAACGTTCCTGTACCCATTCATGTGTTAGTTATATCTAACTAAACCGTCATAAGTTCTAACCCAACTACTCGATTCACAATATGAATTCCCAATGTTATCACTTAAATATATAGCTTTACTTAAACTCGGATTCTCAATTGTTAACATTACAATTCACGGCATGTTATCCCTTTTTAACTTCTCAAGGAGTCACTATAAATTATTCTCGCAAATTAAACATAGCAAATTCCTTTTCATTGAACCGTATATTATTCACATCATAAATATACAATACAAGCACCCCGAGGCTAAGCTGTGGTGCACACATACTCTGCTATCCATCCCGGTACATCACGTACATAAGGATTACAAATTCCGAATCTCTCAGGAATTGTTAGAATAAACACCACACACAAAAATGGAGGCGAACATAATTCAACATATCCATGGTCACGTACATACCTACGCTCCATAGTCAGCTGGCTTAATAACTCACAATTAAGTCATTCCCTTGAACTATGTCCTCTAGGTACCAAACTAAATCCGGGCACACAAGGATTAGATGGCCCTAAGCGAACGTAAACCTCCCGTGATAGCAAGTATGGTAGGTATGTCATACACATAAAATCATATACTAAGCATTCACACATCTTAGATGTCTCAATATTAATAAAGGTACATTCTACATCCTTATACCATTATTCCAATTTTATACATTTTAAGTCTTTCGATAATATAAAATGTAGACTGTCGACACATCTCACGTCATAGTTTCTTGTACTTAAAACCTATCTCAAAGGGTCTATTAAGTTTCCTATTATTCCCACATATAACATCATTATTCTTAAGGTCCTTACTTCTGCCCCAAACCTCATTTCATCAATTTATTCAAATTTACTCTTTTAACCCTAATATTATCTCACTCATCGAGTTTCATTAGCTATTAGAATAATTCCTTAAATTGAATTCTAATTAAGGTCCAAATTTTATAACCATACCTACTGGTCTTCCTTAAGTCTAAGGATATTCATAAAGTCTCCAATGATATTTTCTAAGGGTTAACATCATTAAAATTTAACTAGGGGAAATTTTACTCATTCTGGGAAGGTCGATCGATCGACCTTGAACCTCGATCGATCGATCGACTGATGAATGTCGATCGATCGATCGCACCAGGTAGGCTACGGACTGCTTCGTTTTGCAGTCCTCAACTCGTCCCAAAACACCACATCAACCAAGGGCTTTATTTGGATCAAAACTTCATCAAGAACCCTAGTTTTCAATTTCTTTCAAGAACAATAATAAATCTCTTCTTAAATCCGTTTTTAGATCATCAAGGGTTATAATTTGAATTCATAATTCGTCCAGAATATGTCTACATGCAATTCCTAACATGGTTCATAGTTTTAATCCTCAAATTCATGGGTCTATATCAATCTTCCAAGACAAAATTCGATAATTACCTAAACATGGAAGAACACATTCATGGAATTAATTGTAACTAAATCACTTGCCTTATGTTCTTCAGATTTGTTGTTGGTTGGAGATGGTTGAATTCCTCTCTCTCTTTCTGCAGAATTCTCTTCTCTCTCTCTCTCTCTCTCTCTCTACAAATTCTTCTCACAAGATGACAATGGAGGTGGGGGTTGGTTTTTGGTAAGTTAAAATATTTTCTTAACTTCTCCCGTAGCCCACTACTTAGATTGGGGTTGAAAATGGGTTAGTGGGTTTAATGATAAGTTATAATTAAAGTCTGATTTTCGTGGATTTTAATTACCAAATTTCCAAAATTACCAAACTACCCTTTTGGGTTGCCGGTTTGGCCCAAAAATGCCCCGGGACCCAAACTAAACCCCCGGCTAGTGTTTTCTGACTATTTCGACCCTTCCGGACTCGTTGGCGCACTCAAAATGACCATACGGTTGATAAAAATAAAATTCACTTTTTAATTCAAATAATTACATTCCTGACGCGACTGTCACGCGCGTCCCGACAAAATTTTCCAAATTGCCGTATTTCAGCCTCGCGACAATTTCAATATTTTCAATATTCATATATTGCCATATATACACATTATAATCAAATACCAACTCACATCTCGTTAGTATTTTATCCGGATTAATTCTCAATTAATTCACATTTAATTTAATTAATCCCATAAATAAATATCCATAAAAGTACGGGGTATTACATTATCCTTTAACGAAACACACAATTCAGCATTAAGCATTCTTTTGTTGATCAGAATCTTGGCATTTTATAATGCCCTAATATAAAATATAGAGTTGCGTTAGGCTCGAAACTCCATCATCCAACACTAGATAAAATATATAAGCCTTTCTTGTCTTGATGGAACACTTATGTTGCCCCATGATAAAAAATAAACTTTAAACAAAGTTATATGATTCAACTATATCTTTGTCTTGACTACATGAACAGTAATTTTGAACAGCAACTAATCACATAAATATCCGTAGTTGTAGATTTGAATTTGTGATTTCAAATGGAAGTTAATCCATTGAAAACCACAAATTCAATTCAACATACATGGCCAATTTGTGATATATCTGGACTGTGTTTATAAATGAAGCAATCTAGACTATCTACAAATAACACCCATTAACCTAAGCAGCAAATAACATGAAAACAAAAAAAAAATACTCGATTTTAGATGCCTTTGATGCTATAGAGACTCACGCCCTTGTTTTATTGCTTTTCTCTTTCTCTAGGGTTGAGATTAGGCTTTCAATGTGATAAAGTCAGGAGTTGTAATCCGATAGAGGGATAAGGGGGAAAAAGGAATAAGAGAGAGGGGGTATGAAGGGTTAGTCTCCACAACTTCCAGCAGTAAAAATGTTTAGAGAAAAGGAGAGATCCACGTGGATAAGTTCCAAAAGAATGAGCATTTGCTATATTATATAGCATTTTATATTAGTATATGGATTAATCTCAATAACCAAAATACCTAGATCTCGAGAAGGTTTTATTTGAACGTGTGAATAGTGACAGAGTCATAAATTTTTCTAAGTGGGGCAGTGTTATGTACAAATCATCGAGCACTTTTGAGAGTTTGGGGGCGGGAGCCCGGCGCCCGGATTTTTTAGGGTTATTTTAAAAAAAAAATCAAATATTCAATTAATAATTTGCACTTCTAGACAATTTTAACTCAAATAAAACAACATCGGATACAATAGCACAAATGCATACAGTGCGTTAATAACAAAAACCCAAAGTTAATTTTAATGTGTCATGTCATCTAATATAAGTAAATTAAGTAACAAGTTATAAACCTAAAATAAAAAATAAATAAAAAATAACACTAACAACCATAAATAGTTAAATCTTGGGTCCATAAGATATTTTTCCATAGCCAAAATAAGATGTAAGGACATGTTTTATAAATGTCCATCTAAAATCTAGGAATTTTTGTATTTTTCTAGATCACAGTTAGTATGTCGTATACCATTACATCTCGGCACGTCTTCACACTTTCTACCTTGACATCCATCATCTGAATCTTGAGTTACACGCATCATCAACACTAAGGGTCCGTTTGTTTGCACATCTGAAATCTGAATTTAAGTCATTCAGATTTCAGAGGAAGTAAAAATACGTTTGATTTTGATACAATTCATATAGCAACGGTCATATTATCTTCTTAATAATTCAGAGGTTCTAAAGCGTCTGAATCTGAAAACTGAAATCTGAACTAAATTATATTTCCAATAATACCCTTATTCTTTTTTTGAAATCACAATAGTGTAGATAACTCATATCACAATAGCATAGATCAGAATCGTGTGAAAATAAAAAATAATAAAGAGTTTTATAGACAATAAAACTCTTTCTAAACAAAATCTATAAATAGTCAGAGAAATACACAAAAAAAATGCGTAGAAGAATTTGATAGCTCCATAATCTTGAAAACAAAATTCAACCGATGTGTTCCTCCTTCCTTCTCCTTCCTTTTTTTCCAATGTTTCTTTTTCTTCTTCCTTTTTTTCCAACATGTAGAAGAGTTTCACAGCTTGTAAACAAAAAAAACAGATGTTGTGAATAAAATAACAGATATTTAAATGCTCCAAACGCTTTCTTCTTCGTTTTATGCCTTTGTAAAATAGTCGACAATGTGTATATTTAGAAGAAGATGAAATAGCTGGCGATGTGTGAAAAACGAATGAAGTATCCTCTGTGTATATTTTGTTATCAAAGATGTATATAACTCTTTTAAGAGAAGGAAGTGTCGTCTTTTATTTATTAGAGCAACTGACATATGTCAGCATATGTCAAATAGTAATCGACATATGTTGACATATGTCATAGACTCATAAAAGGCAAGATATGAAAGGAACCATAGACTGACGTTAAAGAGTTAGAGCATCCACAATGGTGTAATGTATGGACAAAGAAATAGGTAAAAATACAAACTGTGTGACTCGCACTGGTGGAAGAAAGATAACAAATTTGGTAGAGGAAATGGTAGGAGATTTGCAAAGTTACTGAACGCATACAAATTCAGTAAGACTTCCTACGAACTTCTGTTGTTCGTAGAAAATTCCTACGAACTTCTGAAGTTCGTAAGAAATATAAATACTCATTTTTATTATATATTTGAGTTCCTACGAACAAATATTGTGCGCAAGAAATAGCATTTCATTTCCTACGAACAAGAGCTGTTCGTAGGAACCACATTTACAAATTTACTCATCACTCACCACTGTAACTCTGACGGCTGATGAAATGCTAAATCAACTTTTTAGTTTGCAAACTTACCATTCGTTCATCACCACCAGTACGGTTGCTCTTATATACATCTTATGTCAAAAGCCCATATACTCTCTCATCACATGCGTTTGTTAAAGAGATATACTCTCTCATATGCGTCTTTTTTTTCATATCAGTGAATGAAAACATAAGTCATAAAGAAGTCACATGCATCTGTTAAAGAAGTCACAATTTATTGTGACTAGTCTTGTCATATAGGCTATTAATCTTTACAGATGAGCATCTATTGTGACTTCTTTAATAGAGGCTCATCACCACTTGTCTTTATGAGCTTTACAGATGAGCATCTATTAACTTAATGAGCTATTACAAGTGATGTCTTTATGAGCAACAATTAACTTTACAGATTTTCAAAATCTTTTTATTTTTTTTGTAATGGGCATACTTTAATCTTTTTGTTTTCATAGAGGGCACGAATTAATGTTAACTAACATTATAAAACATTTAACGCACTAAATTGTTTATTTGTTTATCTCATTCTAAATTGTATTTTAATTATGAAACGAATAATTTTAAAATATTGTAATTTTTTCATTACGCGGCCTAAATGCTAGAAACTTAAAAAAAATGATTTTATGTGTTGTTTTTGCATATTTATTTCGTGCGTTAGTGTTTTGTAATAATAAAGTTGATGTCAAACCATGTCACTTTTATAAATTTGGGTCGTGTTCGTGTTTAAAAAAAATCGTGTCGTGTCGTATTTTTTTACCTATCCGAACACGATCCAAATAGAATCAACACGACACAAATTTTTATTTTGTTCACCAAAAACGAATACAACCCAATTAAAACATACATGGCGCGATTCTTAATTTTTTATTAAACTTGATAACGACCTAATTAAAACAATGCCCGGCATGTCGTTTCTTTTCTTTTGTGGCGCGAATCCACGTCATTTATTGGCTGTGAGTCCATGCCAACGGTACTAACAAATTGATTTTAAAACTTTTTTTAGTTGATGAAACTAGTGTAAAAAATATTTTAAATTAAAATATTTGTTTTAATTAAAACTAGTGTAAAAAATATCGAAAATATTTTTATCTTAAAACTAGTGTAAAAAATATTTTTTTCATTAAAAAAAAACTTTTGTTTTTGTCAAAATTATTTTTATTGTTAAAGTCATCTTTTCCTAAAAAAATAATTTTTCTTTTGTTTTTGTCATGTCGTCAAAAACAAAAATATTTTTGAAAACTGTCTCGCCAATTAATTGTAAACATTTGTTAATTTTTTTATATATATGAAAAACTGTTACTAAAGCCGTTTAATACAAGATTAAACTATTTAAGTAACTCCGAACTGTTTTTTGAAGAAACTCTTTTCTAGAAATCAAATCAGTTCCGTGTTTAAAATTATGCACGAGATCTGTTCAAGATTTATTAACAAGTTTTGAAAAACAAAACTAAAATAGTTTTAAGTAAGCACACTAAACAGAAAGGGATGAGGAGATGTAGAAAGATTAATGACAAGATATTTTTAACGTGGTAAAACCTCAACCAATTGACGAAACATCAACGACTCCCTCTACGGAGTAAAAAGAAAAATCCACTAAAACAAATATGACAGTTACAAACTATATAACACACATGCACACAAATCAGACCTATACAAGTTTAGAAATGTACCCACTGGTGTCCTTATAACTTTTCTGCAGTTCTGATTGTTGATGTTGTTCTCCCAGTTTGTTAACTTCACTTTGTTCCAGTCTTTACGTCGACTTTTGTATCAAGATCTTATTACCAACACTTTTAGTGTTGTAGTGTGTAAGTGTTTGTGATGGTGATCTAACACATGCATGCACACACTCACGCTTATTTTTACAAACAGTCATAGCAAATTACAAATCAGATCTATATGCGAAGATTTTCAGTTTCTCTCTTCTTAGGAAACTTTGAACCTTATTTGACCTTTAATATTAACCCAGAATCCACGGCTATCTTGCTCAGAAGACGTATCAAGATCTTAATCAATCTCTGGTTTTGAAAATATTTTTGAGATTGAAAATCACCAAGTGCGATTCCAACTAGGTCGAAGGTTTTGTTTCAAAAGAACTGGAAACAGAAAATATTATTGTTGATTTTGAGTATGAAAACATTTACAGAAAAGAATCAACAATAGATTTCTCAAGATGAGCAACTATAAATGCATATCTGGGTGTGATGTAACATAAAATGCTCAGATCTAAAATTTCTATGAAATAGAAATGCAGATCTAGCTTAATGCTTAAGTTGGAAACAAGATCTTAACACAAAGAGGTTACAGCACGAAACAGCTTAACAAACCAACTCTCAAACACTCAAGGTTGTGTTTGGTATATAACTGGTTTTGAAGAGATTAGGGTTTGAAAGATGTTTTAGACGATTTAGAGTTAGGGTTTCTAACTCTCTCTCTCTCTCTGATTTCTCTCTCTTTCTTCTCTCTTCTCTCTCTACTCTCTCTAGAAATGACGAAATGACAAAAGCTTCTAAATGGCTGAGAGTAAGGCTCCCTATATAGGGGGCTGAGAAGATTCGAGAATGAGGTTCAAAATCAAGGGCTACGATTTAGTCTTTAGCTGTTGACTTTGATCCAACAGTATAAGAGAAGCTATGGATTCAAATGCTTTTGATTGGTTTAAGAGGGATTCATAGGGATTAAGCCAGAACGCATGCAGATCGTTGATTACAACAATCCAAGGGCAGGAAATGAGCAAGGCTTATGTCTCACAGAAGAAACACAAATCGGACCGATATTAGGCTGACAGGTGTAAGGTTAATATTGATGCTGAAACGCGTGATTTAAAAATAATTACTCAAACACCTTTAAGTCTTTAGCGCTTTCAGTTTCTACCCTAGTGAATTTTCAGAGATAAAATCATCAATTCAAAATTGTAGATTTACCCCAAAACTTTTAATTCCATTTTTAATTTTGAAAAAAAATGGTTTTAAAAATTATTTAAACTTCCCAAAAAATCATTAAAATTCAATTTAAGGGAAATTAATATACACAACACACTTGTAGCCAATTATATGCAATATGCAATATGCAATGTAGGAATGAAATACTAATGTGTGTTAGTGTTGGTAAATATACCTTAGATCAAGAGGAATAAAAATAAGAGAAGGATTGAGGCTCTTTGATTTCTAGGATGGGACTCAATTTTGTTTCTATTTCCAAACTAAATGAGCACTTATACAATATAGACTCAAGTGAGTCAAAAGTATAAGGTGCTTCAATCTCCCCCTTTGGAAATATGAGACAAAATCTCCTTTGAGTCAACTTGGACTCGTAGGGGAACAGAAAGACAAGGAAAAACCTATTCCTATACAAAAATTTTATCTACCCATTTCCTGGAACCGAAAATTACATAACTCAACTAAATACAATTCAATACCCTATTACAACTTTGAACATAACAGAGAATAACTGTTCAGAATCCTGTAAAAAAATCACTAAGAACAAGTTCTTTAGAATATGTACAAAATAAATGAATTCTTATAAGACTCAAAATTCTCCCCCGTTTTGTCTCAAATGGACAAAGGGAAAAATTATAAAAATCTATGAAATTATTCAGCACATACCATTCCAATTGATTTACGCAAGGCAATAAACCTATTATAATCTAAGGGTTTGGTAAACATATCTGCGAGTTTCAAATCAGTAGGGAGATAATTGATTTCTAATTCCTTAGTTTCAACTAATTCGCGAATAAACTGATGTCTTATTTTTATGTGTTTTGTTCGCTAGTGTTGAACAGGATTTTTAGAGATGTTGATCGCGCTTTGATTATCACAATAGAGATGTAATTGTTCTTCTTTAATACCATAATCACTTAGCATTTGCTTAAGTCAAAGTAATTGAGCACATCAACTGTCAGCGGCTATGTATTCAGATTCAACAGTGGATAATGACGTGCATCTTTATTTCTTACTACTCCAACCTACCAAATTATTACCAATATAATAACATGCGCTTGATGTGCTCTTACTATCGTCAGTACACCCTGCCCAATCAGCATCGGTGTATCCTATTATAGTGCTAGGAGTATCATTGGTGTACCAAAGTCCTAAATTTAGAGTGCCTTTAATGTACTTGATAATTCGTTTAACACAAGTTAAATGACTCTCTTTAGGATTGTTCTGGTAACGAGCACAAACGCAAACAGCGTACATAATATCAGGATGCGAGGCAGTAAGATATAGTAAGTTTCCAATCATACTACGATAAAGGGTGGTATCTACGGATTTCCCTGTTTCATCCTTAGATAGTTTGACAGTAGTACTCATGGGAGTTTTAGCATCTTTTGCACTTTCAAGACCAAATTTTTTAATAATATCTAATGCGTATTTTGATTGCGAGACAAATAATCCTTCGGAATTTTGTTTGACTTGAAGACCTAAGAAAAATTGCAACTCCCCCATGAGAGACATTTGAAATTCTTTATGCATAATTTCATAAAAGCATTTAACTTCTGAAGGGGAAGTTGAACCAAAGATGATATCGTCTACGTAAACTTGAGCTATAATGATATGTTTGTCAAAATGTTTAACAAAAAGGGTTTGATCATTTCCACCTCTCTTAAAACCTTTGTCTAAGAGAAAGTTGGAAAGGTGCTCATACCAGGCTCTTGGCGCTTGGTTTAGGCCATACAAAGCCCTCTTGAGACGAAAGACATAATTTGGATATTTAAGGTCAATGAACCCTTTTGGTTGTTCTACATAGGTCTCCTCAGTCAATATTCCATTAAGGAAGGCAGATTTGACATCCATTTGGTAAAGCGTAAAATGTAAGTAGCAAGCTATGGTAAAGAGAAGACGAACAGATTCTAATCGAGTAACGGGAGCAAAAGTCTCGTTAAAATCTATTCCTTCTATTTGAGAGTATCCTTAAGCAACTAATCTGGCTTTATTTCTAATGACTATCCCACTTTCATAAGATTTATTTTTAAATATCCAACGTGTGCCAATAACCTTTTTGTGATCAGGCCTAGGTACAAGACACCAAACATCATGAATGACAAATTGAAGAAGTTCATCCTGCATTGCAGAAATCCAATGAGGATTATTCAATGCATCATTAACATTTTTTGGTTCCATAAGGGAAACAAAACATGCATAATGAGCATAGTTTCTTAATTGAGATCTTGTACGCACAAGTTCACTAGGATTACCAACAACGTTGTCTATAGGATGGTCTTTAGTAACCCAATTAGGTACTTCAGGTGTCTCAATTGGTAAAGAATCATCTATTTCTGGTGAGTCATTTTCTAAAATATTTTTAGACTCTACCACAATAGTTGGTTCTCCAGTCTTACTTTCTACAGTAGTGTCACTTACAATTACGTTTATAGATTCCATTATGGTCTTAGTGCGAAGGTTATAAACACAGTAAGCTCTACTGTTAGAAGAATATCCTAGAAAGGTGGTTTTATCTCCTCGAGTCTCAAATTTGGATAAGTGTTCTCTGTCTTTACAGACATAACACGTACAACCAAAGGTTCTAAGGTACTTAAGATTGGGTTTCTTCCCATACTAAAGTTCGTAAGGAGTTTGTTTAGAATTCTTTCTGAGATAGACCCTATTAATAATGTGACACGCAGTATGAATGGTTTCTACCCAAAAATACTTAGGTAAAGTCTTAGCATAAATCATAACACGTGCCATCTCTTGAAGGGTACGATTCTTTCTCTCAGCTATACCGTTCTGTTGAGGAGTCTTAGGAGCACTAAATTCATGTTTGTAACCATTATAGTCACAATACTCCATAACACCTGTATCTAAGAACTCTCCACCTCTATCACTGCAAATCCTATTTACTTGAGAGTCTTTCTCATTTTCAATTCGAAGTAAAATCTTCAAAAAGGTTTGGAATGTGTCAGACTTTTTTTTTAAGAAATCTACCCAAGTAAATCTGGTGAAGTCATCAACCATAACTAAAATTTAATTGTGTCCACAAAGACTAACAATTCGAGAAGGACCTATTAGGTCCATATGGATGAGCTCCAAAGGTTTAGAGGTTAGGATATCTTTGACTTTCTTATGAGGGGCTTTAACAATTTTACCTTCCTGATATGAACCACAAACAATATTAGAAATAGGTTTGATCTTAGGAATACCTCTAACTATTTCTTGAGAAGATAATATACTAAGGTTTTCGTAATTTATGTGACCCATACGATTATGCCTATCTCATTGTCATCCATTCTTGAAATGTTATAGACCTCAGCACTAGTTTGAACAGTATAACAATTATCCGGAGTCCCGAGTCCTGTAATAATGCACTCACCTTTTTCATTTAAAATTTTGCAATTATTCTTTGAAAAGGTGATAGTATGATTTGAGTCACAAAATTGCGAAATACTAAGTTGGTTTGCCTTAAGACCTTTTACTAGAAGAACATTTTCAAGTAAAGGTAATCCTTCTTCTTGGAGTGTTCCTTTACCAATGATTTGAGATGATACACCATCACCAAAAATAACTTTTCCTCCAGTAAAGCTGGTTTTGTTTAAAAGTTTGGTATCATCCCCAGTCATGTGTTTTGAACATCCAGAGTCTAAATACCAACCTCATGGAGTGTGTTCAGCTTTTAAAGTAGTAATAACAATATTACACTTCATCTGGAGTAATAGCTCATATTTTCTAATCCAAACAACTCTTGTTTTTATTTTGCTCTTATTTGCTCTTAATTGATAAAATTTGTGAGCATTAGATTTTTTTTGAAAAATGTTTTGCGCATGAGGCTGAATTTTATGGAAAGTGAGAGCATTTGGTTTAGAGAAGTGTTTATAAATCCTTCTTGGAAATGATCTTTTAGGTTTGGTCTTTCTCCTTCTATAGTTAGTGTTTTTATGTGGTTGTCTAGGAAGAACATAATTATTACGACTTCTCCTAGAATAATTAAAGTTTTGATACACAGGAGAATTAAAGACAGGGTTGACTATACGTCTAGAGTAGCACCATATAGATCACAGTAAGAGCAATATAGATTGCTCGACGATGGTATCTCCTTAGGAAAGTCTCTAAACAAGGGCTTGATGAGATTTTGATGTTAAACCTTATTCCTAGGGAGTACAGTTTGAAAGACCGAATCACTCTTCCTAATAGGGAGCAGACATATTTAGTCTTAGATGGACTTTCACACTTGGAGTTACTTGTTTCCCCAAAATCAAACTTAGATTGGTTTTTGTCAAACTCATTTTTCAGAGAATGAAAGTCTGGACAAGTTTCTACAGGTCTTTTGCCTCCTGACACAAACTTAATTGGTTCAAAAGTTTTAGTTTTAGTCTTCAAATTGGGGCAAAATCCTATTCCAGTTCGATCATCAGAATTGGTTTTGGAATCAGCAATAAATCCATCAAAACAGTTCGAGTTATTTTCAAATTTAGCAAATTTTTTTAAAACTGTTGCTATCTTTTCTTTCAATTGTTCCAATTTTAATAATGTCCCTTTATCTTTTTTCTCCAGGGTTTCATTTTCTTCGATCAAATTCTTCAATTTTTGATCAAAAGTTTTAACTTCATTTTCATGAGTTAGATATTGGGGAGTATACTCTTCAGCGTTAAGTTTAACCATTAGACTTAAGTCTTTTAATTTCTTAGTGAGATCTTTCACTATCTTTTCTAGTCTAGTGCTTTTCTTAAGCGTTTTCGCATAAAGTGTGTGAATGTCAGGGAGGTCTTCAGGGTCTGAGTCACTAAGTGCAGTGTGTGAAGTGACCCCTAAGGATTCATTTCTTGAACTCACGCACCCATGGACATCGTCATTATCGCATTCCATTTTACTCACACACCCCGTGGTTGAACTAACAATATTCTCAGAAAGTAAAACATCTAAACCAGTAGCAGTATGATTTACAACAGCATGAGTAGAGTTACTATCATCATCCTCATACATAAGCATATCATCATTGTATATTATCTTAGCAAAGAAAGACATGCAAGGATCAAAACAATCAGAAGATTCAGGTTCCTCGTTCTCAGAATCACTTGAATCATCCCATGTTTTGCAAATATTGGCCCTAGTATGTTTATTGACAGTGTTTAGTTTCACTCTACAGTCTTGTGCTATATGTCCTAGTTTTCCACATCTAAAATACTAAATGTTCTTAAAGTCTTTATTGGGTTTCATGTCCTTGTGATATTTATCTTGACCTTTCTCATGAGGTTTGTAGTTAGACTGACTTGGATAATTTGGCTTACCTTGTCTGTTTGCCAATTTATTTCTAAATTTGACAATTTTGTTAAATTATTTTGACATCAAGGCAATTTGATTATCTAAACTATTTATATCACATTCCTCATCAGAATCATCAGTGGGAATAGTAAACTCAGGTTTCATCAACTTAGAAGAAAAACTCAAGTTAGAACTAGTCTGTTTCCTAGGGGACTGGGTCATTTGTTTCTTAAATTCTAATTCCATTTCCACAGTTCAAAGTTTACTACTGAGTAATTCAGGAGTGAGATTTTGATCACACATTTCCTCAATAGCATATCTTTTATTATCAAATTTCTGTGGTCATGACCTTAGAATTTTAGATACAATTTCATGTTTGTCATAAGTTATCCCATTAACATGCAGTTTGGTCACAATGTCAGCTAATTTCATGTAGAAATCATCGAAAGTTTCAGAATCAGACATAATTAGTGAGTTATACTGTTGAACAAGCATTTGAGTTTTAGCAGCCTTAACTCTAGTGTCACCCTCATGTGTAGTGATCAGTGTATCCCAAGCTTCATTAGAAGTGGCACAAGATGAGATCATTTTGAACTCATGTTCATTTATGGACATAAAGATAGCATTCTTGCCTTTGTTATTATTACAAGAAGTCTGCTTCTCTTCTTGTGTGAACTCACTTAATGATTTCTTAACCCTCTCATTACTTCTTTCAGTGGATGGTTTAGTAGGATAAGAGTATCCATTTTCAACAATATCCTAGACATCATCTCCCAAGGTTCCTTGTATGAAAGCAACCATTCTTACCTTCCAGTAAGCAAAGTTGTTTCCATCAAAGAGTGGGGGTCTGGTCAAGTTACCAAATCTTTCATTTTTCTCGTCCATTGTTATGATTTTAAGAAAACAATTTCAGAAACACAAAATCTTTTAAAAATATTTCCAAAGCTCTGATACCAATTGAAAAACTGTTACTAAAGCCGTTTAATACAAGATTAAGCTATTTAAGTAACTCCGAACTGTTTTTTGAAGAAACTCTTTTCTAGAAATCAAATCAGTTCAATCACAAGATGTGTTTAAAATTATGCACGAGATCTGTTCAAGATTTGTTAACAAGTTTTGAAAAACAAAACAAAAATTGTTTTAAATCAGCACACTAAACAGAAAGGGATGAGGAGATGTAGAAAGATTAATGACAATATGTTTTTAACGTGGTAAACCTCAACCAATTGAGGAAACATCCACGACTCCCTCTACGGAGTAAAAAGAAAAATCCACTAAAACAAATATGACAGTTACAAACTATATAACACACATGTACACAAATCAGACCTATACAAGTTTAGGAATGTACCCACTGGTATCCTTATAACTTTTCTGCAGTTCTGATTATTGATGTTGTTCTCCCAGTTTGCTAACTTCACTTTGTTCCAGTCTTTACGTCGACTCTTGTATCAAGATCTTATTACCAACACTTTTAGTGTTGTAGTGTGTAAGTGTTTGTGATGGTGATCTAACACATGCATGCACACACTCACACTTATTTTTACAAACAGTTCTAGCAAATTACAAATCAGATCTATATGCGGAGATTTTCAGTTTCTCTCTTCTTAGGAAACTTTGAACCTTATTTGACCTTTAATATTAACCCAGAATCCACGGCTATCTTACTCAGAAGACGTATCAAGATCTTAATCAATCTCTGGTTTTGAAAATATTTTTGAGATTGAAAATCACCAAGTGCGATTCCAACTAGGTCGAAGGTTTTGTTTCAAAAGAACTGGAAACATAAAATATTATTGTTGATTTTGAGTATGAAAACATTTACAGAAAAGAATCAACAATAGATTTCTCAAGATGAGCAACTATAAATGCAGATCTGGGTGTGATGTAACATAAAATGCTCAGATCTAAAATTTCTATGAAATAGAAATGCAGATCTAGCTTAATGCTTAAGTTGGAAACAAGATCTTAATACAAAGAGGTTACAGCACGAAACAACTTAACAAACCAACTCTCAAACACTCAAGGTTATGTTTGGTATATAACTGGTTTTGAAGAGATTAGGGTTTGAAAGATGTTTTAGACGATTTAGGGTTAGGGTTTCTAACTCTCTCTCTGGTTTCTCTCTTCCCTCTCTACTCTATTCTCTCTCTAAAAAGGATGAAATGATAAAAGCTTCTAAATGGCTGAGAGTAAGGCTCCTTATATAGGGGGCTGAGAAGATTCGAGAATGAGGTTCAAAATCAAGGGCTACGATTTAGTCTTTAGCTGTTGACTTTGATCCAACGGTATAAGAGAAGTGGTGGATTAAAATGCTTTTGATTGATTTAAGAGGGATTCACAGGGATTAAGCCAGAACGCATGCAGATCGTTGATTACAACAATCCAAGGGCAGGAAATGAGCAAGGCTTATGTCTCATAGAAGAAACACAAATCGGACCGATATCAGGCTGACAGGTGTAAGGCTGAGATTGATGCTGAAACGTGTGTTTTGAAAATAATTACTCAAACACCTTTAAGTCTTTAGCTCTTTCGATTATACCCTAGTGAATTTTCAAAGATAAAATCATCAATTCAAAATTGTAGATTTACCCCAAAGCTTTTAATTCCATTTTTAATTTAGAAAAAAATGGTTTTAAAAATTATTTAAACTTCCCAAAAAATCATTAAAATTCAATTTAAGGGAAATTAATATACACAACACACTTATAACTAATTATATGCAATATTCAATTTAGGAATGCAATACTAATGTGTGTGAGTGTTGGTAAATATACCTTAGATCAAGAGGAATAAAAATAAGAGAAGGATTGAGGCTCTTTGGTTTCTAGGATGGGACTCAATTTTGTTTCTATTTCCAAACTAGATGAGCACTTATACAATATAGACTCAAGTGAGTCAAGAGTATAAGGTGCTTTAATATAAACATCTTGTTTGTTTTTTTATAATTTATTTCTTTCATCTAATAACCTAATTACTTTAAATAGTTTTATATATGGCTCCAAAAGAATCGAAAGTAACTCCACGGTCGAAATTTGCGGGCACTAGCTTAGGCAAAGATTTTATATATATGTGTTTGAAAGAAGTTAGCAGGGAAGGATATAGTGGAACTTTGTTGAAGACTGTGTCATGGAATAGGATCATCCAGGAATTGAAAACGAAATACAATCACGAATTTGATCAAAAACAATTAAAGAATCAGTGGGACTATCTTCGAAAATCTTATTCCGCTTGGAGAGTGCTTGTGAATATGACTAGTCATGGGTACAATGCAGAAACAGGGACTTTCGATTGGCCAGATGATGTTTGAAATGATATTATAAAGGCAAGAATTAAACATTTTTTTTTATATAGTAAATTATCATAAGCTATATATTATTTAAATTTTTTTTCTTAATTTGATTGCAATCAACAGAAGTACCCTGACACAAAGAAGTTTAGAAATAAGCCTCTGGAAGAAAGAGATTTGCTTACGATGTTATATGAGGCCACTATAGCAACTGGGGATGAGGAGTTTAACCCTATTCATTCTTTACCACAAGAGAATCCTCGCAATCAACGTTCACTCGAAGATGATGATGGAGGCATTTTCGGAGAGAATGAAACACTTGACACTGAAGGAGACCCACCAATATATGATACCTGTTTCACTGATTATACCTTCTAAGATGTACGTACCAATGCTACTTCAGAACAAGGAGGAAGAAAATCTTTAAACCCAAAATAAGGAGGGATAAGTGGCACGGGTTCCTCACGCCAATCAAAAAAGCGTATTAGAAGAGAGAATGTTGATGACCCCTTAATGAAATAAGTTGATGATTTTATTGATATTATAAAGAGTGATCATGGTGCAGATAAAAAAAATCTTAGATGATTGTGTCATATCTATGAAGGAATTGATGCTCTTTGGTTTATTAGACACTAATCTTTATATTGCAGCCATGAAAGCGTTTGGGGACAATGTGGAGTATAGAAAGTTATTTTTGATGATGAAAAATAACGAGCATAAATTGTGCTTCCTCAGTAGTATAATGAAAGACAATTGAGTAGTTATGTTATTTGAATTCTTAGATCAGTCATTTTATTTTTCTTAGGATGACATTTAAAGCGATTGTTTAGTTTTGTTATTTGATGGTCGTTTTTACATATTGATTTAATTATCTCCCAAATATTATTTTACAGTTTATAATTTTTTTTCATGAAGTAAAATGAATCCAAAGCAAAGGTTGTTGGTGTGCCTTGTTGCAATAATTATAATGTTTAAACTTATTAAACAGCGTACACATGTGAGACAAAAGTTGTCTGCATCAATGCTTTCGGGTAAGGCATATTTACAAGAACTTTTAGATGGATCTCCCACACAAATGTTTGATTTATTTAGGATGGGGAAAAATGCATTTCTTGAGCTATGCGATCACTTCTGCGAAAGAGGGTGGCTTACTGATAGTAGACATATAGACGTTGAAGAGAAAATGACTTTTTTTAGGCATTATTGGTCACAATCATCGTAATCGAGTAACAAAATACCGATTTCAACATTTCAGACAAACTATAAGCAAGTATTTTCATGAAGTATTATGGGCTCATTTTTTCAAAGAGGTTATAGTGCCTCCTGCATTTGATGGATCTACTCGAGAAATTCGATCACATCGACGTCCTAGGGAAGGACCATTCAAAGGGGCTATTGCAGCACTTGACGGTACACTAATTAATGCACATATTCCGGTGGATAAACAAATCCCTTTCAGAGGACAAGGCGTAAAGGAATGTTTTCAAAATGTTATGGCCGTATGTGATTTTAATATGAAATTTATTTATGTTATGGCCGGATGGGAGGGGATAGTGTACGATTCACGAGTGTTAAATGAGACTTTGCACCATCTAAGCAACAAATTTCCATTACCCCCTGAAGGTGATATTTGTTGTTATTATTATTTTTTCTACAATTATTATATTTGTTTATTACTGTTTGTCTTATCTAAATTTTTGTGTTGTTGTAGGTTTGTATTATTTGTGTGATGCTGCATATACCCACACTAGGGGCTTTATGTGTCCCTATAAAGGCACACGATACTGGTTGTCGTATTTTAGTCGTGATGGTCAAGCTAGAGATCAAAAGGATAAATTCAACCATGTACATGCTAGATTAATAAATGTGATTGAGAGAACATTCGTTGTTTTGAAGAATAGATTCGCGATATGACATATAATGGCTCCTTATAGTTATCGAACCCAAGTACACATTGTTGTTGCATGCATGACAATACATAAATTCCTTCTTCGAGTATCACTTAATGATCCATTGTTTAATATATATGAAGATGATGATGTGGACTTGCCAGCCGAGCCTTCGGTAGATAGTGAACAAGCAGAATCTCCACCAAATTATGATCAAATATTTGGACGAACACCGCAACAAGAAATGATTAATTTATGTGATCAAATTGTCGATCAATTATTCAGTAGAAATTATGATTAATAGTTCAACCTTATTAGTATTTTTATGACTTTTAATAGCTACTTAGTCAGTTTTTACACTATTTTAAAATATTTTAAACTACGCAAATTCCCTATTAATTGGAATGCCAAATATTATTTACCTATTAAATTGTAATAATATTTATTTAAGGTCATGGATGTTTTAGATATATGTTTTCTTTATAAAATAAATGTAAGGTCCAAATAATCTGCATTCAGATTTTAGACATAAATCTGCAAACAAACAGCATACATTCAGAAGTTTTATTCAGACAACAAACAAACAACTTTTTCAGATTCAGACTTCAGATTTCAGACAAAAAAACAAACGCAACCTAACTCCACTACACTAAAAGGTAAAATGATTAATTGGAGTTATTAATGTTCATGTATTTATTTGAAATATTTTTATAAAATATTTTTATCAAAATTAAGGCATTTTTCTAAGTCAAAAATTACTTTTTAAGACCAGTAGGCGAGATTTTTTCGTCAAGTATTTTTCGCTTTTGTCGTTCAAACGACATAGCAATGTTGTTCAAACGACAGCTTCTAAAGACATCACTTGTCGTTTGAAGGGTCGTTTGAAGCTTGCATCAAATGAACCCGTACTGTTTTATATTTTTAGGGTTGTTTCTTATGTCGTTAGTAACGACATCTAACGGTATTCAAACGATAAGCAGATGTCGTTCGAACGACTTCAAACGACTAGCGCCGCCTCAACTTTTTATTCGGCCTATAAATACTTGCTACGAAGTTAGGATTTGCAAGTTTTCAATACTCCGTTTCTGCATATCTGATGCAATTAAAGACTTCAACTTTTAGGATTTTAAACCCTTTTTTATTCATTTCAAAGTCCCAAATCATTTATGTGAATCATTCTTGGCTTGATTATTCATCTAACTCATTTTGGAGTAACCCTTGTGGAGAAGAACGTTGTCTCCATTGCAAACCAATTGGAGGTCTTGTGAGATCTCTTGCTGAAGACTTCAAACCAACACCTGAGGGTATTTCGTCGTCATAAAAATGTTGTATTTCTGCTATGTAATTGTAAGTTAGATATTTACAATTAATGGAGAAATAAAAGGCTTTGTCCCTGCTGGGGATTTTTTCTCAAATCTGTTTTGTGATTGTTTGGTTGTGCATGCTAGATAATTCATATTAATTTTCAATCATAATTAGATGCATGTTTTAAGGTCTTAATTAAAATCTGGGCATAAAATTGAAATTTAATTAAACAAGTTTCTTCATTGAATGCAAGCGCACTCTCAAATTGGTATTAGAGTCAATTACACAATTATAGCTTGTAATTTTTTCGTAAAATTTTTCTGGATATCAATTGTTGTCTAAAAAATGATATTTGAAAAAGCGCAAACTTAGTGGAAAACTTGTATAAGCGGATGCCAATTTTTTACGGAACTAATTATGCGTATTAGGAAGCCCCTATGAAACCTCAATTAAAGGTCGTTGATGAACGTGTATGGGTTGTACGTGAAAGAGGGTGAAATCCTCCCTCTGTCACCGTAGATAATGTGATGAATCTTAAACCGTTGTCAGACTGGATTGAGGAAGAATTTAAATGGAGCACATATAACTCTCATGGGCTAAGTGCAATTTCTAGAGCCGTCACACCCGACGAGTTCCGACGCATCATGATGTGCATCATGTCAAAAGAAGCATGGGATGTTCTTCAGCTTACCCATGAAGGCACTAATGTTGTTAAAGAATTTAAATTGGAATATTTAACTACTCAATTTGAAATAATTACCAGGCTTGAATCTGAGTGTTTTGATGAATTCTATGCTCGTTTATCTGATATTGCCAATAGTAGCTTCAATCTTGGTGAACATATTCTTGATGCCAGAATAGTTAAAACTATTTTGAGATCATTGCCTAAGCATTTTATCTCTAAAGTCACCGTGTTAAATTCAATAGAAAATTTAAACAGTTTTAAATTAGAAGAACTGGTAAGAGACCTCCAGACATATGAAATTGACATGTTTTCTAATACGGTTAAATCCAAAGATAAAGGGATAACACTTAAAGCCCGGGCTAGAAAAAGTGAGGAGTCAGCTAGAAAGAGGGGTGAGTCCTCTAAAAGGAGAGAGGAAGAAACGTTAGATTCAGAGTTTGATATTGATTTAGACGATTTGGCATTATTTGCAAAAAAATTCAAGAAATTTCTCAAATTGAAAAATAATGGCAATTTTAAAGATAAAAATAATTGTGAGAAAAATAAATCTGGAAAGAAGAATGATAAAGATAAAAAGGACACAACTAAAAGAGACAAAGAGAGATGTTATGAGTGTGATGGTAGAGGTCATAAATCTTTTGAGTGTCCAACTAGGTTGAAACGTTAAGGTAAAGGCAAAACTGCTTCAAATGTCACCCTTAGTGACAACAGTGAGGTCGACTCCATGGAGACGAGTCACCGTATGAATGTAACTTCACCGCATTCATGGATAGTCATGTGAGTACAGATAATGCACCTCACGACTATGAGGAAGCTACTTCACAAGGACACCTCGACAATGAAAGCGGTGTGAGTGAGGGGGAGGACGCTACAAGTGAGAGTGATACAAAATAAATTGCGTCTTATGTGTATGTCGTTGTTGCAACTCCTTTTCCATCAAAATTCCCTTGAACCTCCAAATAAACTCAAAATATGCATAGGGTAAGTAAGGGAGTCAATCCAACTCTAAGAAGTAAAGAACCAAATATGTGAAGGCAAAAGTGTAAAATTTATTTTCATATTATTATTTTTTCATGATTTTTCAAAGGATTATTAATTAACTAACTATGCTATTTTTTAAAGTACTAACTAAGATGTAAAAGCTAATTAGAGAAAAATGAGATGAACAAAATTGTGTTAAAAAATAAACTAACTAAATTGGACTCATGAGGGCTTCACAATTCATCTCTAGAATGGGATATTTGCCCTCATTAATCATTATCCAATACATGGAATAAACAAATAAAAACATACAAGGATTAAATCAAGAGAAATTAAAAAGGAATGGATCAAACCCGTTTGTTCTTGAATTGGAGAAACTCTTCAATTACAAACCAAAATTCTCTCAATTACAATCCCTTACTAATATCTTTTATTCTATAATAAAAATTATAAAAAAAATAAAAAATAAAAACTAATTACAATATACAATGGATGAATTCATAATTGACTCTTAAATAATAAAAGATAATTGCTAAAAATGCAAATCCTCAAATTATAAAATTGTACACTAGAATTCATCCAAGGAAATAAATTCTACATCATCGCTTTATGTTGAGATATTTGCTAAAAATATAAATACTCACCATAAAGGAATAGAAAAGAAGTTACTTCCAAAAGGGATGAATTCAACCACATCACTCTACATTGAGATGGTTGCTAAAAATATAAAAACTCACTATAGAGGGGTGGAGTGGAATTCATCCAAGAGATAAATTCTACCACACCACTCTATATTGAGATATTTGCTAAAAATACAAATACTCTCTATAGAGGGGTGGAGAAGAATTTATCACACAAAGTTAAAAACTAAAATGAGGATTTTTTCTTCAATGGCACCAAGTCTTCAATTTATAGGATGCACATGGAGAAGGGGAAAACTGGGTATGGTAATTGTGCATGAGGGGTGAGAGGGGTGAAAGGATAATTTGGGGAGTTTTAATTGTGCATGTGGATGAGGTGGTAAGGGAATGAGAGAGGTTGGAGTGTGTGGGGGTATTTTGGGTAAATGGAACAAAAGTCATTTAAAGACATGTGGGTTCTTATTTTTGTTTTTGGTTTATTAGCAAGTAGAAAATCGTGGTTTAAGAACTGGATCGGGTATGGTAGGTGGGAATCGCGGGTTCTCGGGTTGTGGCCGATTGGAGGCTGCCATGGGTTTGTGGTTGTTGGGGTGAGCACCGAACATGGGCTCGGGTTAGGCATGGGGGTAAAAATGGGTTGTTGTATAGGAGTTAGTTTAGGCTGGGTTCAATCCGAGGTCGGAGTTGTGAGGGGTTTCGAAATCGAGTATGGTGCAAGCACAAGTGGGTTGAAAGGTAGCTCGGGTTGAAAGGAGTAAATGGGTATGGGTTGTTGGGTATTAAAATGAGTTTGGCTATGGAGGTGTAGGTTGAGTTGGTTATGGAGGATGAGAGAGAAAGTGAGTGGAGAAGATGATGATGGGTGTTTTAGTATGTAGGTGAGGTGTATGTGAGGGTGAGTGAGTGTTTAGGTGTAGGATGGGTATGGTAGTTAGTGTGTCTAGGTGTGCAAATTGTACCTAACTAAAAATAAAAATATCTAACTAACTAAAAAAATAGAGTTAACAAAATTAAAAGAATCAAAAACTATAAAACTAAAAATTAATATCCTAATAAAATAAAAGTAAAGAAAATACAAAACCTAATGAAGTTAAAAAATTAAATTCCTAATAAAAGACAAAACTAAATCTATCCTAATAAAAATAAAGTAAAAAAGAATAAAAATAAAAATAAAATAAAGATCAAATAAAAATAAAACTTAGACCTAATTAAAAAGAAGTATTAAAAATAGTCGACACAAATAAATTCTAAAAATATATACAAAATTCTAAACAAAATATAAAATAAATCCTAAAAATTAAAAACGACTCAAATAAAAATCTAAAAAAATTAATAAAAAATAAAAATAAAATAAAGGGTGCAAACTAAACACACGAGGCTCGGGAATGGGTTTAGGTGACCGTTACAGGACATGGTAAGGCTATGGGAGTTAGTGTTAGCGCTTTTTAGCCGCATTTTACCGAGATTTGAGCATTTGAACATAGCAATAGGCATATGACCTACAAAATAGACATACAAGCTCATAAGTTCGATTTTATTGAGAATTGGCAATTAAAAACTGTCTATTAGGGGTTTTATTTAAATACTTTTGGGTGCTTATCACACCACCCCCAAATAAAATATTGTTAGTCCTCGAGCAAAAATAAAGAGAAAGAAAGATAAGAAACCAAAAGTATACCCCTTTCGTGGGCACTTGTGATTGCACTTAGCATGTACAACAAGCCTTTGAACTTATAGGTTGCCCTATAGGACGAGTTTTATCTCGTGAGGGTTTGTGGAGAATATACCCACAAAATTCTTTATTTGCAAACGGCAGTCAATCTCTTATTAGACGTAGAATAATGACATAATCCATCACAAGATAAATATTTTGAGGAATGCAAACTAAAAGTGTGAAAAAAAAGTTTAGCTAAGTGAATACTCAAGGCACATCCTTCCTAAGACTCAATGTGAGTGGTGTGAATCAGTCAAAACAGGTCGAATATCATAAGAGTAATTCTTAGATCGCCTATTCAGAATCAATGCTTTAACTTCAAATCTCACTGGATATAGCTCTTTCAAACAAACTCACAAGATTTGGGTAAGTGTATCTCTCTAGTGTGTGAGGAGGTGAGTAAATGTAAACAAAGTCAAATGTCTCACACACATATAAGAAAGAACGGACATTTTAGAAAGAAAAATGATCTGCTGAAAGAATGCTAATCACTATAGTGAGAACGTCGAGTTATTCACCACGTTGACTTTTATTTGCCCGAACACCTAGGGAAAAATATGGATATTTATGGGTGAGGGGGAAATGAAATGAGAAGGATGGTATGAGATGAGGTATGATGGATTTTGGATGTTTGAGAAGAGTGTATAACACTTGAGGAACAAATGTCTTTATTTCATAAGATCTTGATTGAAACTTTCTCTTTTTTCTTCCTTTTCCAAATACTCATCAATGTCTAAGATAAATCTGCTAAAAATACAAATATCCCTAACATAGATTTGTATGTACTTTTTTCTCCATCTGAATTGAACTCTGGGAGAGATATTTGCTAAAAATGCAAACACTCTGTATGATGGATTTTCTCCTTTTATTTTCTTTTATTTTCTTCTTTTTCCAAATACGCATCAATGTCTGAGATAAATCTGCTAAAAATACAAATAACCCCAACATAGATTTGTATCTAATTTTTTCTCCATCTGAATCGCACTTTAGGAGCGATATTTGCTAAAAATGCAAACACTCTCTTTGATGGATGTTCTCCTTTTACTTTCAACGCTATTCCCTTTTTGCAACATGGTGGGTGAAAAATGGAGTTGATATGGAAATGGGTGGTATGGTATATGGTGATGATATAAAAAATATAAGGTGTATGGATGAGGATAAATGTATGATAAAATAGAATTTGGTTAGTGGATGGGTGAAAGTGTGGTTATCAGGACAAACTTCAGGACATATGTTTCTTATAACTCGAAAGTGATGTCGTTCTCAGTGATCAAGCCAAAAATTTAGTGAAGAATAATGAGATCATACAGCGATTAAAGTGCGGACCCAAAGAAAGTTGAATTAACTTGTGACTCGGAGATTGCGTAAAACTCTATAAAAGGATGAAAGGCACAAATCTAACAAGCTAAAGTCTCCACTGATGATCCTTAAGGTTTTCTTGGGAATTATAGTACTCTTCAACTCTAAACCGCAGTGACGTGATAAGTGCACAAATTTTATCGAGTCTAGAAATTCATGGTGCAAAATGTCTTGGTATGTATTACATAAGCTATTTAGAAAAATATATTCTCTAGCTTGATTCCTAGACTTAAAAGATGGATGATAGAAAATTCGCGTCAATGAGCGAGATGAAAGAAACTGCATGAAAATTTTAAGAAATCAGGTTTTGAATTTTTTTGAAAAGAAGTACGATTTTGATAAAATTCCCCACCCCCAAACAAAAAGGAACATCGTCCTCGATGTTAAATAAATTATTTTTTTAAAATTGAGAGCATAAGGTAGAAAAGATATTACCATAATTAACCATTAATGAAGTCGACAGAGGAATCCAAATAGAATTCTGAATAAATGATGAAAAAAAATGTGTACAAGTCTATGAACATGGTAAAGTATTGGGTGGTGTGAAACACACCCCCAAACAGGATGAGACTCATACTAGGAAACAGTGGGATGCCTTCCGGTAGCGCTAAGTTTAATGTCTTCAGCCAGAACAAACCCATTCTTAACTTAAAGATAAGAACTAAGAAAGCGCGAGGTGGTAGAAAAATTGGGTGATGAGAGTCACCCCAAACAAGACTGAAGCGTCAGTGTTGTTGGAAAATAAGGCTACAAGGTCAACACTTGTATGGCAAAGTGTTTCACGCGATGCAAAGCATCGGTGGACCATGGGTGGGTGGGGATAAGTAACAAGGGTGAGGGTGAAGAAGCACCGATCACGACCTTATTTTTTTTAAAAGAAAGAAAATATTTTTGAGATTTTTTTTTGAAAATGAGGAGAAAATAATATTTTTGGATTTTTAGAAGAAAAGAAAAGGAAGATTTATTTTTTTTGGAAGAAAAGACGGGAGAAAAAATATTTGGACTCTTGTATTGGACAAACTCACTAAAACTGACTATCTAAAGATTGAATTGGACACACACAAGTTAAGGATAAATCCTAACTAACATAGATCCAATTCTTATCTTGAAAATTAGTGAAAGGGGTAGTCAAATTTAAATTAAGTCCGCGGGCGATAAAAATCACGGAATTTATCTTAGTGATCGCCTTTGCAAAAATGTTCTCCTAATGGGATAGCTAGTTGATTGATTTTAAATTTAATGATAGCTAGGGTAGCACACAAAGGATAAGCGAGTAAGTCGGGTGATGAAATCCCTTCTCGTGATTGATCGGGTGTAGATCTTAATTGATTAATTCATTACACATATTCAAAAATAAATACTATAATAAAAATCAAATAAGAGCACGTAGTCACACACAAAATTGACTCGCTTGCAGGGGATTCGCGAGGGTTTGAGAAATGTACCTCCCACGATTTTTACATGCGTGGGGTGATCATCGATTTGAATCGACCGGGGGGAGATCTCGCCTATCTCAGTCGTCCCCGGAGTCCTACCAACCCAAAGTAGAGAGGCTTCTAAATCCTCGCCTTTGGATGCCCTCTCTCTACCTTGTCCGATTTTTCTATCATGCTTTTCTTCTTTTTATTACAAATTTAAATGGAAAAAAATATGGTGTCTCCAAGCACCGCAATACAAGCAAAATGAGATAATCCTAATACAAGCCTTTTAAAAAAATGAAAATAATACAATAAATAAAAAAATTAACTACACTCCAAAATCTTCACAAGTGCTTCAAGTCCAGAGATTGGCAACGATGCCATTTGATGGGGAAAAAATGGTTATATTGTGTATCATTATTGTTGGAACTCCTTTTCCATCAAAATTCCCTTGAACCTACAAATAAACTCAAAATATGCATAGGGTAAGTAAGGGAGTCAATTCAACTCTAAGGAGGGAAGAACCGAATATGTGAAGACAAAAGTGTAAAATTCATTTTCATATTATTATTTTTTATGATTTTTCAAGGGATTATTAATTAACTAACTATGCTAATTTTTAAAGTACTAACTAAAATGTAAAAGCTAATTAGAGAAAAATGAGATAAACAAATTTGTGTTAAAAAATAAACTAACTAAATTGGACTCATGAGGGCTTCAAAATTCATCCCTAGAATGGAAGATTTGCTCTCATTAATCATCATCCAATACATGGAATAAACAAATAAAAGCATGCAAGGATTAAATCAGAAATTAAAGAGGAATAGATCAAACCCATTTGTTCTTGAATTGGAGCAACTCTTCAATTACAAACCAAAATTATCTCAATTACAATCCCTCACTAATATCTTTTATTCTAAAATAAAAAACTACAAAAAAAAAAACTAATTACAATATACAATGGATGAATTCATAATGGACTATTAAATAATAAGAGATATTTGTTAAAAATGCAAATCCTCAAATTATAAAATTGTACACAAGAATTCTTCCAAGGCAATAAATTCTACATCATCACTTTATGTTGAGATATTTACTAAAAATGCAAATACTCGTCATAAAGGGATGCAGAAGAAGTTACTTCCAAAAGGGATGAATTCAACAACATCACTCTACATTGAGATAGTTGTTAAAAATACAAAAACTCACTATAGAGGGGTGGAGTGGAATTTAACCAAGAGATAAATTCTACCACACCACTCTATATTGAGATATTTACTAAAAATTCAAATACTCTCTATAGAGGGGTGTAGGAGAGTTTATCACACAAAGTTAAAAACTAAAATGAGGATTCTTTTTTCAATGGCACCAAGTTTTCAATTTATAGGATTCACATGGAGAAAGGGCAAATTGAGTATGGTAATTGTGCATGAGGGGTGAGAGGGATGAGAGGGTAATTTGGGGAGTTTTAAATGTGCATGTGGATGAGGTGGTAAGGGAATAAAGGAGGTTGGAGTGTTGGGGGTATTTTGGGTAAATGGAATAAAAGTCATTTAAAGGAATGTGGGTTCTTATTTTTGTTCTTGGTTTATTAGCAGGTAGAAAATCGTGGTTTAAGAACTGAATCGGGTATGGTAAGTGGGAATCACGAGTTCTCAGGTTTTGGCCGTTTGGAGGCTACCATGGGTTTGTGGTTGTTGGGGTGAGCGTTGGACAAGGGCTCGGGTTAGGCAAGGGGGTAAAAATGGGTTGTTGGGTAGGAGCTGGTTGAGGCTATGTTCAATCCAGGTTCAGAGTTGTGAGGGGTTTTGAAATCGAGTATGGTTCAAGCGCAGGTGGGTGTCGGTTGGTCTTGATAGGTTGTGAACTGGGTTGTTCTGGGTTGAAAGGTAGCTTGGGTTGAAAGGAGTAAATGGGTATGGGATGTTGGGTATTAAATTGAGTTTGGCTATGGAGGTGTAGGTTGAGTTGGTTATCGAGGAGGAGAGAGAAAGTGTGTGGTGAAGAAGAAGATGATGGGTGTTTTAGTGTGTAAGTGAGGGTGAGTGAGTGTTTAGGTGTAAGAGGGGTATGGCAGTTCGTTTGTGTGTGTAGATTGTACCCAGCTAAAAATAAACTATCTAACTAACTCAAAAAGTAAAGTTAACAAAACTAAAAAAAATCAAAAACTATAAAAACTAAAAATTAAAATCCTAATGAAATAAAACTAAGAAAATACAAAACTTAATGAAATTAAAAAATTAAATTCCAAATGAAATACAAAACTAAATCTATCATAATAAAAATAAAGTTAAAAAGAACAAAAATTAAAATAAAGATCAAATAAAAATGATACTTACACCTAAATAAAAAGAAATATTAAAAATAGCCTACACAAATAAATCATAAAAATATATACAAAATTCTAAACAAAATATAAAATGAATCCCAAAAATTAAAAATGACTCAAATAAAAATCTAAAAAATTAATAAAAAATAAAAATAAAATGAAGGGTGCAAACTAAACACACGAGGCTCGGGAATGGGTTTAGGTGAAGGTTATGGGACTGGGTAAGGCTATGGGAGTTAGGGTTAGCACTTTTTATTCGCATTTTGCCGAGATTTAGCTTTTGAACATAGCAACATGCATATAACCTACAAAATAGACATATAAGTGACGCGACTAAGAATGTGTCTCAGAAGTGCGTTCTCTCTAGGCTCAAGTGCAAGCCTATAGTGTTCGTAATACTCCGATAAGTCAAGATCGTCTCCATAGGGATCAGAAATTGGCAATTATGAATAATGTAGGGAAAGATTATTAAAACTTCCTCAAAAGAATATAAAGAATGATGATTGATGGGTTGAAATTTCCAATTGGTGATGAAATAAAAATTTAGAATGAACTACGTTCACAAAAACACTAAGAATTGTAAAGAGAATAGATATGAGTATGAGAGAAAATAGGTTGGAATACAATCCCTCAATCCTTAGTAATTTACCGTATAGAATACTAGAATTGTAAATTAAAATCTTAACTGAATCCAGTCTTTATAGATCCTAAGCATTACATATATGAGGGAACTAGTCCGCATCATATGAAATCAAAAGTAAATATAAAGCGGTGTAGAACAATTACACTTGCATAGTATTCTTAAACATCCCAAGTACCTAGGGCAAGAGAGATTAAAAGATCTACTATATTCGTATAATTTCCATACACGATTCGGTCAATTTTTAATTTAAACTCTATTTCCTACATGGGTAATTTACCTCAGGATGGGTTCATGCATCCCAAACCTTGAAAATTTAGCTAGACATGGTTTTATGAGAAGAAAACAAATTCATAACTATGCATGGAATTATGTATCTAAGAAACATTGTTTCAAAAGAAAATTGCAAAATAATTGAGAATCGAATTGAAAATAAAATAGAGAATAAATAAGAGAATGAAAATTGATACCTGGATTGAAGATTGAAACTTGTAATTAGCACTAGGGAAAAGAGATGAACTTGAATCCAGAATACTCCTTATTCCTCAAACTTACGAACTAGGGTTTTTCTAAATATGAAATTATCTACCAAAGAAAAAGAAGTAAAAAGGCCCTCTAAAAAGGACTCTCCTCTTCCCCTTAGGGGTTGGCCTTTTATAACACCAACCAACATGTTTTGACAGGTAATAATGATGAGTTATAAAAGATATTCCAAGGGTTAAAACTCTTCATCTCCATAATAAATGCCAAAAATTTGAACCATCGGACCGGTCCGGATTCCATCGGATCGGTTCGTTTTTCATTTATCGAATCGGTTCTTTTTTCTTTCTTCCGGACTGGTTCGGATACCCTCGGATCGGTTCTTTTTTTCTTTCATCAGATCGATTCGAATCCCATCGGATCGGTTTGGTTTCCATCTGTTCTGTATCGATCCGGGGTCTACTAGAATGGATGCATTTCGGATCGGTCCGATATTCTTCAACTTTGACTTTTTCTTTCCAACTTTGACTTGTCATAACTTTTGATCTAGAGCTCCGATTTGATTGTTGTTTCTTCCTACGCTCTTGTGAGATGATGATCTTCAACTTTCATTTAGGCTTCAAATCCGAACTCCTGGTGTAACTTTACGCTTTTGCCCTTTGATTTGTCTTCCTTTCTTCTAGTTTCTTTCTTTCTTTTCTTGCACTAAATACCTGTAAAATCAATAAGAAATACACGAAGCTCGGGGTACTCGTTAGAAATAATCAGTAGCAATGATATGGGATAAAAGTGGTTCAATTACGTTGTTCGAGATATTAAAATTACTAAATTAAGGGGCTAAATTCAGAAGAATTTATGCTTAGTCAATTCCCCCTAACTTAGAACTTTGCACGTCCCGGACAATGTAAATGAAGCTAACTAAAATTCCATTCTTGAGAATTCCTTTATTAAAACTGAAATTCCACTTTCACAGGCACGCAATTGCATTGACCATATGCAACAAGCCTTTAAACCCCTAGGTTACCCTAGTAGGACGAGTTTTGTCTCATGAGGGTTTGCAGTGAATACACCCACAAAATTCTTTATTGACTCAAATAAATATCAAAATACTTAAAAATTGTACAATTTAAACTTTTCGAAAAATAATCACTATAAATTCATATTCAAATGTCTCAAACCATAGTGTGTGTGTGTGCAAAGCCAGAAATTAAACCTCAAATTTCCATCGATTGAGCATTACGTTACTTTTTGAAAATTCATTTTAATTCAAATTCTTACGGATGCACTCACAAACGAATCACTCGGATTGTGGTTATTTTCTCTCGATATGCATGATATAAAGAGTAAATATAATGGACGCAATTTCACGCATACAAAATTGAAAAGAAGGAAATATATGATGAAAAGATCTCATCATCGAAATATAGTTATTAGGAAATGGGAAACATTATCTCTTAATCACACCATTTTAATCTCTTTTATTATCTTTTCATGACTTAGCTCTCCATGCAGTAATTAATTTCACCATTCAGACTCGGTTAGGACTTTTCGGGTTAAAAAGTGTAAAGGGTATAAATGGAAATGGACGGAATGTTCGGAATTAGAAAATGTCCTTATGATGTCCATTAGTGCTTTTTCGGGCATTTGCTCATTTTTCTTTTTCTTTTTCTATTTTCATTTTTTTTCTTTTTTCTTTTTTTTTTGCTATTTTTCTTTTTTTATTACACACTTTGGACTTACTTGATGAATTTCCAATTTTTCACAATTCCGGACTATTTGGGTTTTTCGAATTATCAAACGAAAAGAAAATATTTTATTAGGCTCAAAGTGGGTTGCGAAGGGATAAATTTTTCACGACTTTATTATGGCTAATATTTTTTGGTTAAACAAAAGAGGGCCTACTTCATTGTCCAAATTTCTAATCACATTACCATATGCATCTCGAGATTAATTAAGTTTAGAGATATATTTAGCACGAATTTCGAGACAACATTTCACATATTTCCCATAACCGATCAAAACCAAGGATTGAGATCATCAACGACTTATTAAAATGCTGAAAATAACTTTTGAGTTAATCATAAACTCGAATTGATTTAAAATCTCATAAAAAATTGAAAGGCTCGAAATCTCACCGGGTTTGATCAATCTCCACACTTATTCGTTAAGTCATCAATTTTCTTTTAATTTTCATCTTCGGTCAATTTTGGCTTAGTGCATTTAATTTTTACAATTTGAGACTTTAAATAGAATAAAGGTGATATTTTTGAAAATTTTAAATTCCAATTTTTATTTATTTTGAAGAAAAATATTTTTGGCTTTTTTCAAAATTTTTCAATTTTTTTTTAATATTTTATAAATGCGAAGTTTTATGAATAAGCACTTATCACCCCCCCTAACTTAGGCTTTTGCATTGTCCTCAATCAAAAGGACGAAAAGATAAATAAGACGAAACAAGGAGTGCGATAAATAAAACAAGCAAATAAGTACAACGGAAACTGTTCATTACAACATAACCGTGGAAATAAAACGTCAAAACATCAAAATAGCAACATAACCAGAGGGGGACTGTGTTAGTATGCAACAGGGACTGCCTACGGTGCTGGTGGGTGGTGGGAACTACCGGGCGCATTGGGGTCGTAAGGATCATAAAAATAAGCAGGAAGTGGGGCATCGGGACTCATCTGGAGGCGATAAAGATCGGCCTGCATGCGTAGCATCATACTCGTGTCGCGACGGTATGAAGACATAAACCCGTTGAAACGCATCTCAAGAGAAACAACGTGCTCAGTGAGTGCCGTATCATCTGGAACATAATCGGGATCAGCAGCTTCATCATATTCTTCCTCATCACCTTCTCCCATCTCAACATCGGCCACACCAACCCCCTTATCCTCATCGGGAGACTCATCATCCGAGGCATCACTATCACCCCGACGCGCTCGGATCAGCTGCATTTATATGTCACTGCGAGTGCGGGATTCTTGCCCAAGTGGCTTGGGTAGGTGAATAAGATCTTGCGGGGGAACAATCCTGGCATCCTTAAGAATGGAGGTAATGAGACGACCATAAGGAAGAGGTGCCTTGCCCTTCTTGTCCAGCGCCGTGCAAATGATATCATTGTAAAATGCGCGGGCTAAATTGATAACAGTTTCATGGGCAAACAAATGATACACCATAGTAGCCTGACGTGGACGCATAACCGAATCATTGGAAGTTTGCAAAATGTTGGCACAAACGATGTAAAAAGTGACTCGGGCCTTGTCGGGTAAACGGCCCACAGAAAAAGTCTCCGTATTCCAAACCGAACCGGGAGCAATGCGATATATGCAAACATCTTTGGAAACGGCTGGATCGTGATTGGGATAGGAAAATTGGGTTAGAGTGATCACACCCTTGGACTCGAGTTTCTGGGCCAGAATTTCTAGCGAGAACGATATCGGTGTCGAGTCGACAAACGCTTGAGATTCGAAATCTGCGGTACGGATGAGCATCCCATAAAATAAACGTACTTCATTCTCCCATACCGCCTCGTACGGTTCATTGAAGAATCGACACCAGCCTTTAGACACGAACAGGCTGGTGACAGAACTAGGAAGCTAATCCCAAAGACACTCAATGTGGATTTTTCGTTTAGGACCGAAGAAACGGCGACACCAAATTCCCTCACGGCGGGAACGATATTCTCCATTGCCATCGAGCAGCACTTTAATGGAATTATATTTCTGGGGAGAAGCCATTGGAAATAAAGATCTAGACAGATAGAGAGAGTAGAAAATGGAGATGGAGTTGTGAAGAAAAGTGGGGAGTATAGGTTGCTATTTATAGGTGTGATGGGTGAGAGTGGGTGTACAAAATTTTTGGGGAGAGGAAATGAATGGGGGTGTGGAGGCTAAGAGGTCTTAACCTCGGGAAGGGGCAGAACCTACAGATAACTGGATCGATCCGGATTCAGACCAGACCGATTCGGTCTTTTATTTACTTTTTTCGATTTAGTGATCGGATCGGTTCTTTTTTTTTCAGGGCCGGACCGATCCGATTTGTAAAAATATTCCTGCTTCCCCTGCCCAGTTCAGTGGTCACTCTCCTCGCACTTTTTACTATCCAACACACCTTCCAATGCAATTGGACTTCAAAACTCTCAGAACTTCCATCAAAACCCAAAATGCTCTCATGACATGTGCATGACTCCCACCTCTGATATTAACACACAACTATGAATTCCTAACTAGCCTAACATCCTATTACTACTATACACAAATTTCACCCCATACACGTCGGGGGTGCGACGACCTCTCCCATTTCGCTCAGTCAATCCCCATAAATGGGGTCCGACAACCAGATTGTGTCGTCTTCAGCAACAATTCCTTCTAGATACGGCTCGAGACGTTGTCCGTTAACCTTGAATGTGTTTCCCCCTTATTTATCCTCTAATTCAACAGCTCCATGGGGGAATACTTCCTTCACAATGAATGGACCTAACCATCGTGACCGCAATTTTCCAGGAAATAAGTGTAACCTCGAGTTGTAGAGAAGTAATTTCTGTCCCGAATGAAACTCTTTACGTCGGATGATTCGATCGTGAGCTCGTTTCATTCGTTCCTTTAAGATTTTAGTACTTTCATACGCATCGTTGCGTATTTCTTCCAACTCGTTCAACTGAAGTTTGCGTGCTTCTCCGGCTTTTTCCCTGTTAAAATTCACCCTTTTAATAGCCCAATACGTCTTGTGTTCAATTTCAACAGGGAGATGACAAGGTTTTCCATACACAAAATGAAATGGGGACATCCCAAGGGGATTTTTGTATGCAGTTCGATAAGCCTAGAGCGCATCATTCAATCTGAGAGACCAATCTTTCCTGTTAGGTTCGACTGTCTTTTCCAAGATATTCTTGATTTCCTGATTCGCTAGCTCGGCCTGGCCATTCAATTGGGGATGATAAGTCGTTCCAACCTTATGGACAACCCCATACTTTCTCATTAGCTTTTCCATTGGCCTATTGTAAAAATGAGTGCCATTATCACTGATGATTGCCTTAGGAACTCCAAAGCGAGACAGTATGTGTTCTTGAATGAATTTTATCACCACTTTATTATCATTCGACCTTGTAGCTATTTCCTCTACCCATTTTGAGACGTAGTCTACTGCGACGAGGATGTATAGAAAGCCAAAAGAGGGTGGAAAAGGCCCTATGAAGTCAATACCCCAACAATCAAACAACTCAATGACAAGTATGGGGGTTAATGGCATCATGTCACGGCGAGTAATAGCTCCCATTCGTTGGCATCTATCACACGATTTATAAAAACTATTCACATCTCGAAAGATTGTGGGCTAAAAGAGACCACTTTGCAGGATTTTTGCAGCAGTTTTGTTCTTGGAGAAATGACCTCCACATGCTTCCGTATGACAAAATCGGATTACCCCTTGAATTGCGTGACCAAGTAATGAACTTCTTTCTCTTTTACGGAGCCCAATCAGAGGGAATGACCCCCGTGACCAGGTAATTTACTATATTCGCAAACCAGGGAAGAGAAGAAGTAGCAAATAGATTCTCATCCGGAAAACACTCGTCTATGGGGATTGGATCAATAGATACGTTAGACGAGAGCCATGACAAATGGTCGGCAACGACGTTTTCTACTCCTTTCTTATCTTGAATTGAAAGATTAAACTCTTGTAGGAGTAGGATCCACCTAATTAGGCACAATTTGACATCTTTCTTGGTCAGAAGATATTTGAGTGCCGAGTGATCAGTGAAGCAAATGATGGGCGACCCAATAATGTAAGAGCGAAATTTTTCGAGAGCAAAAATGACTGCTAGTAATTCTTTCTCCGTGGTGGAGAAGTTAAGATGGGGGCCAGATAATGTCCTACTAGCATAGTAAATAACATGAGCTTTCTTATCTTTCCGCTGTCCTAGAACAACCTCAATCGCGTAATCACTTGCATCACACATAAGCTCGAATGAGAGTGACCAATCGGGAGCTTGCATGATAGGAGCAGAAATTAACATGGTTTTTAGTTTATCGAAAGATTCTTGGCATGCGTTGTTCCATTCAAACGAAGTGTCCTTCATGAGAATATTACTTTAGGGTCTAGCAGTTGCGCTAAAGTCCTTGATAAACCTCATGTAAAATCCAGTATGGCCTAGAAAGGACCTCACATCTTTCAGTGATTTTGGCGGGGGTAGCTCAGCTATTACTTCAATTTTTGCTCGATCAACCTAAATTCCCCTAGATGAAATTATGTGGCCCAGAACTACGCCCTCAGTGACCATAAAATGGCATTTTTCCCAATTGAGGACGAAGTCTTTTTCCATACACTAGAATAAAACTTTTTCAAGATTAGCTAAACATTGGTCGAAAGAGGGACCGAAAATGCTGAAATCGTCCATGAACACCTCAAGATCTTTTTCTATCATGTCGCTAAAGAGACTCAACATGCACCTTTGGAAAGTCACGGGCGCATTACATAACCCAAAAGGCATACGTTTATAAGCAAACGTACCAAATGGACATGTAAAAGTCGTCTTTTCCTTATCAAGTATATCCACTTCAATCTGATTATAGACAGAATACCCATCTAGAAAATAATAATAAGGATGGCCCGCCACTCGTTCAATCACTTGGTCAATAAAAGGCAAGGGAAAATGATATTTTCTTATTCCCGCATTGAGTTTTTGATAATTAATGCAAACACGCCACCCGGTGGTGGTGCGTTGAGGTATTAATTCTCCTTGGTATTTTCAACTACAGTCATACCCGACTTCTTCGGGACGACCTGAATTGGGCTCACCGATTTACTATCAGAAATGTGATAGGTAATCCCAACATCTAACAATTTGATGATCTTCACTCGAACTACATCTTTTAGGGTTAGATTCAGTCGCCTTTGCATTTCTCTCGAGGGCTTCACCTCCTCCTCGAGGTGGATGTTATGGGTACAAATCAAAGGACTTATATATTTCAAACCTGCTATAGTCCAATTAAAATCACTTCTATGCTTTTGCAAAATATTCAACAACTTGACCTCTTGCTCTTTTTATAAACTAGAAGAAACAACAACAGGAAATGTATCATCTTCTCCTAGAAATGCATATTTTACATGAGAGGGTAGTTTCTTTAACTCAAGACTAGGAAATCTATCTTCAGAGGGGATCATGCGTGACTCCCACGGGGGTAACTCTTTAAATCTAGAAATCCAGTCAACATCTCTCAACTTCTCAAAAGTCACTTATTCTTGTAACAAAGCTCTCAACTCCTCCACTTCATTCTCAAACTCAGTATAAGAACTCTCACTCTCGACACCTTGCACTAAATAAACTTTAAGTGCATCCCCACCTATGATCTCCTCCATGTGCTCCTCCACCACCTCTTCAATAAGATCCACCTCATGAATTTCATCCTCATTACCCATTTGGTTAGCAACATTGAAAATATTGGTCTCGAAGGTCATGTTCCCAAAAGTGAGTTGCAATTGGGCATTCCGTGTGTTGATCAAAGCATTAGCAGTAGCTAAAAATGGACGACCCAAAATTATGGGAACATGATTACTAGAATGGGGGGAAGGCTCTGTGTCCCAAATGACAAAGTCTACAGGGAAGTACAATGTGTCCACTTGAACTATCACGTCCTCCACAATCCCTTGAGGTACTTTCACGGTTCGATCCACTAGATGTAGAGTGATTCATGTAAGTTTAAGGTCACCTAAATCAAGCTGCTTATAGATATAGTATGGAAGGATATTCACACTCTCACTTAAGTCGAGCAAGGATTTTTCAACTCTACTCTCTCCAATAACACACGAGATTGTGGGTGAAGATCATTAAGAAGGACCAAGCTCACGTTTTGTACCAAAAAGATGTTCTTCTTAACCTTAAGCCATAATTTGATAGTCAAAAGATCTTTGATGACTTTGGCATAGGCGGGAATTTGCTAGATAGCATCCAGAAATGGGAAGTTCAACTTTACTTGCTTCAGAACATCTAACACTTCAGTGTGCGAGGCTCCCTTTTTGGATGGTGCCAAGCGTTGAGGAAATGGAGCAGCAGTGGGCAATTTTACTTCAAGTTCTGGCTCAACTTCTTCATCCTTATCATCCATATGCAATGGGGTCTCCTCAGACTCTGAAACTTCTTTAGCCTTAGATTCTTTGGGAGGTGGTGGCGCTAAATCAATTACGCGACCACTGCGCAGAGTTGTGATAGCTTGACATTTCTCTGGCAAATTCGATGATGTAGAGTTAACCGTAGCTTTCCCTTGGGGAGGTCTTTGGCCTTGAGCTGGGAATTTACCCTTCTTTTGAGTGTTCAACGCAGATTGCAACCTAGAGATGCTAGTATGAATTTCTGTGAACATTCGATCATAATTGACATTGCTTTCCTTTTCAGATTGGATGAGTTGATTCAGATTATCCTCAAGAGATCGCCTAGGTGGAGTAACATACGCACCAGGTGATGGTACTTGCATAGGGGTTTGCATCGGAGGCATTTGTTGAAATTGAGGAGGGGGTGGAGGCAAAGCAACAGAATTAGGAGCAATCCCATTTTGTGGTTGTCCATAGTTGAAACCAAGATGATTCCTCCAAGATTGATTATATTAATTACCCTTAGGCACATTAAAATTTCCTCGAATCCTATAGCTTCTACTTGCTCAGTATACATTGCCTTGTAGGCAGGTATGGTAGGACATCCTTTGGTAGAATGACCAGCAACACAAATGGCACACACTTTCTCTTTTCCAGCTTGAATGGGTCCGATAACTTCTCTCAATCGAACCTCAAGTATGTCTTTGAAACTCTTTTCTAACTGGTCAAATCGACGATCTAACAAGGTGTCATTGTCCAAGTGATAAATACCGGATGCAGCAGGCGAGTTGGACACTTGTCGATTTTTATTTTGACTATTGGGGTCAGAAACATCCCATGCTTGCGTAGTCTTCGCTACGTATTTCAGATGAGCCTCAGCATCACTCGAGTCTAGCTCCCAGAATGGTCTTTCGTACATTGTCTGCACGAGTTATTTAGATGCTAAAGTAAGCCCTTGATGAAAAAATGAAATGATATGATATTTTTCGAATCCATAATGTGGGCAAGCACTAACTAACTTCTGAAAACGTTCCCAACACTTGTCGAAAGCTTCATTCTCATTTTGGCGAAAAGCTTGTATTTGAGATTTGATAGAGTTTGTTTTGTGCTGAAGAAAGAACTTGGAGAGACACTTAGTCTGCATATCTCTCCAGGATAAAACAGAATTCGGGGGTAGTGACCATAGCCATGTTTTAGCTTTATACTTTAAGGAAAAAGGGAAGAGCTTTAACCGGATAACATCTTGTGGGCAGGTTTGATCACCAAACGTTTCACAGGCTTCTTCGAATTCTCTAATATGGAGATATGGTTTTTCAGAATCCATCCCATGAAATGTAGGAAGGATTTAAATCACCCCATTACGAAAGTGGAACTAACCGGCATTATACGGAAGTAAAATGCAATCAGGGGTAACAGTTCACTCAGGAAATAAAAGATCTTTCATGGGAAGATACGATAACTCTTCCTCTCCAGCACCAACACCAACACTACCGTGCATAGACATATTACTACCCAATAATTCAGAACCCGCAGTCACTGTTTGACTCAAAGTGCGACTTGTGATTAAATTATTAGGTGAAGGAGGTGGAACCCAAAAGTGAGGAGAGTCGGTGGTACGAGAATTTTCAGAATTAGCTTCAGCAATGGGATTTTCGTGAACTTGAGTTGGAAAGGGATTTTGCATATAATCTTATGAGAGATGAGATGATTTTTTTTTTTATATAGGAATAAATCAATTGAGAATTTAATTTCACTTTCCTAAATATCACCAATTTACGATCCCCGGCAACGGTGCCAAAAACTTGACGCGACTAAGAATGTATCTCAGAAGTGCGTTCTCTCTAGTTTTCTCTTTTCATGCATGTTTTTCATAAAAACCCATAAATAATTTCCTCATATCATATAAATTATTAGATTTCGTATTTCTTAAACTCAGAAATCAAGTCTCTAATATTTATTCCAATTAATATATGAATTAGTTCCATTATGTTATCACAAAAACACACGTTCATGCTAGATTTCATCAATTCTACCATGGGTATTATAACCTCTTTAAAACATGCAAGATACACACTTGCCTTTGCACTAATAGGTCTGATTTTTTATTGTGTGTGATGAGGATGCCTTCCTTTTCTTTCGATTGCACTTTGATGGTAAATGTCATGCAAGAAAGTGTTAAATCTCCAAGAACTCTCTCTTTCTCCTCTCTAATGGCCTCCTCTTGATTTCTTAGGGGTTAAAATGTGTTTAGCTACTGCCATAACTAATAATACTAAGGTTTATAATCCCTAATCTCGAAATTAGGCTAACGGGCCAAGCCCAATTGACCCGAACACCCCCGTGTGGCTCGATTATGACTAAAAAGGCTTCGGGACCCAATCATTACCCTCGGGTACACTATTTCGACTATCTCAACTCATTCGGAATCAACCATGATCTTAAAATTTCCATTTGAGTCACTCTACAATAATTTCCTATCTCGACTCCAAACAGTCTACACGTGACTCTCGGTTTGAGATAAAATTCTGCCACATCATCATCACTCGTTATGACATAAAAAAATCATTTACCATTCATTTATTAATTTTATTCATAAACATTAATCATTCTCCCCCGATTAATATTTTAGCCAATTACATAATATTTAATTCCATTAAATTACGGCACAAGTGTAATTTAAAAAAAAAATACTGAATTAAATAAATTCTAAATACTCAGAAATATAGGGTATTACATACTTCCCCCCTTACAAAGGAATTTCGTCCATGAAATTTAGATGTATCTACGGTAATAACTCTGAATACTGTTCTCGTATGTCATCCTCCCGCTCCCACATTGACTCATACACATTGTGGTGCCCCTACTCAACTAGAAACCAAGGGTACCGCTTTAGATCGCAACTTACTCTCACTATGATCGAGTATCACCATCGATCTCTCCTCGTACGAGATATCTGGCTGCAAGTCGATATCTTCTAATAGGGCATGTAAGAAAGATCTCTCACTCTTCTGATACCTCTTCAACGATAACACGTGGAACACATCATAAATCCACTGTAATCCCAGGCTATATGCCACTGGTCCTACCCTCTCGATAATAAAAAATAGTCCCACATATCTCGGTGCTAGCTTTCCCTTCTTATCGAATCTCATAACCCCCTTCATAGGAAACAACCGTACCAACACTTGGTCATCAACATCAAGCTCTATGTCCCTCTTATCTGCATCGGCGTAACTCTTTTTCCGATCCTAAGCTATACAGATACACCCTCAAATCAACTAAATCTTGGTAATGGTGTCCTGAATCATCTCTGGCCCCAATAGTTTTTATCCCCCACCTCTAACCAGGAAATGGGCAAACGATAAAGTCATCCATATAGGGCCTTAAATGGTGCCATACCAATGGTAAATCAGTAGGAGTTATTATACGCAAACTCCACCAAAGGAAGGTCCTACTCCCATCCTCCACCAAACTCAAGTATGCACATCCTCAATATATCCTCTAACATCTGATTAACTCGCTTTGTCTGCTCATCAGTCTGTGGATAATACATTGTACTCAATTGTAAATTTGTTTCCATAGCCTCCTAGAAGCTCTGCCAGAAAAGGGACACAAAAATCTTATCTCGATCGGACACAATATTAATCAGAACCACGTGTAGCCGAACTATCTCAGGGATGAAGAATTGTGTATACTGCCTCATCTCAAAATCTGTACGAATCGAAAGAAAATGGGCCACCTTTGTCAATCGATCCACTATCACCCATATAGAGTCATGACCTCGCTGTGATATCGGTAGCCCGGTAATGAAACCCATGGAGATGATCTCCCACTTCTATACTAGAATTTCGAGTGGCTGCAACACTTCCGTCGGTCTTTGGTGGTCTACCTTCACTAGCTGGAAGGTAGCACACTTTGAGACAAGATTCGCTATGTCCTTCATCCTTAACCACCAATACTACCTATGCATATCCTGGTATATCTTATCCCCACCGAGATGTACCATAAACATGGACACGTGAGACTCTAACATCACTTAATGTCTCAAATTATCATACGCAAACCTCCCTCTGAACTGATCGAATACGACTCTGCCCCATCAGCTAACAACTGGTGAACTCTATCCTGGCAAAACTGATCCCCTGCATGTACTTTCACCACCCTCGTAACAATCTCGAGCGTAATAGCTAATACGTACATACAAGCCCTGACAATCTTATTGTCGTGTTGAAGCTATCTCCACTTCGCCTTGTAAAACTTCAATATCTCCCCAGTGGGTTGTGGGCTCATTGCGTCTGCCACTACGTTAGCCTTACCTGGATGATATTAAATATCAAAATGGTAATCCTTTATAAACTCTAACCACCTCCTCTGCCTCATGTTCAGATCGTTATGCGTGAACAAATACTAAAGATATTTATGATCCGTAAATAAGGTAAACTGCTCCCCCAAAAGATAATGCCTCCAGATCCTCAAGTTGTTGCTAACTCCAAGTCATGCATGGGGTAATTCCTCTCATGGGGATTAAGCTTGCGAGATGCATAAGCTATATCCCTCTCTTCTTATTGTAATACACCCCCAAGTCCCTGTAAGGATGCATCTGTGTATACATGGTACTCCACTCCTCCCCTAGACAGTTCAAGTAGAGGTGCTGAGGTAAGTTTGTCCTTTAGCTTATTGAAAGCTAACTAATAATGGTCATCCCAAACAAATGGCATCCCTTTGCAAGTCAGATTCATCAATGGACCCACAATATTCAAGAATCCCCAAATGAATTGTCTATAGTATCCGGCTAGTCCCAAAAAACTGCGAACCTCGGTTGGTGCATGGGTTGTCCCCAGTCCTTTACCGTTAAAACTTTGCTCGGATCAATCACAATACCCCTATCAGATATGATATGGCCCAGAAACTTCACCTCTTGAAGCCAAAACCCACACTTCTCAATTTTTGTTTACAACTGGTGCTCCCGCATTATTTGTAAAACCATCTGTAGATGCTCAACATGCTCCTCCTCCGAATGAGAGTAAACTAGAATATTATCGATGAACACGATCACGAACTGGTCAAGGAACTCTCTAAAAACCCGATTCATCAGATCCATGAATATTGATAGCGCATTGGTGAGACCAAATGGCATTACCCTAAACTTATATGACCCATACCATGTTAGAAAAACAGTCTTAGGCCTCCTCCCTGACGCGCAACTGATGATATTCGGACCTCAAATCTATTTTAGAGAAATAATTTGATCCTCTTAACTGGTTGACCATATCATCGATCTGAGGTAGTGGGTACTTATTTCAGATCATAACCTTATTCAACTCCCTGTAATCGATACATAACCAAAGCGATCCATCCGTCTTCTTGATAAATAACACCAACGCACTCCGCGATGATGTACCCTACCCCAGGAACTGCTGAATCTTCTCCCTCAATTCCCTCATCTCGAATGGGGCCATACGGTAAGGTTCTCAGGCGATAGGCCTCGTACTCGACGCTAGATCAATAACAAACTCAATTTCCCAGCTAGGCGGCAGCTCGAGTATCTCCTAGAACACGTCCTCAAACTCCCTCACCACTGGAATCAAGTCCATAGAAACAACCACCTCCTGTGAGGTATCATCCTCAATGTAATACAAATATGTGCTCGACCCTTCCTCAGTAAGAGGTATCGCCACTAAGAACATCTCCTGCCGTGGAATTGAGAATAGAGTAGTCCTTCTAAAACAATCCACCATCCGCCCGGTATCCAACTAACCAATCCATACCCAAAATGACGTCATACCCCTCCATATCTAACACGTTAAGGTCGACGGTTAAACATGATCTCCCCACATCAATATCCACACCCTTACATATCGAGTGTATAAGTGACCCACTACCTAACGGTGACTCTATACATATAATGAGACTACTAGCTATCTTTAATAGACTGATAGCTCGTGCAAATCTAGTCGCTATGAAAGAGTGTGATGCCCTCATATCAAATAAAATCCTACCCTCAAGCTCGTGAATAGGAAATGTACCTTCTTCTACCTATGGGGCTTATTATATGACTGCATCTTGGACGTTATAGACACGTCCGTGCTGTAATTGCCCCTGCTGCGGTGGGGCTGATGGGCCTGGTATTGTAGGTGGTATCTGCGCCTACTGGGCACCCTACTGCTACGGTGCTCTACCTTGCTGAGGGTAGTCTTTCCTATTATGGCCTAAGAAGTCTCTCTATCGCTGACCCTAATGTCCCTAACGGTGCTGACCCTGTTGTTAGCCTTGATGGCCTCCCCCATTGTTCTCTTGGCCTTGACGGCCCCAAGAAACCTGATACTACTGAAGACCCTGGTGGGCTTACTTAAAACCTCCATCGGGTCGATAAACACCAGATCTAATTCACTTGGCCTGATCCCCATGTTGAGAATCCTGCCCTGGTGCCTACCCAACTTCTGCTGCTGCTGCTGCTGTGCTCCACTAGCATCGCTCCCACCTGCCTTGCCCAATTGGCTAGGATCACCTCCTCTCTTGCTTCCCTTCACACGTAAGCGATGGTCTTGGAAATGTAAAAGTGCGGTATTGATGCATCTATGTAAGTTTTCAATGCGGGGTTGTCAATTAAATGTTGCTTGATCCTCCAGGCTAGTCCATCGATAAAATTTAGCTTCTTCTTTTCTTCATTGTCCACCTCGTCTGCCATAAAATTTACCAAACGAGTGAACTCCTCCTCGTACTCATCTACTGAGCGATCACCTTGAGTCACCCCATTGAACCTCTTCCGCATATCAGTCTCAACGGCTCGCAAAAAATACTTGCGATCAAACTGTACCCAGAACTTGACAATGGACATCGTGTCCCCCTCCCCGACAGTAACAATCGAATCCCACCACTGTAACTCTGCTCTAACAAGCCTAAAAGTGGCCAACATCTGCTTCTTCATATCGCTACACTCAACCATCCACAGGTGACGCTGAATATCTTTCATCCACTGGCACAACAAAATCACGTATGAGCTACCCTGAAACTCGGGTGGGTGGCTCTTCTGAAATGCCTCCCTCACTCTCTGCCAATCTGAGGGCCCCGGGTGGGCCTGGACAATAGGTGCCACTGGCTGTGGTGGTTGTTGGTCCTAAGGAAAGTGGAGAACCATGGAAATCATAGCGACGTTAACTACCTATGACACAATCGCTGCCACCTCTGCTGTTGACACTATCCCTTGTGGTGGCTGTGACTGCGGTGCCTGTGGCTCCTGCTGAGACTCTCTCTGATCTGCTCTCGCAGTTGCCCTCGTCAGTTATCCTCTCTTGGGTGGTATCTAAAAATAGATTGAATTGTATTCATAGCCAATAAAAATATAATAGCAGAAGATCGTAATCTCAAATATGTAATCATAAATGCAACAATCCTAATAGTAAGGCTATGTGTCAAAGAGCGCTATGATAAAATCGTAGTTAGCTGTACAGATCCTATGGACACTAGAACCTGATGCTCTGATACCATTTGTGACACCCCACCTATTTTAACCACGGGTGATCAGCCATTTATCTAAACAAACAGGAATCTCATTTGGTTCATTCTTAGCATCGCTGCCGAAAGCCTTTTAATTTACTAACCACCTATGTTCATCAAGTCAGTGTTAAATTTTATCTTTCATTATAATGACGATATGCGAAAAAATAAATAAAGTAACAAACCATCCACAATATAAATATCTGAAACCAACACACGATAAATAACTAAATTAATAATACCGACCAAACAATCGGTTCCCATAACAAATCCAAATGCAAGTCTGAATAATAAACTGAATTCACAAAGTCTAATAAATAAATTGAAGTAGTAAATAATCTAAAGGATCAAGACACCCAAATGAAATACTGAATGAAACTCCTAAACTAAGAATGAATAATTAAAGCGTCTACATCAACTCCTGCAAGCCTCCACAAGTGCTGAAGCTATGCATCCCTAAAAAGAATTCCTCAAGCTTGGCGTCCCTATGGCTGGATACCTAAAAGGTTTTGAAAAATAAATTTGACATGGGTCAGAGCTCGAGAAAAACTGTTTGAAAACATTTTTCAAGTGTTTAAATAAGTTATTTGATACACACATTAGTACAACGTACACTCCCTTGAGTTCCTCATCTATCATTTAAAGTGCACACCTAATGTCTCCTACTTATCTATGCTACCCACCCCAACCAGATAACGTATCTAACTAACCATAACATGTCTAGCTCCATCGTATTACACATATGACACACTTCTATAATATTAATAATTAGTATTACTCGCGTATTATTATTGAGTCATTTATTTAAGTATCTCTACTTAAATTACTTTTAGATATACACAATCTATCGGTTCTACTATCACATATAAGTAGATAAATCACACTTGTATATATTTATCACACATATAACATATATATAACTATAGCATCCCCCGGAATGACCCCCGTGATGCTGACATACTCTACTATCATGTCCATCTACCTCTCGTACTAAATCAAGGACTACTAATTCAAAATGTCTCCTCAAACCCAAAATTAAACAACACACAATGGAGGCGAACATAGTTATAAGCCTTTGGACTATGCACATACCTAATGTACCCAAATGACCTGCCAATCCGACTAATAATATCACATAGTGGGCTGCACTAAGTTCTATGTTCTGGGGCACAAATCTAGACCTCGCTAGAATTGTCAAGGTGGGATCGACCTCTGCGCAGAACCTCCCATGATAGCATGCAGCGAAGGTATGTTCACACACATACAAATCACATCATAGGTATTCCCACAACCTATATATATACATCATCAGCATAGGTATACACATGACCTATAATATATCCCATACATAGAATTTATCTCTCTCGAATACTTGACATACGAATAATTCTCACATAATGTTTATTCCATATTTTCCAGGCATCGCTCACTACCCAAAGGTTCCATTGCTTACGTTCATTCAGTGGTTATACATCTCCATACTACTAATTTATGTCTTAGGTTATCGTTCCCTCTTCTCGTAACCAAAATCGTAAATTCTCAATACGTCACTCAATCGGTTAAGCCTCTTTCGTCCAAGTTCCAATTTACCCTCATTAAGGATAACCGAACCCTAATCAGGTACCTACTGACATCCCCTAAGTCCTTATATGAATATTAAACATATACCAAAGTTTTTTTCATAATTAATCCCTTAAAAATTCAAACAAGTAAATTCTGGGTATAACAAGTCGCCCTAACCGATTCTAGTATGGTGCCGAACCGGTTCGAGGTCGAACCGATTATAAGGGATAGCCGAACTGGTTCAAAACCCCTAGCAGCCCATCTTCTTCCCTGTTATGGGTTTCCACCATTTTAAGCAAAAAAAACCCCATGAATCGTACCCAATCACCCATATAATTTGTCCCAACATCGAATATGAGTATATAAACAAGTTCTAATGAATCTCTATTGTTAAAACATCATCAAATCCATAACTTTCAAGAATTCATCAAAGGTTTTTCTACACAAACCCTAGTTTTCTCTTTTCATGCATGATTTTAATAAAAACCCAAAACTAATTTCCTCATATATTCTCAATTATCAGATTCATATTTCTTAAACCGAGAAATCAATTCTCTAATGTTTATTCCAATTAATACATGAATTAATTTCATTATTTTATCAAAAAAATACACGTTCATGTTAGATTTCATCAATTCTACCATGTATATTAAACCTCTTTAAAACATGTAAGATAAAATTTGCCTTTGCACTAGTAGGTATGATTTCGTGTTGTGTGTGATGATGATGCCTTCCTTTCCTTCTGATTGCACTCCGGTGGTAAAGGTGATGCAAGAAAGTGTTAAATATCCAAGGACTCTCTCTTTCTCCTCTCTAATGTCTTACTCTTCATTTCTTAGGGTTTAGAATGTGTTTAGTTGCTGCCCCAACTATTTAAACTTAGGTTTATAGTCCGTAATCCCGAAATTAGGCTAACGGGCCATGCCCAATTGACCCGAACACTCCCGTGTGGCTCGATTATGACTAAAAAGGCCCCATGACCCAATTACTACCCCCGGGTACACTATTATGACTATTTAGACCCATTCGAAACCATCCATGATCTCAAAATTATCATCCGAGTCACTCTACAATAATTCCCTATATCGATCCCAAATAGTCTACACGCGAATCTCGATTGAGATAAAATATTATCACGTCACCATCACTCGCTATGACGTACAATAATCATTTACTATCCTCATAGTAATTTTATTCATAAGCATTAATCATTCTCTCCCGATTAGTAGTTTAGTAAATTACATAATATTTAATTCCATTAAATTACGGCACACGTGTAATTTAAAAAAAACAAATTAAATAAATTCTAAATACTCAGAAATATGGCGTGTTACAGTTGCAGAGGCTGAAAGTTATAGAAATTTTACAAAAGATATTTTTTGAGGTCGTTCATATTTTCAAAATCATTAATTTCGATTTTGTGATCACTACACCATTGATTCACAATTCATGCCACAAATAACCACAAAGCCATGAGATTTTGAATATCCTCTATAGATATACCATAAACTTATCTTTATTGAAAACTAATAATCATACGAATCAAACGATCCGATAAATTAAGTCATCCAGTAGTTTGACCATCAAATTGGATGAATGACAAAAATGTCTCCTTTCCGTGTAATTATGTAAGTATTGGCCTATTTCTTGGTTTTATTGTATGTTCCATTATTTATTTGAGGCTGGTCACTTAATTGTTGTATTTGATGTTTTTTGTATTTCAACTTTTTACAACAACAAGTTTCTCAGAGTTGTCTTTGGTCGACCAAATCAACGACGATGACTCGAATTTTGTGCTTGGGACAAACACTTTTAACTAGGAGATATTTTCTTCTTAGAAAATTTGCCAAGACTTTCAAGGACTTTTTCTCAAAGATTATTGATATAGTGAAGCCCCTTATAATACTAGTATGCCTTAAATATACCACTAAATAAGGTGGGCCTCCAACTTTGAAAGTATGGCTATGATGAGGGGTTTCTCGATATTTCCCATAACATAGAGGATGTAAAGGCCAAAGTGAACGAATAGGGATGTAAGGATTTATAATACTAGTATGCCTTAAATATACCTTTATACTGCATTAGCCTCTTTATTCATCAAACTTCTTGAGCCCTTCATATAATTTTTCCAATGTAATTGATTTGGGATGATGTGAAAAATTACAATAACCAGACATATAACTATCTTATCACCGAACAGATGTAAGGCCATCGTACTAATCATTTTGCATGTTGTTACTCAATCATATTTTTATAAGGATTAATTATATAGTGATGCAACAAACTTTACACGTTTTTTCCATTTTAGTCACTGAAATTTATTTTTGATGTATATAACAATGTACTTTCATTTTCTTTCCAAAAACCTAACTTCGTTAAAATAACCTAATGAAACTCTTATATGGAAAAAGGAACATGTCATCTGTAATACCCCGTATTTTCTGCGTTATTTATTTTTGGGGATTAATTGAATTAAATGTTTATTAATTGGAAATTAATCCGGATAATAATATTAACGAGATGTGAGTTAGTATTTTATTATAATGTGCATACTTGGCATTATATGAATATTGGTAATATTGATATTGTCGTGAGTTATAAATACGGCAATTTGGGAATTTTACTTGACGCGTGTGACCGCCACGTCATGATATTGTGCTACATAATTAAAAAGTGAATTTTAGTTCCATTAACCGTATGGTCATTTTGAGTGCGCCAACGCGTCCGGAAGGGTCGAGATAGTCAGAAAACACTAGCCGGAAGTTTAGTTTGGGTCCCGGGATATTTGCGGGCCATACCGACATCTTAAGGGGTAATTTGGTAATTTGTATTTTTGGGAATTAAAAAGTGACGAAAATGGAATTAATAAGCTGACTATTTCCTTAACCCACTTAACCCACTAACCCCACTATATGTCATTATGGGCTACGGGAGAAGTTGATATAGCAATTCAACTCCCACAAACCATTTCACACCTCCATTCTCCATTATCTTCAACCTTGGGAAAAGCTTGAGAGAGAGAGAGAGAAGGGAACCTTGAGAAGAACTTGAGAGAAAGAGAGAAGGGAAGAATTCTGCAGAAAAGAGAGAGAAGGAACAACTTTGTCACAAAGATTCTACACCAAATTCTGAGATAATTAAGGCAAGTGATTTAAACCCTTTTAATTCAAGATATGTTTCCATGTTTAGGAATTTTCGAAATTGATTTTTGGAGTTAAATTAGACCCATGAATTGAAAGATAAAAGCCATGATTTATGTAGGATTTGCATGTAGTATATTCTGGACGAAATTATATGTTGAAAACAGAACCTTGATGATCAAAAGGTAGAATTAGAAGAAACTTAATGATGTTCTTGAATGGAAGAAATCTGGGAAATTTGTGATGTAGTTTTAATCCAAAGTAAACCTTTAAATGATGAATTATGGGATTTAGAATGTTATTGCTGATATAGGATGTTAGTATAACGTTATAGTGACCTTATCTTGAAGTTTCATGCTTAAAAATGGTGAATTGGGATGAAACTGTAACTGCAAAACGAAGCAGTCCGTAACAGACCTGTGTAATCGATCGATCGACATTCATCAGTCGATCGATCGACCACAATCGATCGATCGAAGGTCAAGGTCGATCGATCGACCTTCCCAGAATGAATAAAGTTTTCCTTAATTGAATTTTAATGATGATAACCCTTGGATAATTTTGTTGGAGACATTGTGATTACCCTTAAACTTTAAGGAAGACCAGTAGGCATGATTATGAGATTGGACTTTAATTAGAATTTAATTTGAGGAATTATTCTAAATTAATGAAATTCGTTATGTGAGTTAATATTTGGGTTAATAGTACAAATTTGAATAATTTGATGAAATAAGGTTTGGGGCAGAAGTAAGGACCTTAGGTATAGCGATGTTATATGAGGGAATCACGGGAACTTAATAGTCTATTCGAGATAGGTTTTAAGTTTAAAATATTACGACGTGAGACGTGTCGACTATTTAATTTATATATTGTCGGGATACTTGAAATATATGAATTGGGAATAATGGTATAATGATGTAGAGAATACCCTTATTAATATTGAAATATCTAAGATGTGTGAATGCTTAGTATATAATCTTATGTGTATGACATACCTACCATACTTGCTATCACAGAGGTTACGTTCGCTTAGGACCTTCTTATCCTTGTGTTTCCCGGATTTAGATTGGTGCCTAGAGGACATAGTTCAAGAGAATGACTTATTTGTGAGTTAATAAGCCAGCTGACTATGGAGCGTAGGTATGTACGTGACCATGGATATGATTGAATTATGTTCGCCTCCATTTATGTGTGTGGTGTTGATTCCAACAATTCCTGAGAGATTCGGAATTTGTAATCCTTATGTACGTGATGTACCGGGATGGATAGCAGAGTATGTGTGCACCGCAGCTTAGCCTTTGGGTTCTTGTATTGTATATTTATGATGTGAAAAAAATACGGTTAATCGAGAAGGAATTTACTATAATAAATTGTGAGTATAATTATGGTAATGTTTTGAAAGATAAAAAGAGATCTTTTTGGTATTGTTAATAATTGTGAATCCGGGAATTAAAGTAGAACTCTCTATTTAATTATTAAGGTTGGAAATTTAACGAGAACCGAGTAGAAGTGTTAGAAACTCTTTAGATATTTATGAGATAACACACGAATGGGTACATGAACGTTAGGAGTGCACAGTTAGACGAGAGGTGAGTATATCATGTGAGAGCACGTCCTAACATGTACTTTGCATATACTGTTTTAAATGTTTTTAAAGCACTTGCAGGTTTTTAAAATATCTCCACATTCGGGCTCTGACCCGTTTGCTTTCAAATCTATCTTTTTGTAAAACCATTTTAGGTGCCCAGCCACAAGGTCACCATGCATAGGATTTCCATTCTGATGACGAGATGTAGCTGCTTGTGGAAGCTACAGGGACTTGCTTTTAGACGCTTATATCATTTGGACTCCTTATTCATTATTCCTCAGTTGTAGGGCATGTCGCCCAAGTTCTATTAGATACATTTCCATTTCAGTTTTCAGACGTTGGCATGTATTCATTTCAGTATTCAGTATTTCATTACTTACTTCAGTTGTGAGATTGTATTATGAGGAGTTTTTCCTCCAGTTTTATTTATAGCATGTTACGGTTATTCTATTACTTCATTATGGTGAATGGTGTTATTATTTCTTCATTATACTTGCATGTTAATCAGACTTTAAATTAAAATTTGGCACTTACTTTTTAAATACTAGGTGGTTAGTAATAATAAAACGTTTTCGACAGTGATGCTGTTAACTGAGCCAACTTGGCATTTTGAATTAATTTTATAAAGGAGTAGCTACCCGGTGTTTAATTAGTCGGGGTGTCACAGGTGGTATCAGAGCATCAGGTTCTAGTGTCCTTTAGGATCTGAACGGCTTATTATGTTTTCCGCTGAGCTTTCTTTGATATAGAGCCCTATATTTTAGGACTGTTGTGTTCTTTTGTTTATGCTACGTTCTTCAGCTATTTTAAAGTTTATAACTGTGAACTTATAGACTTTATTCTTATTTCAGAATGCCTCCACGACGTGCGCCACGAGTTCCCAGGAATGCGGCGCCAGAACCACAACCCGCACCGGTTCAGGGCATGATGAACGCCGCTGAGGTTGCAGCTATTGTAGCCCAAGCGGTAAATGCCGCCATTGCCGTTGTTCAGCAGGCACCGCCTCAGGCGCCGGTTGCCGCGCCAGTTCAGGCAACTTCATTCCCGTCTGCTTGGGAGCGCGTACGTGACGCTTTTCAGAAAGCGCATCCGCCAGAGTTTGCAGGCAGCTCAGATGTAGTAGTCTCGAGCCAATGGAGGAAGGATATACAGCGGCACTTAAGGATGTATGAGTGCACGGATGTTCAGAAGCAGATGCTAGCTACTTTTAAGCTAGTTGGACCTGCATTGCAGTGGTGGGAGTCTATTACCACCGTAGAGGAGAGGGATGCTCTCACTATTCATGAATTTTGGGTGCGGTTCGACCGCAAGTACTTTCCGTCAGCAGTTCACACAGAAATGAGGAGGAGATTGATGAGTTTGAAGCAGGAGGGCAAGACAGTGGCCGAGTATGAGGCCGAGTTCACTAATCTTTTGAATATCGTTCCTGATGAGATACCGTCAGAGAAGAAGAAGATTGAGAAATTTACCGACGGGTTGACATGGAGGATCCGTCAGCATCTGTTAGGGAACCTTTCGTTGGCCACGTATTCTGATGTGGTTAACGCTGCATTGTTACATTGCCAGGACCACCGTTTTCATATGGCCGAGGGCAAGAGATCGGGGGAGTCTAGCCATCAGGGCAGGACTGGAGGACATGGTACCGGTGGGGCATAATCCTTTCAAGGGCAGAGACAGGTAGAGCAGGGTTCTCAGCAGGGGGATCAAAAGAGGTTCCGTTCAGGAGGTTTCAGGAACGGTCAGGGAGGATTCCGAAATGGCCAGCAGGGTCATAACGGTCATCAGGGCCAGCAGGGTCAAAATGGCCAACATCAGCAGTTTCAGCAGGGCCAGCAGGGCCAAGGGAGGAATGGTAACGGCCACCAGGGCCGGGGACAGCAAGGGCAGAGGGGAGGGAACTTCCCGGGGAAATGTTTCATTTGTGGTAAGATTGGCCACAAACGTCAGGAGTGTCCTGATAAGGGCCGGGCCCCACAGCAGCAGCAGCAGGGTGCTCGACAGGAGCCACAGAGGCCACTCTTTCCACCAGCCCTCCCAGCTCCAGCTCAGATCATTCCAGCAGTTCCTGTGCAGCAGGGGAAGCTACAGTATGGACGTGTTTACAACGTCCACCAGGCTGCAGTTCCACAGGCACCGCCCGCGATTGAGGGTACGTTTCCTATCCATGGCACTATGGGTCGGGTATTATTTGATACGGGTACTACACATTGTTTTATAGCTACACACTTCGCCAAGGCGTTAGGATTGTTAGCCACAGCAGAGAGCACAGTTACGTGTGTCGACTCACCTTTGGGGAATGGGTCACTTATATTCTTTATATGTCGGGGAGTGGGGGTAGAGATTGGTGGTTTGGTATTACCTGCGGACATGTTGGTACTAGATATGCATGTTCACGATGTTATTATCGGTATGGACTGGCTCGCTGATCATAGAGCAATGATTGATTGCTTTGGTGGGAACATTGTTTTTGCCATTCCGGGGTAAGAGATGTTTGTTGTGGCGATGCCTCGCCCAGAGGGAGGCTCGACCGCTCATTTATATTACATTGAGGAGGATACCTCTAAGGAGGTTGTGATTCCTTTAGATTCGACCCCAGTCGTCAGGGAGTATTCTGATGTGTTTCAGGAGATACCAGGCCTACCCCCCAGTCGAGAGATAGATTTCGTTATAGACTTGTTACCCGATACGAGACCTATAGCACGAGCACCGTACCGTATGGCTCCAGCTGAGATGAGGGAGTTACAGGATCAGATTGAGCAGTTGTTGGGTCAGGGGTTTATTCGGAGGAGTACTTCACCGTGGGGTGCCCCTGTGTTGTTCGTGAAGAAGAGGGATGGTTCACTGAGGTTGTGTGTGGACTACCGGGAGTTAAACAAGGTCACGATACGGAACAAGTATCCGTTGCCTCGAATCGATGACCTATTTGACCAATTGAGAGGAGCTTCTTACTTCTCAAAGATTGATTTGCGATATGGTTACCATCAGTTGCGTATCAGGGAGGAGGACGTCTCGAAGACTGCGTTCTTATCGAGATATGGTTCCTACGAGTTTCGGGTTATGCCATTTGGTTTGACCAACGCTCCAGCAGCATTTATGGACTTGATGAATAGGGTGTTCAGGGATTTCCTAGACCAGTTTGTCATTGTCTTCATCGATGATATTTTGGTTTACTCCCAGACAGAGGAGGAGCATGCCGAGCACTTAAGGCTAGTTTTGCAGACACTGCGCCAGAATGAGTTATATGCAAAATATGAGAAGTGCGGGTTTTGGCTGAAGGAGGTTCAGTTTTTGGGGCATATTATTTCCGACCGGGGAATATCGGTTGATCCGGGGAAGGTATCCGCGGTGAGGGAGTGGGGACAGCCCACGACACCGACAGAGATCCGTAGTTTCTTGGGCCTAGCAGGTTACTACAGGAGGTTTATTCGGGGTTTCTCCACGATAGCGGGTCCCATGACACACCTAACCCGTAAAGGTGTGCCATTCATTTGGAGTGATGCCTGTCAGTTGGCATTTGATGAGTTGAAGGACAAGTTAACCTCAGCACCTGTGTTAGCATTGCCGAGACCGGGAGTTGAGTACCTTGTTTACACCGATGCGTCCTTACAAGGACTTGGAGGTGTACTGCAGCAGGAGAGTCAGGCCATAGCTTATGCTTCCCGTAAGCTTAAGCCTCACGAGAAGAATTACCCTACCCATGACTTGGAGTTAGCGGCAGTGGTATTTGCCCTTCGTATTTGGAGACATTACCTGTTGGGGGAGAAATTTCGATTGTTCACGGACCACAAGTCCCTTCAGTACCTATTCACGCAGAAGGAGTTGAATATGCGGCAACAGAGGTGGCTTGAATTCGTGAAGGATTATCAGTTCGATATCCAGTATCACCCGGGGAAGGCTAACGTGGTGGCAGACGCGTTGAGTCGTAGACCGGTAGATGAGGTGGCAGATGTGTGGAAGGCCAAGTGGAAAGAATTGGGACACCAGGATGCAGTGGCCCGATCATTCATGTCTGTGATGACTGTTACACCGCAGATTGTCGCGAAGGTGGTGAAGGCACAGGCAAATGACTCGTTCTGTCAGGAGCAGATAGTTCGATTATTAGCAGAGGGAGCTGAATCCTATACCGTTAGCTCAGACGGGGGATTACGCTTCAATGGGAGATTGGTGGTTCCAGAAGGGGAGGAATTGCGGCATGAGGTGATGGCAGAGTCGCACGGCTCACGGTTCGCGGTACATCCCGGAGGGGACAAAATGTACCAAGACATGAGACGTCAGTATTGGTGGAGCGGGATGAAGAGAGATATTGCCGAGTTTGTCTCAAAATGCGCCACTTGTCAGCTCGTAAAAGTGGATCATCAGAGACCGGCAGGACTGTTACAGCCATTAGAGGTCCCGATGTGGATGTGGGAGAGCATCTCTATGGACTTTATCACGGGGTTGCCTACATCGCAGAGAGGGCACGACTCCATTTGGGTGATTGTGGACAGGTTGTCGAAGGTCGCTCATTTTCTACCCGTCAGGACAGATTACACTGCGGGACAGTATGCCCAGCTCTTTATTTCAGAGATAGTGAGACTTCACGGGGTGCCCTTAAATATCGTGTCTGACCGAGACAAGGTATTTGTTTCACGGTTTTGGGAAAGTTTTCAGCAGGCCATGGGCACGGAATTGCGGTTGAGTACGGCGTATCACCCGCAGACCGATGGACAGACCGAGCGCACAAATCAGATGTTGGAGGACATGCTACGTATGTGTACCATTGACTTTGAGGGTGGATGGGAGCAGTATCTTCCACTGGTGGAGTTTGCTTACAACAACTCCTATCAGTTCACCATTGGCATGGCTCCATTTGAGGCATTGTACGGTAGACCTTGTCGTTCCCCAGCATGCTGGTTGGAGGTGGGGGACAACAAACTACTTGGGCCGGAAGTGATTCAGGATACTTCGGCAAGGATAGAAGTGATTCGCAGTCGCATTCGGGTGGCTCAGGACAGACAGAAGAGTAATGCTGACGCAAAGAGATTTTTCAGAGAGTTCCAAGTAGGGGACCAGGTTTTGCTCAGGGTATCTCCTATGAAGGGGATTATGCGTTTCGGGAAGAAAGGGAAGTTGGCACCGAGATATGTGGGACCATTTCCTATTATTGAGCGGATTGGACCGGTTGCGTACAGACTTGGGTTACCGGAGCATTTACATCGGATTCACGATGTGTTTCATATTTCCTCGCTTAGGAAATACCTTAGAGATGATTTGGCTCATTCTCTCATTGCTGTGGAGGATATTGATCTCCAACCGGATAGTTCTTACGAGGAGGGGCCTATTGCTATTCTAGACCGAAGTGAATGGAAACTGAGGTCAAAGATAGTTCCGTTAGTGCGTGTTCAGTGGCGACATCATAATGTCGAGGAGTCCACATGGGAGCGCGAGGATGAGATGCGCGAACGTTATCCAGAGTTATTCTTACCAGGTACTTTCTAGTTCCGAATTTCGGGACGAAATTCAGTTATTAGGGGGGAAGTATGTAATACCCCGTATTTTCTGCGTTATTTATTTTTGGGGATTAATTGAATTAAATGTTTATTAATTGGAAATTAATCCGGATAATAATATTAACGAGATGTGAGTTAGTATTTTATTATAATGTGCATACTTGGCATTATATGAATATTGGTAATATTGATATTGTCGTGAGTTATAAATACGGCAATTTGGGAATTTTACTTGACGCGTGTGACCGCCACGTCATGATATTGTGCTACATAATTAAAAAGTGAATTTTAGTTCCATTAACCGTATGGTCGTTTTGAGTGCGCCAACGCATCCGGAAGGGTCGAGATAGTCAGAAAACACTAGCCGGAAGTTTAGTTTGGGTCCCGGGATATTTGTGGGCCATACCGACATCTTAAGGGGTAATTTGGTAATTTGTATTTTTGGGAATTAAAAAGTGACGAAAATGGAATTAATAAGCTGACTATTTCCTTAACCCACTTAACCCACTAACCCCACTATATGTCATTATGGGCTACGGGAGAAGTTGATATAGCAATTCAACTCCCACAAACCATTTCACACCTCCATTCTCCATTATCTTCAACCTTGGGAAAAGCTTGAGAGAGAGAGAGAGAAGGGAACCTTGAGAAGAACTTGAGAGAAAGAGAGAAGGGAAGAATTCTGCAGAAAAGAGAGAGAAGGAACAACTTTGTCACAAAGATTCTACACCAAATTCTGAGATAATTAAGGCAAGTGATTTAAACCCTTTTAATTCAAGATATGTTTCCATGTTTAGGAATTTTCGAAATTGATTTTTGGAGTTAAATTAGACCCATGAATTGAAAGATAAAAGCCATGATTTATGTAGGATTTGCATGTAGTATATTCTGGACGAAATTATATGTTGAAAACAGAACCTTGATGATCAAAAGGTAGAATTAGAAGAAACTTAATGATGTTCTTGAATGGAAGAAATCTGGGAAATTTGTGATGTAGTTTTAATCCAAAGTAAACCTTTAAATGATGAATTATGGGATTTAGAATGTTATTACTGATATAGGATGTTAGTATAACGTTATAGTGACCTTATCTTGAAGTTTCATGCTTAAAAATGGTGAATTGGGACGAAACTGTAACTGCAAAACGAAGCAGTCCGTAACAGACCTGTGTAATCGATCGATCGACATTCATCAGTCGATCGATCGACCACAATCGATCGATCGAAGGTCAAGGTCGATCGATCGACCTTCCCAGAATGAATAAAGTTTTCCTTAATTGAATTTTAATGATGATAACCCTTGGATAATTTTGTTGGAGACATTGTGATTACCCTTAAACTTTAAGGAAGACCAGTAGGCATGATTATGATATTGGACTTTAATTAGAATTTAATTTGAGGAATTATTCTAAATTAATGAAATTCGTTATGTGAGTTAATATTTGGGTTAATAGTACAAATTTGAATAATTTGATGAAATAAGGTTTGGGGCAGAAGTAAGGACCTTAGGTATAGCGATGTTATATGAGGGAATCACGGGAACTTAATAGTCTATTCGAGATAGGTTTTAAGTTTAAAATATTACGACGTGAGACGTGTCGACTATTTAATTTATATATTGTCGGGATACTTGAAATATATGAATTGGGAATAATGGTATAATGATGTAGAGAATAACCTTATTAATATTGAAATATCTAAGATG
>OX422212.1:252004156-252181656 GCA_949130495.1 Sambucus nigra
TTTATCTGTATCTTAGAATGTATATGAAGGTGTTTAGACTATTGGGCTTTTCATTTTTTTATTTATTTGGGTAACTTGCTATATGATATTTTTTTAAACTTTGAAACCTCCATTGTTATTGATTTATTATGTTGAAACATTGCACACTGTTTGATTTGTATGTTATGTTGTAAAACTATAAACTATTTTGGAGATTTTGGAGTTGTAAAGTTTAGATTTTTAACTATTGCACCTTAGTTGTGTTTAATCATTGTATGTTATTAATTTTTGTATATTAAAAAAAAACGGGTTCCCCGCGGGGAAACTAATTCCCATTTTAAATAGGGACAGGGATCTTCGAACCCGTTATAATGGGTAATGGGGTGGGGATGGAGAATGATATTTCTAACGGGGATGAGGATGGGGATGCTTTCCCCGACCCTGAACTGACCCTTTGCCATCCCTGTCTTTAGTGCTGAAATTGTTTTTTTAGGGCTGAAATGTGAATTTTATTATTGAAATAAGAATTTTATTGCTAAAATATGAATATTTATTATTAAAATAAATAAATACATATTAAAATATATGAATATTTATTATTAAAATAAATAAATACATATTAAAATATATGAATATTTATTATTAAAATAAATAAATAAATACGTCTTGGAATCTTAAATTCGGGCTCGAAGACCGTTATACTTTGTGAGCTGAGCTTGAGACAACCACTCTCAGGCTTGTTCGGGCCGAGCTTGAGCCGAGTAAATCAAAATCAAATCGAGCTTGATTAACCCCAAGCTCGGCTCATAGAGCCCGATTAACAGGCCTAGATGTTATCAAGAACTCCGACGGATAATTCGTGTATTCACAAAGGGAATAACATATTGTGTGTATTCACAGAGCGGATAACATATTATTGATGTTTGGAGGTGGTGTTTGGAGATATACGTAATTTATTTTATTTTGTTATATTTTAGTTAAGTGCCAAATCACATCTATCCAATTCTATACCATAAAATGGAACATTAGATTAAATTTTGCCTTTAGTTAACCACTCCAGGTGAGGCAACTCATATTTTGGGTTATTTCTTCTACTTCTTTCACTAACTTTTAACCCACTCCACATGCATCCACGTGAATTCCCTATTATCCACTGGACAAATGAGGAGATTTAATCATTCTCCTATTCATATTTCTATATCATTTTCACATTGATTATAGGGATATTGCTTTTCCACTCCAACCTATTCATCATAATGAGATTACGCCGCTTCATCTCTCTTCAACTGCTTTATAAATCTATGCCTTTTAATTGAATTAGAGAACTATTTGTGTTTATAAGATAAGTATATATATATACATCCACACAATCACCTTTTTCATTTCACACTGAGTTCAATCAAAGTTTGATTCCATAAAAATAATATTATTGTTTAGTATAAAATTAGATTAATTTAGTTTTAAAATTGTATCGGATTGCAGTGGTTGAGAACAACTTTGTCTTTCCTTCTCTGTTTTTTATTTCCTCCGCCTTTATATCTCTCTTCCCCGCCATATCATCCCTCAATCTTCCAGTGAAATCAAATATCTCTTCCTTATTGTAAGGACATTTTTGTCCATTATCAATGTATTATGTCGCACGCCGTTACACCCGTTGAAGAAATTCAAGATTCAAGATTCAACGAATCCGAATATCAAAAGAAGTAGAGGAATCATAGTCTGACAGCCGGACCGATCCGCTGAAATAAAAGAACCGATCCGACTAACCGAACCGATCCGCCTAAAGACCCGAACCGATCCGCTTGTTTGTCAGAAGGCCAGTATACCCCGGACCGCAAGCGAACCGATAAAGCCTGGAAGCGAACCGATCCGATCATCAACGGATCGATCCGCCTCAGAATAAAAGAACCGATCCGATCAAACCGGACCGATCCGCCTCAGACCCGGACCGGTCCGCCTGGGATAAACTCAAACAGATTGTGTTCAGATCGTGTTCAGAATTTTAAGGCCCGACTCCTCTTATTTAATCCCACTACGGGAAGTGGTTTTCTAAGACTTAAACACACGATTTTCAGAGTACAGAAAGCCCTAAGTCTTCACCTATTGAGCATCTAGACTCTAGGTTTTTGATTCACACAAATTTCCAATCATTTGTGAATCTCTTTGCAACCCAGGAACGAAGCTTTGCTCTTGTTCAACCCTTGTGGAGAAGCCGTTTCTCTTCTCCATTGCAGCCCTACTGGAAAGGGATAGTTCCAGCCGCGACTACAGAATCCGATACCTGAGGGTAATTCTTAGTCACTTGTATTTTCATTGTAATCCGATTGTAAGCCGTTTTCTTACAAATTATAGTGAAAATAAATGGTTTTTCCCCTTTGGGGGATTTTTCCTCAATTGCATGTGTTTGAATGTTCTTGCTTAGATTATCATCTTATTCAATCACATACTGTTGCATGTTTAGGGTTTGTTTGGGTTAAAAGGATTTAATATATAATTTGCTCATTTGAACGCAAGCACATACGTTCTCAAATTGGTATCAGAGAAGGTTACGCTAATCTATCGCGTATTCCTATTTTTCGCAAAATTTTTCTAAGATATCAATTTTCTGAAAAAATTGATTTTTGAAAAAGTGCGTGTTCAAATGGAGAAGTTATATAATAAAATGCCTGTTTTTGACGGGACAAATTATGCTTATTGGAAAGCTCGAATGAAGTCGGCTTTAAAAGCCATTGATGAACGTGTCTGGATCTTAGTTGAAAGAGGGTGGACTCCTCCCTCCGTGACTGTTGATAATGTGATCAGTTTGAAACCTGACACTTCTTGGACTGATGAAGAATTTAAATGGGCATCTTTTAATTCTAAGGGTCTAAGTGCTATTTCTGGGTCTGTCACACCTGATGAGTTCAAACGTATAATGACGTGCACCACGTCAAAAGAGGCATGGGATGTGTTACAACTCACCCATGAAGGAACTAATGCTGTGAAAGAATTTAAGTTGCAAAATTTGACAACTCAATTTGAAACCATCACCATGCATGAATCTGAATGCTTTGATGAATTTTATGCTAGACTTTCTGACATTGTTAATACTAGCTTTAATCTTGGTGAACATATTCCTAATGCTATAGTTGTTAAAAAGATTCTTCGTTCTTTGCCTAAGCATTTTATCCCTAAAGTCACTGTGCTAAATTCTATGGGTAATTTAAATACGCTAAAATTGGAAGAACTTGTAGGAGATTTGCAAACTTATGAAATTGATATGTTCCCTGCTAAATCTAAAGATAAGGGAATTGCACTTAAAGCCCAAGAGAGAAGAAGTGAGGGGTCGGCTAAAAAAGGGTAGAGTCGTCTAGAAAGAGAGAGACTGACACGTCAGATTCTGAGTGTGATTTTGACCTAGATGATTTGGCTCTTTTTGCAAAAAATTTCAAGAGGATACTCAAATTTAAGAAAAATGGCAATTTCAAAGATAAAAAGAAATTTGAGAAAAATAAGTTTGAAAAGAAAAATGAAAAAGACTCCAAAAATCCTCCTAAGAAAGAAAGTGAGAGATGTTTTGAGTGCGATGGTAGGGGTCATAGAGCCTTTGAGTGTGCCAATCGTCTGAATAGAGAGAAAGGGAAAGCTGTCCTTAATGCTACCCTTAGTGACGACAGTGAGGTCGAGACGGCGGATTCAGGAGATGAGTCACCTCATGGGTGTAACTTCACCGCATTCATGGCCAGTCAAGTAAGCACTCCTAGTTCTCTTCACGACGATGAAGATGATGCTTCACAGGGACACCTCGACAGTGAGATCGATGAGAGTGAGGGGGAGGATGACTCAAGTGAGAGCGAGAGTTATATTCAACGCGCCTACGCTGAGTTATATTCTGAGTCATTTAAAACTAAAAAACGTAACAAATCGCTAGTTCTTAAGATCACCGACTTAGAGGAAGATTTAAGAAAGTCGAGAGAAAGAGAGTCCTCCACCGTCACCGCCCTGAGAAAGAGAGAATCTGCCTGTGTCGAGAAAGAGATTCTGTTTAGAGAGAGAGAGAGAGTGTTTTAGAGAAAGAGAGAGGGGACTTGACTAAACAAGTGGCTAGTCTTACGAGTCAGCTCCATTCCTCCATGGAGACTCGGAAAAAACTTGAAGCCCTTGTTGCCCAGCTGACTCATGATCTTGAGAAAGCACGGGAAGTCAAGGTACAAATCGAGGACAGATCTGGGAAGATGGGAAATATGCTCCTCGGCCCCGCTTTAGGTTTTGGTGATCGGTAAGGAATTGGATATGATGGTGCCTCCAAGTCCCAAATTGCACCTGGACCAGTTCCTGAGTTTACTACCACTCCTTATGGTCACCGACAAAAACCTCGAAGGAGAGTTCGACCAATAAAGGCAAACCAAGGTCCGCCTTTGACTGTACTCTTTTGTACTTATTGCAAAAGAAAAGGCCACCTTAGGGAGTATTGCTATAGCTTGGGTCGGATGCGACGTACTACTGCTCCACCACGTCATACTGATGAGTTTTCTAGTCTGAAAGAGCGAGTTGAGTTCTTAGCTGCCACGACTCAGAGTTTAATGGAAGAATTCCGACGGATGTCTTTGCCGTTAGTAAATGCTTCTCACATTCCAGCTAAAACCAATAACAACAAAGGTAAACAAAAGGTCAGCTTTGCTTGGGTACCTAAGAAAGATAAAAAGGCCTTTGTTGTTCATGTTGCTCTCAAAGCACATAATACCTCACAGTGGTATTTTGATAGTGGGTGCTCCAGACATATGACAGGTGATGCCTCATTCTTTACGACTCTTGAGGATTATCAGGATGGCAGAGTCACCTTTGGAGATGGGAGCAAGTCTAGCATTATAGGACGTGGTACTATCGAGTTACCTGGATTTCCTAAGCTAGAAAATGTTTTGTACATCAAAGGTTTGAAAGCAAACCTTCTCAGCATTAGCCAGCTGTGCGACACTGACTTTGCAGTAAAGTTTGACCGGGATGCGTGTAAAGTCTATAATCAAGTCGGTAAACTTTTGATGCAAGGGGTGAGGACCGAGGATAATTGCTATGGGACTGAGCCTACATCCTCACTTGTCTGCAACAGCGCCACGATCACTCCTATGGATCTGTGGCACCAACGTCTAGGTCACGTGAACGTTAGAGATCTCAATCGCTTAGCTAAAAAGGACCTAGTACGTGGCTTACCATCTCTTGGAATGTCAACTTCGACTGTTTGTGGACCCTGTCAGTTGGGAAAACAAATTCGTAGTCCTCATAGGAAGTTACATTCCATTACCACCTCTCGTGTTCTTGAGTTGATTCACATGGATCTCATGGGTCCCACTCGTACTGAGAGTCTAGGTGGTAAGAGGTACATCCTCGTGATGGTAGATGATTTCTCCAGGTACTCCATTGTAGGTTTTCTGAGAGAGAAATCCGATGCTGTAGAATTCTTAACGACCAAGTGCCGTGTCCTACAAAATCAACACGGTGTCACTATTAACAGGATGCGTAGTGATAATGGCACTGAATTCACAGAAGCAAAGGTAGACCCTTACTGTGATAGCCTCGGGATCAAACATGAGTTTTCTGCTGTGAGAACTCCTCAACAAAATGGGATTGTTGAGGGAAAGAATAGAACGATCCAAGAGATGGCTAGATCTATGCTTCTAGGTCGTAAAGTTTCTAGGAGATTTTGGGCAGAGGCAGTGTCTACTGCATGCCACACTGTGAATAGGGTTTATTTGCGTCCACACACACTTCAGACTCCTTATGAGTTGTGGACTGGCAAGAAGCCCAACCTGGCATATTTCCGTGTTTTTGGGAGTAAATGCTACATCCTACGGGATAGAGAGCAATTAGGAAAGTTTGACTCCCGGAGCAACGAGGGAATATTTCTAGGATATCCATCGAATAGCAGAGCGTACCGAGTTTTTAACCTGAAGAGCTCTAAGGTTATGGAATCAATAAACGTCACCGTGCAAGATGACGAACCTTCGACGGTTATTGATCCTAACCTTCAGTGTGAGGATGAGGATTGTTCTGACAGTGATTTACATGTTCCTCTCTCACACTCTGTGGACCCTACTCCTGCGTTAGGGGACACACCTGCTTGGGTTCGCAAGAGTCATGACCCGTCTGCCATTATTGGCGATCCCACTCTAGGGGTCAAGACTCGTGCTCAGCTAGAGAACGTTGTTAGCCATCTTTACTACACGTCCAAAGTCGATCCCAAGAACCATAAAGAATCACTCAAGGATGAACACTGGATATCTGCTATGCAGGATGAGTTGCTTCAGTTTAAAAAGAATAATGTCTGGGAATTAGTCCCCCGACCTAGTGAGACTAATGTCATAGGTACCCGGTGGATTTTCAAGAACAAAATGGATGAAAATGGTACCATAATCAGAAATAAGGCTAGGTTGGTTGCTCAAGGCTACACACAGATAGAGGTTGTAGACTTTGGGGAGACATTTTCTCCTCTTGCGAGGCTTGAGTCCGTCCGTCTTCTGCTCGCCATCGTATGTCATCTGCGCTTCAAGGTATATCAGATGGATGTTAAGAGTGCCTTTCTGAATGGCATTCTACAAGAGGAGGTTTATGTGGAATAACCAAAAGGGTTTGAAGACCCTCAGCACCCAGGAGCACGTCTATTATCTTAGAAAAGCCTTGTATGGTTTGAAGCAAGCACCCCGTGCTTGGTACGAAATGCTTACTTCCTATCTCTTAGCTCGTGGCTTCAAGAGAGGGGGAGTAGATATGACGTTGTTCGTCAGGAGAGATGACAGTGCTATTTTGGTTGCCCAGGTCTATGTAGACGACATAGTCTTTGGATCCACATGCTCCCAGCATGCTCATCACTTTGAGGATGAGATGAAAAGTGAGTTTGAGATGAGCATGGTTGGTGAGCTTACATTCTTCCTTGGTCTTCAGGTTCGTCAGCTAGAGGATGGGATGTTCATCTCCCAATCCAAGTATGCTAGAGACCTAGTGAAGAAATTTGGTTTAGACTCCGCTAAGCATGCACGTACACCTATGAGTACCACTACCAAGCTTAGTAAGGACACTTCAGGCAAGGACGTAGAGCAAACCTTATATCGGAGTATAATAGGTAGTCTTCTCTACTTGACTGCCAGTCGTCCCGACATCGCCTTTAGTGTTGGAGTCTGTGCGCGATATCAGGCGTCCCCAAAAGAGTCACATTTACTTGCTCTAAAACGTATTATTAAATACGTGAGTGGGACTCTCTCATACGGGATTTGGTATTTCTTTGATACCGATGACCGTTTGTCCGCCTATTCGGATGCCGATTGGGCTGGGGATGTAGATGGTTGTAGGAGCACTTCTGGTGGGTGTTTCTATTTTGGTTCTGCTCTTGTCTCCTGGCTGAGCAAGAAGCAAAATTCCATCTCTTTGTCCACTGCGGAGGCTGAGTACATAGCCGCCGGGAGTTGTTGCACATAACTCTTGTGGATGAAGCAAATGTTGGAGGATTATGGGATTTCACAAGACACCATAATCATTTCTTGTGATAACACGAGCGTGATACACATATCTCGTAATCCCTTCCAGCATTCGTGCACAAAACACATCAGGATACGTGAGCACTTTATTCGTCAGTTAGTTGAGGAGAACACTGTATCCCTGAGTTTTATTCCCACCGACCGTCAGTTAGCCGACATTTTCACGAAACCTTTAGATGCCCCTAGATTTGAGAGTCTTAGGAAGTCTTTGGGGATTTGCACAGTTGACTGAGGGGTTGGTCTATGTCTAGAATAGGATGCTTTCTCATGTTCATATCATATGCTTCCTATTGCTAGTCTGTTTTATATGTACCATTGCTTCATTGTATAGCTTTTCTTTATTCTTTTTGCTGTTTATATTGCTTTTGAAAAAAATACAAAAAGATTTTCCTTTTAGAAAAAGTTTAAGAAAAGCACAAAAAGATTTTATTTTGATAATTTTTTTGAAAAATCCAAAAAGATTTCTGTTTTTGCTTCTTTTATGGATGAGCATTCAAGATATCCAAGTCACAACTTCATTCCATTTATCCATGCGACTGTTTGATAGAGATTTGAGAGGCTACATCATTTCATCTATGTGCTTTACATTGTCTGGAGTCTTTGAGATGTAATTAGTGATATCTTCCTACATGTTTGACTCCTATATCCTTTATTGCACATATGCACGGCTATATTTGATTATTGCACTTGTCTATCTCCTATTGACTTGAGTGTTTCCATCTCAATTCTGTCTATACAATGTTCAATATGCGATAAAACTTGACAAGATTGGAATGCATGTAAAAACCGTTTTGGTGAGACTGTGTGTTTCTGTATAACGGGGAGGGGCTACGAAAGGTAATCATCTATCCTTTGCGCAAAAGCCACCGTTAAAAAGGACCTAAAAAATTGAGAAATTTTAATATCCGAGGTCCAAAGAGGTTAAAAGAGCCCGAAAAAAATTTAAAGGCAATAAAAAGCAATTCATGCCAAAAATGGGCCTCTTAGGTTTCACCATCAATTCTCCAAAGTTTGAGAATTTAGAATGCCTCTATTCAAAATTATATCTGAGGGAGTTTGGTTGGAGAATCTTTAAACGGGTTTGCACTTCCTTGAAAGTCCTGAAAAAGCATAAAATCGTTTTGGACGTTATTGGTGTGAAAATCACTTTGAGCTTTGATTTGTTGATTTGATTGAGTCAATATCTTATATTGTCATTCTTTTACACCAAAGGAAGTATTTGAGTTCATTCGCTAGGAGTATCCAATATTCATCGTGCACATATGTCATGTTTGTATGCATTGATTTCCTATCGAATTTGATCACACCACTTCATTTACGCTATCATCGACTTGGTTGCTTTGTGTTCATTCATGGTGTGATTTTATCCTAGTGACACCCCGCACTTGCTTATTTGATTTGTTTCACTCATTTGTCTATTTCGGGACATCATAAAAAGGGGGAGAATGAATTATCTTATTATGGGGGAGATTTGAAAGAGTTTGCTCATAGCTTGGTATATATGTTTATCTCATTTCAAACTCGATATGTCACTTGGTATTTTGCTTTGTCTCATGTGTGTAGGTACTACATGGATTATCATTGGATTGCACACCCTGATGAGAAAAGCGTTGAGATTCCTGCAGAATTGAAGAGCAAACGCTGTAGTCTTATTAAATTGTATCTTTCCAGTTTTGGGTTCTTGGAAGGGTAGATTTGTATAGGAATTTTCATTTGTTTGATAATTCGGATGTTTGTTTTTATGTTTGTACCGGCATAGACATAGGGGGAGATTTGTAAGGACATTTTTGTCCATTATCAATGTATTATGTCGCACGCCGTTACACCCGTTGAAGAAATTCAAGATTCAACGAATCCGAATATCAAAAGAAGTAGAGGAATCATAGTCTGACAGCCGGACCGATTCGCTGAAACAAAAGAACCAATTCGGCTAACCGGACCGATCCGCCTAAAGACCCGGACCGATCCGCTTGTTTGTCAGAAGGCTAGTATACCCCGGACCGCAAGCGAACCGATAAAGCCTGGAAGCGAACCAATCCGATCATCAACGGACCGATCCGCCTCAGAATAAAAGAATCGATCCGATCAAACCGGACCGATCCGCCTGGGATAAACTCAAACAGATCGTGTTCAGATCGTGTTCAGAATTTTAAGGCCCGACTCCTCTTATTTAATCCCACTACGGGAAGTGGTTTTCTAAGACTTAAACACACGATTTTCAGAGTACAGAAAGCCCTAAGTCTTCACCTATTGAGCATCTAGACTCTAGGTTTTTGATTCACACAAATTTCCAATCATTTGTGAATCTCTTTGCAACCCAGGAACGAAGCTTTGCTCTTGTTCAACCCTTGTGGAGAAGCCGTTTCTCTTCTCCATTGCAGCCCTACTGGAAAGGGATAGTTCCAGCCGCGACTACAGAATCCGATACCTGAGGGTAATTCTTAGTCACTTGTATTTTCATTGTAATCCGATTGTAAGCCGTTTTCTTACAAATTATAGTGAAAATAAATGGTTTTTCCCCTTTGGGGGATTTTTCCTCAATTGCATGTGTTTGAATGTTCTTGCTTAGATTATCATCTTATTCAATCACATACTGTTGCATGTTTAGGGTTTGTTTGGGTTAAAAGGGTTTAATATATAATTTGCTCATTTGAACGCAAGCACATACGTTCTCACTTATCATCTCTCTCTCTCTCTCTCTCTCTCTCTCTCTTTATCTCTTCAAATTTTTTTAGTCAACTTTGTCATATAAGAGAACATTTTCCTTTTCAGAAGGTTTTTATGTTTGCATTTTTCAGTTACATATAGTTGTTATTTTTTTTATTTTTCTTATGGAATAAGGACTTCAGCTAAAAACATATATCCAATTATCGAACTTCGAGAAAATTGATAAGTTAGTCTTAAGTTGTAAATAATTTAGGCCTTTGTTTATGCTTAGTGATGGATTTTGAGTGTTATGGGTTTCGTGGGAATGTGATGAGATTATGTTAACCTTTTAAGGGCTGTTGGCAGGATTAAAAGTAATATCACTTTGTTGGGATGCAGCATAAGGTGAATCATTTTTTTAGTTCCTTTTTATGGATTTTCTTACTTTCATCACCTTTAGCATTTGGGTGTAATATAAAAGGTGCATTATCCGTGTATATTGTTTCATTTCCAATTTAAGTTTCAGTTTGCATGATCAATTTACAATTATTGCTTTTATTATTTATACAACTGAACAAATGTTGTTTATAATATTATTCCAAATTATAACTACCATGCTTAGTGTAAGCATACACCCAAATCATAGTTAATTTGGAGGTATTTGACTTCCCAATTTTTTGTTATGATGAAGTGGGATGCCACTATTATGTTTTTTTAATAAGGGTTTTCAATGATATGTCAAAGTTGTATATTTAATTTATCAGATATAGAAGCATGTGTTATATACATTTATTGCAATGTTTGAATGAATTTGACCTTATTGTGTTTCTTTTCTTCTGCTAAAGCCTTTTTTGTATAATTTTATGATTGATTTGCTAAATACTTTACTCTTTTTGTATCACATCTATTTCCTATCATCTTGTCACTAGTAATAGGTATTGGGTGTATATCTTTTGAATCTATTTCTATACTATAGAATAGAAGATTGGATAAAATTTTGCAGTTTAGTTAGCCACTCCACGTGGAAACCCATATTTTGGGTTATTTCTTCTACCACTTTCACCGACTTTTAACCCACTCTATGTGAATACACTATTACCCACATAACATATTTTGAGCTTTAATCATTCTCCTATTCATATTTCTCTCTCCCCTTTCCACATTGATTGTAAGGATATTGCTTTTCAACTCCAACCTATTCATCATTATGATATTATGCCACTTCATCTCTCTTCCGTCGCTTTATAAATCTATGCCTTTTCACTGAATTAGAGAACTATTTATGTATATAAGAGATGTATGTATATACATCCAGATAAGCACCTTTTCAATTTCTCACCGAGTCCAATTAAAGTTTGATTCCATAAAAATAATATTATTGTTTAGTATAAAATTAGATTAATTTAGTTTTAAAATTGTATTGGATTCCTTTGCTTGAGAACAACTTTGTTTTTAAATCTCCTCTCTCTGTTTTTTTATTTCCTCTGCCTTTATATCTCTCTTCCCCGCCATATCATCCCTCAATCTTCTAGTGAAATCAAATCTCTCATCCTTATCATCTCTCTCTCTCTCTCTCTCTCTCTCTTCATATTTTTTAGTCAACTTTGTCTTATAAGAGAACATTTTCCTTTTCAAAAGGTGGTTCTGTTTGAATTTTCCAGTTACATATAGTTTCTGTGTTTTTTTTATTTTTCTTATGGAATAAGGACTTCAGCTAAAAACTTATATCCAATTATCGAACTTCGAGAAAATTGATAGGTTAGTCTTAAGTTGTAAATAATTTGGGCCTTTGTTTTTGCTTAGTGATGGATTTTGAGTGTTATGGGTTTAGTGGGAATATGACGAGATTATGTTAACCATTTAAGGGTTATTAGCATGATTAAAAATATTATCACTTTGTTGGGGTCAAGCATAAGATGAATCATTTTTTTAGTTCCTTTTCATGGATTTTCTTACTTTCAGCAAGAATCATTTTTAACCCCCTTTAGCATTTGGGTTGAATATAAATGGTTCATTATCCATGTATATAGTTTCATTTCCAATTTAGGTTTCAGCTTGCATGATCAATTTGCAATTACTTCTTTTATTTTTTATGATGATGCTGTAAACATCACCACCAGGTAAAGAGGTTGTAGAGCTCAAACAGTCATAACTATGGCAACAAATAACAACCCAGATATGTAGAAGGTGATGAGGAGAAGAGGAGAAGCACACCAATATAAGTGGTTCGACAATTGCCTACGTCCACTGTGCAAGTGAATGTATGTATCACTATCAAAAGAGGGCTCTAATGGCCTTAGCAATACAATCACTCCACTTTCTCTCTCTCTCTCTCTACTGTAAACGCACCAGAGTTTAACTAGGGTTTGTAATTATCGATACTTTACAATGTTGAGGATGACCTCAATATATAGTGATTGGGGGGATGTAATGTACCCCCCAATCATGCAATGTGCATGGAGATCCAGCCAGTGCAAAGATGACACCTGGCTGATCTCAACTAAGTAATGATGACCTTAATATTCCCTCACGTGGAGGGAATGATTCAGTTATAACAGATTCGTTCATGTGTTCTAAGCCATACATGTGCGCATAGATGCTCGACTGTCTTTGCTTGGTACCAACCTCGGCTTGGATGAGTACGAGGTTGGAGAAGTACAACCCTTGCCTTAGCTGAGGATTATATGATGACCTTAGCTGGGATGCCAACCGAGGTTAGATATCAAGAACGTCGACCAGGGCTGATGTTGTCTTAACACTTGATGCTGAGTGTGCGAGGCTTTGCTGATCTTAGGTGAAACTTATAATGTCGGCTGTGGCCGATGTTGATGCTGATGGATAACCCATATCCATACAGACCTCGGCTGATGCGTAATCGTGGTGATACTTGTAATGTCGGCTGTGGCCGACCTGATGGATGGCTGATCGCATGAGCCATGCTGACCTCAGCTGATGCCCAATTATGGTGATACTTACAACGTCGTCTGTGGCTGACCTGATGAAGGATGACATCATTGATGGGTAATCCTGAGCTCTTGTTAACTCGGTCATCATACATGCTGAGGCCATCATATAGGTCGAGGTTAATGTCTTTGAGCTAGCAGGTGCACTTTGGGCATATTAATCACCCCTAGTCCTTAGTTACATATGTAGATAGGTGACTAAGGCGTATGTATGTACGGGGATGTATTTCCTTATGTGCCAATATTTCTTGACATGTGTCAACTCCTGAAGTGGGTAGCGTGCTTGACAATGTATAAGTGATGCTGATTATCTTTTGGGCTCCCAAGGCAATGATGGGCCTTGGGATGCATGCGAGCTGATTTGTGGGTTTAAACCCTTCTCCTTCTTTATTTCTCTCATTTTCTCGTCTGTGATCTCTGCATTTTCGCTCTCTTTAAGAGATCAATCGCTGTTGGGTTTGTGGATTTCCTTGTTCTCGATCTTCCTATTCTTCTTTTCGTACTCCCTCAGGTATCATTTTTATCTTACCTTTCCATTTTTAACCCTATATTTCCATTTCTTACATTTTCTGGTGGTAGTTTAGGTTTTCCGATGGTAGTTTAAGGCTTTTCCGATGACTCTTTGAATTTTTTGGTGAACTTGTTCTTGGTTAATCTTGGTTTGAAATCTCTCAAAATCCAAGTTTGATCTTTAGTTCAAGTTGTGCCCATTTATTTATTTGTGGTTTAGAGTCCTAAGTGTAGGGTCATCTACCTTATGCTCAGACCTCTATATAAGCTTATAGGAGATTTCCCTTCTCTTAGAGAGAAGACCTCTGTAAAAATTAGGCAGATAGAGCTATCCCAAGAGGAAGCTCGTTGGGCTGAGGCCTTCCCCCTCAGACCTATCTTCCCTCCACCTCTGAAGGTGATTTACCCTGAGCCAGCTGAGTCTGCTGAGCAAGCAGAGGATCAAATTGACCCTTCTCCCATGTCTGAGTCTGAGTCATCTTCCTTAAACCCGATGTTTATAGACTCATTCCAAGAGGCTATGGATTTCTCTATTAGGCAAGATCAGGTCCCTGATCAGGACGAGGTCTAAAGTCCTGCCTCGCCCCACAATGGTGCTAGCACCTCATGAACTTCTTCTGATGTTGAAGTTATAGGGCCAAGTGTGGCCTTTCTACCTATTATTGGTACCATTCCCTTGTCGGATGCCACAGGGGCTGAGTTTGCTCAGAGGTTCCCTGGTAGTGTTCCTACACCTGCCCAGGCCAACGTTGCCAGGGATGAAGATGACAGTCATGAGAGTGATGTTGACACCCCGGAGGCAGTCGAGATAGAGAGTTCTGTGACTGAGTTTGACCTCTTAGCCTTTAGGCACCTCTACTCCATAGGTTCTTCCATTAAGCTTAGGAGACCTCTAAGAGGTGAGAGGTCCTTTGGTGGCCAAAATGGGGAGATCTGCGTGTACAACAGATGTTTAAGTTAGGATTCCATCTCCCCATCCATCCAACACTTAGATCCATACTGTCCCATATCACCCTGTCCCCTTCACAATTATCCCCTAACACTTGGAGGGTGATGATTAGGGCTATTGTCCTTTAGAAGGCAGTCCACCACTCAGACCTTCCTATTAGAGTTTTCACGGGATGCTATGTCCCATCCTCTGCTAAAAACTACCCCAGCTATTACCACATCCTTGCCATGAAGTTGGACAAGAAGATGTTGTTGGTTACCAAGACTTCAAATCACAACTGGAAACCATGGTATTTATTTACCTTAGGGGCATGGGAATTTGGTCCTTGTGCCACCTCTTCGTCATTAGAGCCTAGGACACCTCTGAGGTGGGGGAAAGTGTCACTTGCTGCCAAGGCCGACCCTAGGCTTAGCCAGGATAACTTATAAAAGGTTTAGGATCTTCAAGATAAGGGGGAGCACAGTTGGCTAAACAAGTACGAACATCTGATGACCCCCTATTACCTCTTTGAGATTGGCCTGGGGGAAGTACTCTGACCGAACTTCGTAGGTATTATTTTTCATAAAGTTGTACCTCTGAATTTTAATACCTCTAATTTACTAACTCAGATTATTCTTTTTGTAGAACGCCCAGAAGACATCTCTGATGATTTGTGGGAGATATCTTCCCCTAGTCTCGTTGAGCTGATGAAGAAGACAGGGCATAATGCAGACCCTCCTCCCCCAAAACAGAACGTCGGTACGTCTAAGGCCGATGCTACTAAGAAAAGGAAACCCCCCACTGACTCGGAGGATTAGAGGCCGAGTAAGAACCAAAAGGGAGATCGTGCCATCCTTATCTCAACAGATGATGCTCTGGCTGCTCGTCTGGAGCAGTTGAAGATTAGCGATAGCCTGATAGGCCATGGTCTGAAGGCAATGGATACCATCGACTCTATAATGATCGATGCAGATAAGCATTTCCTACGCTCTCTGGATACCCCCTGCTGGCCGAGTTTAGCCTTCATAGGTCAATTCAGGTATCAACTTCTTCTTTTTTATTCTTTCAAGTGTAACCTTAGCCTAGATATAAGTTAAAACTTAAACTTACATATCTAACTTTTAATTATAAGGTATTCTGTCCATGCACCAATTCGTCGATTGAACCTTGAGGAAGTTGCCCCTTATTGAGAAGGGAAAAGAAGCTCAGAAGGTGTAAGCCTCTCTAAATGCAGAGGTTGAACGTCTGAAGGCAGAGTTGCAAGAGTCTGACAATCAGGTCAAGCAGAGGGACACGGATATAACCAAACTTAAGAAGGACCATACAGCTGCCCTGAAGGCTAAATACGATGTCCTTCAGACGAAAGTGGATGTTGCAGTAAAAGCTGCCTTGGAGGATGCCTTAGAGAAGAAATTGGAAGACTATAAGGTCTCTGACCAGTTCATCAGCTTTGGCTTTGAATATCTCGAAAGAGGTATTAAAGCCACTAGTAAATGGGCACCCTCAAATGAGAAAGAGTCAAGGAGCTTAACTGCCTCAGACTTTGTTGGTCTGAGCTTTGGCGATCCTCGCTTTGCTCAGGACTTGCAAGAGTTTGAGGAGGAAGGCGCAGTTCCTGCAGAGACTTCACCGTTGGAGGTTACTTAAATTGAAGGGGCCACTCTTCAGGATGATATGGTGGAGGTGACCAATGTCGGCCAAGAGCAGACTAATGTTGCTACAAATACTTAGATCCTGACTTGTGGATCTTTGAGTTGTAATTTATTTCTTTTCATCGGTAACTTTTGTAAATTCTGACAGCATGTTTTGGTACATTGTATTTGTAACTCTTAATGTTTCATGTAATATCATCTTCTTCAATGGATTTTTCTTTTTTCAATGAATTCCTTTTCTTGCATGTTATCTTAAAGGTCTGAGGTCACCATTGTATGATGTTTACCCTCATAAATTGTCACCAAATTATGATGTTTAAGGTCCGAGGTCATGAAAATATGATGTTTGCCTCATAAATTTCACTAAATTAATGATGTTTAAGGTTTGAGGTCACCAAAATATGATGTTTGACCTCATAATTTTAACCCAATTAATGATGTTTAAGGTCGAGGTCATCAAATTATGATGTTTACCTCATACCTTTCACTAAACAAATGATGTTTAAGGTTTGAGGTCATCAAAATATGATGTTTCACCTCATAATTTTCACCAAATTAATGATGTTTAAGGTTCGAGGTCATCAAATTATGATGTTTACCTCATACCTTTCACCAAACAAATGATGTTTAAGGTCTGATGTCACCAAAATATGATGTTTACCTCATAAATTTCACCAACTTAATGATGTTTAAGGTCTGAGGCCATCATAGTATGATGTTTCACCTCATAATTTTTACCAAATTAATGATGTTCAAGGTCCGAGGTCATCAAATTATGATGTTTACCTCATACCTTTCACCAAACAAATGATGTTTAAGGTCTGAAGTCACCAAAAGATGATGTTTACCTCATAAATTTCACCAACTTAATGATGTTTAAGGTCCGAGGTCACCATTATATGATGTTTCACCTCATAATTTTCACCAAATTAATGATGTTTAAGGTATGAGGTCATCAAATTATGATGTTTACCTCATACCTTTCACCAAATAAATGATGTTTAAGGTCAGAAGCCACCAAAAGATGATGTTTACCTCATAAATTTCACCAACTTAATGATTATAAGGTCTGATGTCACCATTGTATGATGTTTCACCACATAATTTTCACCAAATTAATGATGTTTAAGGTTTGAGGTCATCAAAATATGATGTTTGACCTCATAATTTTAACCCAATTAATGATGTTTAAGGTCGAGGTCATCAAATTATGATGTTTACCTCATACCTTTCACTAAACAAATGATGCTTAAGGTTTGAGGTCATCAAAATATGATGTTTCACCTCATAATTTTCACCAAATTAATGATGTTTAAAGTCTGAGGTCATCAAATTATGATGTTTACCTCATACCTTTCACCAAACAAAAGATGTTTAAGGTTCGAGATCATCAAAATATGATGTTTACCTCATAATTTTCACCAATTTAATGATGTTTAAGGTTCGAGGTCATCAAATTATGATGTTTAGCTCATACCTTTCACTAAATAAATGATGTTTAAGGTCCGAGGTCATCAAAATATGATGTTTACCTCGTAAATTTCACCAACTTAATGATGTTTAAGTTATGAGGCCATAATAATATGATAATTCATCTCATAATTTTCACCAAATTAATAATTTTTAAGGTCTGAGGTCATCAAATTATGATGTTTACCTCATACCTTTCACCAAACAAATGATGTTTAAGGTCTGAAGTCACCAAAAGATGATGTTTACCTCATAAATTTCACTAACTTAATGATGTTTAAGGTCTAAGGTCACCATTGTATGATGTTTCACGTCATAATTTTCACCAAATTAATGATGTTTAAGATCCGAGGTCATCAAATTATGATGTTGACCTCATACCTTTCACTAAACAAATGATGTTTAAGGTCTGAAGCCACCAAAATATGATGTTTACCTCATAAATTTCACCAACTTAATGATGTTTAAGGTCTGAGGTCACCATTATATGGTGTTTCACCTCATAATTTTCACCAAATTAATGATGTTTAAGGTCTGGGGTCATCAAATTATGATGTTTACCTCATACCTTTCATAAAACAAATGACGTTTAAGGTCTGAGGTCATCAAAATATGATGTTCACCTCATACCTTTCACCAAACAAATGATGTTTAAGGTTTGAGGTCATCAAAATATGATGTTTCACCTCATAATTTTCACCAAATTAATGATGTTTGAGGTCTGAAGTCATCAAATTCTGATGTTTACCGCATACCTTTCACCAAATTAATGATGTTTAAGCATAATGAAACAATTATTGACACATAAACTTCTCTTTTCATTAATATCCTCTTCAGAAAATGATACATGTATTAAAAATAAAATTACAACATCGTATGTAATATTTCTTTAAGTGGTCAGCATTCCAAGGGTTTGAAAAAGGTTCCACTTCGAGATTTTCTAGCCCGTAAGTACCAGGCACAACCTCATAAACCACTCTGTAAAGACCATACCAGTTTGGGTGGAGCTTGTTTGCCTTCTGCAACATCTTCTTCAGCACTAGATCTCCTACAGCTATAGGTCTTGATTTCACCCTTTGATTATAGAACTTTGCTATTCTCTGCTGGTAGGCTGCCTGTCTGATCTCAACATCTTCCCTCCTCTCTTCAATTAGGTCCAAGTCAAGCCTTCTTTCATCCCCATTCCTCTGAGGGTCATAGATATGAACTCTGTGGGTGGGGAGTCCTACTTCTATAGGTATGATGACTTCTGAGCCATGGGCTAACATAAATGGGGTTTCTCCATTGGTGTCCTTACCGTTGTTCTATAAGCCTACAACACTGCATAAACCTCTTCTTTCCATCTCCCCTTGGCTTCTTCCAACCTCTTCTTAATCCCATCAAGGATTGTTCGGTTCGTGACTTCAGTTTGACCATTTGCCTGAGGTCAACCAGGAAAAGAGAAGAATTGCTTGATTCCGACTTTCTAGCTGTATTTCTCTAAGGAAGCATTCTTGAACTGCGTTCCATTATCTGCGATGAGGGTGTTTAGGAGACCATATCTGCATATGATGTTCTTCCAGATGAACTGTAAGGCCTTCTGCTCGGTGATAGTGATCATGGGCTCAGCCTCTACCCATTTGGAGAAGTAATCAATTGCTACTATTAGAAATCGATAGTTGTTCGCAGCTCTTGGCAATGGTCCCACCAAGTCAATCCCCCATACTGAAAATGGCCAAGGAGAAATGATTGACGTCATAGGTTGATGAGGTTGATGTGGGATAGTGGAGAATCTCTGGCACTTGTCACACCTTTTCACGTAGGCAGTAGCATCTTTGGCTAAGGTTGGTCACCAGTATCCTTGCGTAATTATCCTATAGGCTAAAGGTCTTCCTCCTATGTGACTGGATAAATAACCCTCGTGTACATCCTGTAGGATGTGGAGGTCCTTTGTGGGATGGACACATCAGAGGAGAGGTAGTAAGAATCCTTTTTTATTCAGAACATCTTCTATTATTGAGAACTTAGCATCTCTGTACCTCAACTTTCTCCCTTCTAACTTTGATTCTGGAAGCTCTCCCTGTCTGATATATCTGATGAGTGGGTCCGTCCATGAGGCTCCCATATTCAAATTGAGGCAAATTCTGGCAACCTCTTCTTTTTCGATGGTTGGCTGGGGTAGGATTTCAACGAATACCGTTCTTCTTATATCTGTCCTTATTGCTGAGGCCAATCTGTCTAGCGCATCGGCTCGATTATTATCTTATCGAAGTACCCTCTTCATCTTCACCTATTCGAAGCCTTCTAGCATCGTTCTTACCCTCTTTAGGTATTTATCCATCCTTTCATCCTTGGCCTCATATACTCCAAGTACTTGGTTGACAGCTAACCTCGAGCCACTGTGAAGTAGGAGTCGTCCAACTCTAAGGGCTTTTGCCAAGGAGAGCCCTACTATCAGTGCCTCATACTCGGACTCGTTGTTTGAAGCCTTAAAGTTGAACCTCAGTGTATATTTAATGTCAGTACCATCCGAAGCTGATAGTATCAGCCCTGCATCGCTTCCACTTTCGCAAGAAGACCCATCAACGAAGAGGTTCTAGACATCTTTAATTGAAGAGAAGTTCCCCTATGACAGGATCCCTTACTTGAAGAGGTGTCTGTCTTCCTCATTCTCAACTGCTCCTGTTCTGGTTCTGCTGGGCACAATCTCTTTTATATTTTAGAAGACGTTACTGTCTGATTCATCTTCAATCTCTGGACTATTCTCAATCTCAGCCTCTTCCCATGTAAACTCAGCAACAAAGTCTTCGAGCGCCTTCCCTTTGATGGCCACCCTGGGTTGATACACAATGTCATACTCCCCCAACTCGATGGCCCAGGTCATCAATCTGCTCAACTTTTTGGGCTTGTGGAGGACCCGTCTTAGTGGGGAGTCGGTGAGGATGACTATAGAGTGGGCTTGGAAATAGGGCTTCATCTTTCTGAAAGCGTGTATCAAAGCATAGGCTAACTTCTCCATCCGAGGATAGTTCTTTTCAGACCTCTGAAGGGCCTTACTGTTGAAGTATACAGGTCTCTGTACTGCATCATCTTTCCGTACTATGGCCGCACTTATAGCTAACTCTGAGACTGCTAGATTGACATACAACTTTCCCCCGAGACGGGGCGAGATAGGAGCAAAGGAGATCCAAGGTAGGACTTAATCTCTTTAAAAGCCTTGTCAAATTCCTTATCCCATCTATAGCCCTGGAGCCAAACCTGTTGAGTGCAGTAACTCTTCCAGTTAGACTCTGAACGTCTTTTATAGTTCTCGGTGTCTTCATTTCAAACAGAGCTTTGATCTTCTTGGGGTTGGCCTCTATTCCCCTTTAGTTGATGATGAATCCAAGAAACTTTCCTGCTCCTACTCCGAAGACACACTTTGCAGGGTTTAGCTTCATCCTGTATAAGTCCATAGCGTCAAAAGTCCTCTCTAGGTTGGCCACCTGAGTGTCGGCCTTCAAGATCTTTATCAACATATCATCCACATATACCTCCATGGTCTTGCCAATCTGACTCTTGACCATCTTATTTACAAGACGTTGATAAGTGGCCCCTGGATTATTCAAGCCGAAGGGCATGACCTTGTAGCAATAGGTCCCCTTGTCGGCTATGAACACTGTCTTCTCTAAGTCTTATGGGTCCATAAAAATACGGTTATACCCTAAGTACGCATCCATGAAGCTCATAAGTTCATGCCCTGCTATGGCATCTACCATCTGATCAATTTGAGGCAAAGGGAAGCTGTCTTTTAGGCAAGACTTGTTCAAATCAGTAAAATCTACGCATATCCTCCATTTCCCATTAGCCTCCGGCATGATGACGATGTTAGATAACCACTCAGGGTATATGACCTCTCTGATGAACTCGACCTCTTCCATCTTTCTAACCTCTTCCCTAACGGCATCATACTTTTCTCTGGAGTAAACTCTTCGTCTTTGCTTGATTGGCTTGGATTTTTCTACCACATTGAGTTTGTGGCACATAATCTTAGGGTCAATGCCAGGTATGTCTGCATGGCTCCAAGCGAAGACACTTTCCCTCTTCTTTAAAAGTTTTACCAGCTCTTCCTTGATCTCGGGTCTTAGGTCCTTACCGATTTGGACAATTTTTTTTAGCTCGTCCTCATTGAGGACGATGGATTCTACCTCTTCCGCGACCTCTACCTTCTTTAATTTTATTTCATCCCTTGGATCAAGTGTATCAATGTTATATGTGGCTGCCTCCCTATTATGGGCCTCTCTCTCTTCCGTCGAGTTGAAGTAGCATTCTCGTGCTGAGGTCTGGTCACCTTGCACTTCCCCTACCCCATAGGGGGTTGAGAATTTTAGCATTTGGTGGACCGTTGACAACACTGTCTCAAATTCCTTGAGGGCTACTCATCTTATGATGAGGTTGTAGGCCAAGAAGACATTTTCATCCATTACAAAAAAATTAGTCTTCCAAGTAAACCTCTTAGGACACTCGTCTCCCATTCGAACGTCCATCTCATACATGCCCAACGGATGGACCTTTTCATCGCTAAAGCTAATTAACGGATGATGATACGGTACAAGCCTAGCTCTGCTGAGGCTTAGGCTCCTGAAACATGGCCAAAACATTACGTCAGCTGAATTTCCCCCGTCGATGAGGATTCTTTGCACCTCACATCCATGCACCCTTGTGGTAATTACCAAAGGGTCATCGTGTGGAGCTAAGATACCTTTGAAATCAAGTCGGGAGAACCCAACTATAAGAGTATCCATATCTACTTTCTTTCTCTTCTGCTTAGCTTCTAAAGACGTCAGATTCACAACCTCTACTTTGGTCACTGACTTAGCCTTTTGCCACATGAGTTTTGCGATCGTCTACCTCTGAGCCACCCCCTGCTAGTCCTCCATATATGGTGTTAACACCAAAGGAAATCATACCAACCCTCTTCACAGGGGCATTGTCGTCTTTCGGCGGGAGGTCAGGATCGTCCTCATCATCACCATCTGAGTCATCATCTTTTCTTGCTGGGGGATCTTCTCGACATATGTCGTTTCTCTTCTTTTTAGGGCCATCTCTTCCCCTCTTAGGAGCTTTACCGTCGACATACTGCCTGAGCTTTCTAGACTTCAACATCTTCTCAATGTCATCTTTCAAGGCGAAGCACTTATCTATCACATGGCCATGGTCTTGGTGGAACTCGCACCATAAGTTCTTATTCCTCTTATGCGGAGGAGCCTTCAGTTTATTCGGCCATCTCAGAGATCGGTCATTTTTAATTTCATTGAGGATGTGTTCGCATCTCACAGTTAGAGGAGTATAGTGCGCAAACTTATCATCCGCAGACCTCTGTTTCCCGTCTTTCTTCTTTTGGAATTTCCCGCTGCTACTTCCGTTCTCATCCTCATACTTTGCGGTCATGGCCTCTTCAGCATTCATGACCTTTACTACGGTTGCCAATAGCTCTGCCATGGACTTTGGAGGGTCTTCGGCAAGCTTCCACAATAACTTTCCCTTCTGGAGTCCTCCAATAAGGGCTGTTATAGCTATATTCTCTTCATAATCCTCAACTTCCAATTTTTCTTTGTTGAATCTAGCAATGTAGTCTCTTAGGCTCTCGTTCTTGCCTTATTTGACGTATAGCAGATGAGTGGTCTTCTTATAAGGTCTTACCCCCAAACAGAAATTATGAATGAACCATTCAGCTAAACCATTAAAGTTCTCAATGGAGTTCTTTCGAAAAGAGGTAAACTAAACGTGTGTAGCTCCCGTCAAAGTCCCAAGAGAAGGCCCAACACTTTATCTTATCTGGAATTAAATAAATGTCTACTGCAGACTAGTAAATCTCAATATGATGCATAGGGTTAGTACTACCATTATATTTGGGAGACACCGTAGGTGGTTTGAACTTGGCAAGGGTTAGGAAGTTCACTATCCTTGCCACAAAAGGGGAACCCTCAGAGAACCCTCTTTGCAATGGGTCTCGGCTTTTGATAGGTTCCCTATCTTTTCTTCCAAGCATTGGATGGAGTCATTCCACGATTTAGCAACGGCGACCTGGTTGAGGTTGTCTCCAGCCACCTCCAAGGGGTGGACTGAAGGTTCCTCAGCTGCAGCACAACGTCGACTATTGACCTCTTAACCACAGTCTTGGCCATATAGGGGTCGACCATGGTGTGGCCGATGTTCACCATCTCCTCTTTGTGAGCCTGCTGCACTTCTTGATCAGGATAACCTCTGCCTCAGGTCATTAACTGGACCGAGCCTTTCAAAGGTCGACCCTCTACTCAAACGATCAAAAGCTGATCCTTTGGGATGGGCATCACCATCTCTTCTACCCCCACAACCTCGGTTTTGCTGCAGAGGACGTACCGTGTTATTGGAAACCTCATATGGTTCCTAATAATCTTTTAGGGCATCTTCTGCCTCCAGATCATCATACCTATCCTCAGGGCAAGGGTTTCCTTGCCTCCCCAGATGTAAACGCCTAGGGTCAGCAACGTCCCTCCTTCACTGAGGAGTAGGTTGGTCTTTACGCGGTGCCTGGGATGGTCCCCTAGCTTTCGGATGTGGTTGAACTTTCGCTGGAGTAATCATTTTCGGTGAAATCGTAGGTGGCCTCAATATATTTTGACTGAGCTGTGAAAATTGCTCCTTCATTGCTTGCTGTGTTACAGCCAAAGACCTTAAGGCCGCTGCCACCTCAACCATTTCGGACTAGGGTGGTGCTTGGCTGGAACTAGGTCCTCCAGCACCAAATGGTGGAGGAGGTGGTGGTAACTTCGGTGCCCTATTAAAACTAAAGATATTGTGAAGAAGATAAGATTAATACCTTAAAGGACCTCTTTCAATGGTGAAATAGCTTCACACGAAGGGTGATGCCTAGTTCACCACCAGAGTCTCCGGTGAGGTTAAGCTGGGAAAGGAAGAGATATATCTTCTCGTTCCCACAGACGATGCCGAAATGATGATGCTGTAAATAGCACCACTGGGTAAAGAGGTAGTAGAGCTCAAACAGTCATAACTATGGCAGTAAATAATAACACATACATGTAGAAGGTGATGAGGAGAAGAGGAGAAACACACCAATATAAGTGGTTCGACAATTGCCTACGTCCACTGTGCAAGTGAGTGTAAGTATCACTATCAAAAGAAGACTCTAATGGCCTTAGCAATACAATCACTCCACTTTCTCTCTCTACTGTAAATGCACCAGAGTTTGGCTAGGGTTTATAATTATCGATCCTTTACAATGTTGAGGATGACCTCAATATATAGTGCTTAGGGGGTGTAATGTACCCCCCAAGCATGCAATGTACATGTGCATGGAGATCCAGCCAGTGCAAGGATGACACCTGGATAATCTCAACTAAGTAATGATGACCTCAATATTCCCTCATATGGAGGGAATGATTGAGTTATAACAGATTCGTCCACGTGTTCCAAGCCATACATGTGCGCGTAGATGCTCGGTTGTCTTTGCTTGGTACTAACCTCAACCTGAATGAGTATGAGGTTGGTGAAGTACGACCCTTGCCTTGGCTGAGGATTATATGATGACCTTGGTTGGGATGCTAGCCGAGGTTAGATGCCTGGAACGTCGGCTAGGGTCGATGTTGTCTTGATACTGATGCTGAGCCTGTGAGGCTTTGTTGATCTTAGGTGAAACTTGTAACGTCAGCTGTGGCCGATGTTGATGCTTTTGGATAACCCATATCCATACAGACCTCGACTGATGCCCAATCGTGCTGATACTTGCAATGTCGGCTGTGGCCGACCTGATGGATGGTTGACTGCATGAGTCATGCAAACCTCGACTCATGCCCAATCATGGTGATACTTGCAACGTCGGCTGTGGATGAACTGATAAAGGACGACATCGCTGATGGGTAATCCTGATCTCTTGTTACCTCGACCGTCATACAGACTGAGGCCATCATATAGGCCGAGGTTAATGTCTATGAGCTGGAAGGTGCACTTTGGGCATATTAATTTATATAATTGAACAAATGTTATTTATAATATTATTCCAAATTATAACTACTATGCTTATTGTAAGCATGTACCCAAATCATAGTTAATTTGGATGCATTTGACTTCACAATTTTTTGTTACGATGAAGTGGGATTCCACTATTATGTATTTTAATAAGGTTTTCTCAATGATATGTCAAAGCTGAATATTTAATTTATCAGATATAGAAGCATGTGTTATAAACATTTATTACAATGTTTGAATTAATTTTACCTTATTGTGTTTCATTTCTTCTTCTAAAGCCTTTTTTGTAGAATTTTATGATTGATTTTCCAAATGCTTTACTCTTTTTGTATTACATCTATTTCCTACCATGTTGTCACTGGTAATAGGTATTGGGTGTATATCGTTTGAATCCATTTCTACACTATAGAATAAAAGATTGGGTTAAATTTTGCCGTTTAGTTAGCCACTCCACGTGGAAACCCATATTTTGGGTTATTTCTTCTACCTCTTTCACCGACTTTTAACCCACTCTATGTGAATTCACTACTATCCACAGAACATATTTTGAGCTTTAATCATTCTCCCATTCTAATTTTATATCATTTTCACATTTATTATAGGGATATTGCTTTTTAACTCCAACCTATTCATCATAATGAGATTACGCCGCTTCATCTCTCTTCAATCGCTTTATAAATCTATGACTTTTAACTAAATTAGAGAACTATTTATGTTTATAAGAGATGTATATATATATATATACACACCCACACAAGCACCTTTTTCATTTCACATTGAGTCCAATCAAATTTTGATTCCATAAATATAATATTATTGTTTAGTATAAAATTAGATTAATATAGTTTTAAAATTGTATTGGATTGCTGTGGTTGAGAACAACTTTGTTTTTTAACATCCTCTCTCTATTTTTTTATTTCCTTCGCCTTTATATCTCTCTTCCTTCCACATCATCCCTCAATCTTCTAGTGAAATCGAATCTCTATTCCTTATCACCTCTCTCTCTCTCTCTCTCTCCCTTTATCTTTTCATAGTTTTTTAGTCAGCTTTGTCATATAAGAGAACATTTTCCTTTTCGAAAGGTGGTTCTCTTTGCATTTTTCAGTTACATATAGTTTTTATTTTTTTTATTTTTCTTATGGAATAAGGACTTCAGCTAAAAACTTATATCCAATTATCGAACTTCGAGAAAATTGAAAGGTTAGTCTAAAGTTGTAAATAATTTGGGCCTTTGCTTATGCTAAGTGATGGATTTTGAGTGTTATGGGTTTCATGGGAATAGGTAGAGATTATGTTATCCTTTTAAGGGTTGTTGTCATGATTAAAAGTGATATCACTTTGTTAGGATCAACCAGAAGGTGAATCATTTTATTAGTTCCTTTTTATGGATTTTCTTACTTTCAGAAAGAATCATTTTTAATCACCTTTTGCATTTGGATTGAATATAAAAGGTGCATTATCCGTGTATATAGTTTCATTTCCAATTTAGGTTTCAGTATGCATGATCAATTTGCAATTACTGCTTTTATTATTTATATAACTAAACAAATGTTGTTTATAATATTACTCCAAATTAAAACTACTGTGCTTAGTGTAAGCATGTACCCAAATCATAGTTAATTTGGATGTATTTAACTTAATTTTTTTTTGTTATGATGAAGTGGGATGCCACTATTATGTTTTTTTTAATAAGGGGTTTTCAATGATATGCCAAAGTTGAATATTTAATTTATCAGATATATAAGCATATGTTATATACATTTATTGCAATATTTGAATGGATTTTACCTTATTGTGTTTCTTTTCTTCTGCTAAAGCCTTTTTTGTATAATTTTATGATTGATTTGCTAAATTCTTTACTCTTTTTGTATTACATTTATTCCTATAATGTTTTCACTGGTAATAGGTATTGGGTGTATATCTTTTGAATCTATTTCTATACTATAGAATAGTAGGTTGGATTAATTTTTGCAGTTTAGTTAGCCACTTCACGTGGAAACCTATATTTTGGGTTATTTCTTCTACCTCTTTCATTGATTTTTAACCCACTCTATGTGAATTCACTATTACCCACAGAACATATTTGGATCTTTAATCATTCTTGTACTCATATTTCTCTCCCCTTTCCACATTGATTGTAAGGATATTGCTTTTCTACTCCAACCTATTCATCATAATGAGATTATGTCGTTTCATCTCTCTTCAGTCGCTTTATAAATTATGCCTTTTCACTGAATTAGATAACTATTTATGTTTATAAGAGATGTATATACATACATCCAGAAAAGCACCTTTTTCATTTCTCACGGAGTCCAATCAAAGTTGATTCCATAAAAATAATATTATTGTTTAGTATAAAATTAGATTAATTTATTTTTAAAATTGTATTGGATTGCAGTGGTTGAGAACTACTTAATTTTTCCCTCTCCTCTGTCTGTTTTTCCATTTCCTCCGTCTTTATATCTCTCTTCCCCTCCATATCATCCCTCAATCTTCGAGTGAAATCAAATCTCTCTTCCTTATCATCTCTCTCTCTCTCTCTCTCTCTCTCTCTCTCTATCTTCTAATATTTTTTAGTCATCTTTGTCATATAAGAGAACATTTTCCTTTTCAAAAGGTGGTTCTGTTTTCATTTTTTAGGTACATATAGTTTTATTATTTATTTTTCTTATTGAATAAGGACTTCAGCTAAAAACTTATATCCAATTATCGAACTTCGAGAAAATTGATTGGTTAGTCTAAAGTTGTAAATAATTTGGGCCTTTGTTTATGCTTAGTGATGGATTTTGACTGTTATGGTTTTCATGGAAATATGACGAGATTATTTTAACCTTTTAAGGGTTGTTGGAAGGATTAAAAGTAATATCACTTTGTTAGGATCAAGCATAAGGTGAATCATTTTTTAGTTCCTTTTTATGGATTTTCTCACTTTCATCAAGAATCATTTTGAATCACCTTTAGCATTTGGGTTGAATATAAAAGGTGCATTATCCGTGTATATAGTTTCATTTCCAATTTAGGTTTCAGTTTGCATGATCAATTTTTAATTACTTATTTTATTATTTATATAACTTTACAAATGTTGTTTATAATATTACTCCAAATTATAAATACTATGCTTAGTGTAAGCATGCACCAAAATCATAGTTAATTTGGATGTATTTAACTTCACAATTTTTTGTTACGATGAAGTTGGATCCACTATTATGTTTTTTTAATAAGGGTTTTTCAATGATATGTCAAAGTTGAATATTTAATTTATCAAATATCGAAGCATGTGTTATATATATTTATTGCAATGTCTGAATGAATTTTACCTTATTGTGTTTCTTTTCTTCTGCTAAAGCCTTTTTTGTAGAATTTTATGATTGATTTGCTAAATGATTTACTCTTTTTGTATTACATCTATTTCCTATCATGTTGTCACTGGTAATTGGTATTGGGTGTATATCTTTTGAATCTATTTCTATACTATAGAATAGGAGATTGGATTAAATGTTGCAGTTTAGTTAACCACTCCACGTGGAAACCCATATTTTGGGTTATTTCTTCTATCGCTTTTACCAAGTTTTAACCCAACCTATGTGAATTTACTTTGGACCTTGAATCATTCACCTATTGATATTTCTCTCCACTTTCCACATTGTCTATAAGGATACTTCATTTCAACTCCAACCTATTCATCATAATGAGATTACGCCACCTCATCTCTCTTCGGTCGTTTTATAAATCTTTGCCTTTTCACTGAATTAAAGAACTATTAATTTTTGTAAGAGATGTATATATATATATATATACATCCAGACAATCACCTTTTTCATTTCTCATAGAGTCCAATCTAAGTTTGATTCCATAAAAATATTATTATTTAGTATAAAATTATATTAATTTAGTTTTAAAATTGTATTGGATTGCTGTGGTTGAGAACAACTTGATTTTTAACTCCCCTCTCTCTGTTTTTTTATTTCCTCCGCCTTTATATCTCTCTTCCCCGCCATATCATCCCTCAATCTTCTAGTGAAATCAAATCTCTATTCCTTATCATCTCTCTCTCTCTCTCTCTCTCTCTCTCTCTCTCTCTCTCTCTCTCTCTCTCTCTTCATATTTTTTAGTTAGCTTTGTCATATAAGAGAGCATTTTCCTTTTCAAAAGGTGGTTCTGTTTGCATTTTTAGTTACATATAGATTTTATTATCTTATTTTTCTTATGGAATAAAGACTTCAGCTAAAAACTTATATCCAATTATCGATCTTCAAGAAAATTGACAGGTTAGTCTAAAGTTGTAAATAATTTGGTCCTTTGTTTATGCTTAGTGTTGGATTTTGAATGTTATGGGTTTTAGGGGAATAGGACGAGATTATGTTAACTTTTTAAGAGTTATTGGTAGGATTAAAAGTAATATCACTTTGTTAGGTTCAAGCACAATGTGAATCATTTTTTTAGTTCCTTTTTATGGATTTTCTTACTTTCAGCAAGTATCATTGTTAACCACCTTTAGCATTTAGGTTGAATATAAAAGGTGCATTATCCATGTATATAGTTTCACTTCCAATTTAGGTTTCAGTTTACATGATCAATTTGCGATTACTGCTTTTATGATTTATAGAACTTAACAAATGTTGTTTATAATACTATTCCAAATTATAACTACTATGCTTAGTGTAAGCATGTACCCAAATCATAGTTAATTTGGATGTATTTGACTTCACAATTTTTTGTTATAATGAAGTGGGATGCCTTTATTATGTTTTTTTAATAAGGGGTTTTCAATGATATGTCATTATTGAATATTTAATTTATAAGATATAGAAGCAGGCATTATATACATTTATTGCAATGTTTGTATGAATTTTACCTTAGTGGGTTTCTTTCTTCTACTAAAGCCTTGTTTGTAGAATTTTATGATTGATTTGCTAAAAGCTTTACTTTTTTGTATTACATCTATTTCCTATCATGTTGTCACTGGTAATAGGTATTGGGGGTATATCTTTTGAATCTAATTCTATACTATAGAATTAAATATTGGATTAAATTTTGCAGTTTAGTTAGCCACTCCACGTGTAAACGCATATTTTGGGTTATTTCTTCTACCTCTTTCACCGAGTTTTAACCCACTCTATGTGAATTCACTATTACCCACTGAATAGATTTGGAGCTTTAATCATTCTCCTATTCATATTTTTATGCCCTTTCCACATTGAGTGTAAGGATAATGCATTTCAACTCCAACCTATTCATCATAATGAGATTACGTCGCTTCATCTCTCTTCAGTCGCTTTATAAATCTATGCCTTTTCACTGAATTAGATAACTATTTATGTTTATAAGAGATGTTTATATATACATCTAGACAAGCACCTTTTTCATTTCTCACCGAGTCCAATCAAAGTTTGATTCCATACAAATAATATTATTGTTTAGTCTAAAATTAGATTAATTTAGTCTTAAAATTTTATTGGATTCCTGTGGTTGAGAACAACTTTGTTTTCCCCTCTTCCGTCTCTGTTTTTTTATATCCTTTGCCTTTATATATCTCTTCCCTGCCATATCAGTCCTGAATCTTCCCATGAAATCAAATCTCTCTTCCTTATCATCTCTCTCTCCCCCTCTCTTTTTCTTTTCAAAATTTTGGGCCAGCTTTGTTATATAAGAGAACATTTTCCTTTTCAAAAGGTGGTTTTGTTTGCATTTTCTAGTTACATATAGTTTTTATTTTTTCATTTTTCTTATGGAATAAGGACTTCTGCTAAAAACTTATATCCAATTACCGAACTTCGAGAAAATTGATAAGTTAGTCTTAATTTGTAAATAATTTGGGCTTTGTTTAGGCTTAGTTATTGATTTTGAGTGTTATGGGTTTCGTGGGAATAGGACGAGATTATGGTAACCTTTTAAGGGCTGTTGGAAGGAGTAAAAGTAATATCACTTTGTTGGGATCAAGCATAAGGTGAATCATTTTTTTTGTTCCTTTTTATGGATTTTCTTACTTTCAGCGAGAATCATTTTTAATCACCTTTAGCATTTGGGTTGAATATAAAAGGTGCATTATCCGTGTATATAGTTTCATTTCCAATTTAAATTTCAGTTTGCATGATGAATTTGCAATTATTGCTTTTATTATTTATAAGTGAAATTTTTTGTCTATGATATTATTCCAAATTATAACTACAATGCTTAGTGTAAGCATGTACACAAATCATAGTTAATTTGGATGTATATAACTTCATAATTTTTTGTTATGATGAAATGGGATGCCACTATTTTGTTTTTTTAATAAGGTTTTTTCACTGATATGTCAAAGTTGAATACTTAATCTATCAGATATAGAAGCATGTGTTATATACATTTATTGCAATGTTTGTATGAATTTTACCTTATTGTGTTTCATTTCTTATGCTAAAGCCTTTTTTGTAGAATTTTATGATTGTTTTGCTAAATGCTTTACTCTTTTTGTAGTACATCTATTTCCTATGATGTTGTCACTGGTAATAGGTATTGGGTGTATATCTTTTGAATCTATTTCTGTACTATAGAATATAATATTGGATTAAATTTTTCAGTTTAGTTAGCCACTCCACGCGAAAACCCATATTTTGGGTTATTTCTTCTACCTATTTCACCAACTTTTAACCCACTATATGTTAATTGACTATTACCCACTGAACAAATTTAGAGCTTTAATCATTATCCTTTTCATATTTCTCTCCCCTTTCCACATTGATTGTAAAGATAGAACATTTCGACACCAACCTATTCATCATAATGAGATTACACAGCTTCATCTCTCTTCAGTCGCTTTATAAATCTATGCCTTTTCACCGAATTAGAGAACTATTTATGTTTATAAGAGATGTATATATATACATCCAGACAAGCAACTTTTTTATTTCTCACCGATTCCAATCAAAGTTTGATTCCATAAAAATAATATTATTGTTTAGTATAAAATTAGATTAATTTAGTTTTAAAGTTGTATTGGATTGTTGTGGTTGAGAACAACTTTGTTTTCCCCTCTCCCCTCTCTGCGTTTTATTTCCTTCGCCATTATATCTCTCTTCCCCGCCATATCATCCCTCAATCTTCAAGTGAAATCAAATTTCTCTTCCTTATCTTCTCTCCCTCTCCCTCTCTCTTTCTTTCTCTTTCTCTTTTCATATTTTTTTAGTCAGATTTGTCATGTAAGAGAACATTTTCCTTTTAAAAAGGTGGTTCTGTTTGCATTTTTTACTTACATATAGTTTTTTGTTTTTTATTTTTCTTATGGAATAAGCACTTTAGCTAAAAACTTATATCCAATTATCGAACTTCGAGAAAATTGATAGGTTAGTCTTAAGATGTAAATAATTTGGGCTTTTGTTTATGCTTAGTGATGGATTTTGAGTGTCATGGGTTTCGTGGGAAATATGACGATATTATGTTAACCTTTTAATGGTTGTTGGCAGGATTAAAAGTGATATCACTTTGGTGGGTTCAAGCATAAGGTGACTCATTTTTTTAGGTCATTTTTATGGATTTTCTTACTTTGAGCAAGAATAATTTTTAATCATCTTTTGCATTTGGGTTGAATATAAAAGGTGCATTATCCGTGTATATAGTTTCAATTCCAATTGAGGTTTCAGTTTGCAAGATCAATTTTCAATTTATTTATATTACTGAACAAATGTTGTTCGTAATATTATTCCAAATTATAACTACTATGCTTAGTGTAAGCATGTACCCAAATCATAGTTAATTTTGATATATTTGCATTCCCAATTTTTTGTTATGTTGAAGTGGGATGCCACTATTATCTTTTTTTAATTAGGGGTTTTCACTGATTTGTCAACGTTGAATATTTAATTTATCACATATAGAAGCATGTGTTATATACATTTATTCCAATGTTTGTATGAATTTTACCTTAGCGTATTTCTTTTCTTCTGCTAAAGCTTTTTTTGTAGAATTTTATGATTGATTTGCTAAATGCTTTACTCTTTTTGTATTTCATCTATTTCCTATCATGTTGTCACTGGTAATAGGTATTGGGTGTATATCTTTTGAATCGATTTATATACTATAGATTAGAAGATTTGATTAAATTTTGCCGTTTACTTTGCCAGTCCACGTGGAAACCCATATTTTGGGTTATTTCTTCTACCTCTTTCACTAACTTTTAACCCACTCTATGTGAATTCACTATTACCCACTGAACATATTTGGAGCTTTAATCATTCTCCTATTAATATTTCTCTCCCCTTTCCACATTGATTGTAAGGATACTGCATTTCAACTCCAACCTATTCATCATGATGTGATTACACCGCTTCATCTCTCTTCAGTCGCTTTATAAATCTATGGCTTTTCACTGAATTAGAGAACTATTTATGTTTATAAGAGATGTATATATATATACATCCAGACAAGCACCTTTATTGATTTCTCACAAAATCAAATCAAAGTTTGATTCCTCACAGAATCAAATCAAAGTTTGATTCCACAAAAATATTATTATTGTTTAGTATAAAATTATATTAATTTAGTTTAAAATTGTATTGGATTGCTGTGGTTGAGAACAACTTTGTTTTTCCCTCTTCTCTCTCTGTTTTTTATTTCCTCCGTCTTTATATCTCTCTTCCCTACTATATTATCCCTGAATCTTCCAGTGACATCAAATATCCCTTACTTATTCTCTCTCTCTCTCTCTCTCTCTCTCTCTCTCTCTCTCTCTCTCTCTCTCTCTCTTCATATTTTTTAGTCTGATTTGTCATATAAGAGAACATTTTCCTTTTCAAAAGGTGGTTCTTTTTGCATGTTTTAATTACATATATATTTTTTTATTTTTATTATGGATTAAGAACTTCATCTAAAAACTTATATCTAATTATCGAACTTCGAGAAAATTGATAAGTTAGTCTTAAGTTGTAAATAATTCTGTCTGTTGTTTATTCTTAGTGATGGATTTTGAGTGTTATGGGTTTCGTGGGAATAGGACGAGATTATGCTAACCTTTTCAGGGTTGGTGACAGGATTAAAAGTAGTATCACTTTATTGGTATCAAGCATAAGGTGAATCATATTTTTTTAGTTCCTTTGTATGGATTTTCTTACTTTCATCAAGACTCATTTTTTATCACCTTGAGCATTTGGGTTGAATATAAAAGGTGCATTATCAGTGTATATAGTTTCATTTGCAATTTGGGTTTTAGTTTGTATGATCAATTTATAATTATTGCTTTGATTATTTATGTAATTGAACAAGTGTCGTTTATAATATTCTTCCAAATTATAACTACTATGCTTAGGGTAAGCTAGTACCCAAATCATAGTTAATTTGGATGTATTTGACTTCACAATTTTTTGTTATGATGATGTGGGATGCCACTATTATGTTTTTTTAATAAGGGTTTTTCAATGATATGTCAAAGTTTAATGTTTAATTTATCAGATACAAAAGCTTGTGTTATATACATTTATTGGACTGTTTGTTTGACTTTTACCTTATTGTGTTTCTTTTCTTCTGCTAAAGCCTTTTTTTTGTAGAATTTTATGATTGAATTGCTAAATGCTTTACTCTTTTTGTATTACATCTATTTCCTATCACGTTGTCATTGGTGATAGACAAGCTTTTGTGTATGCGTCATTGTGTAAAACTCCTCTAATAAAAAAAATCTCAATTACCTAAAAAAATATATAACAGACTGGAATATAGTGGTAATTGAGGTATCAATCCAAATTTAAGGGTGAAACATATACGAGAGGCATGCAATTCATTTTTATATTTAATTTTTTTTGGACTTTTTACTTTTTCTATTTTTTTATGCTTTTTTTAAAATTAAAATAATTTTGATATGAAGGTGAATCTAACTAAAATAAGAATAATTAAATAAAATTAGAATAAAAATGTGAAAAATATAAAATATGGTGTGTGATGAAAGTGAGTGAAATGTAACAAAATGAGAGAAAAATATTCAAGGAATAGAAAATCCACCCTCAATTCAAATCAATCTAGTTTGTACTATTTTAATTTCATTAATTTACAAAATATCCATTTAATTCAAAAGCTAATTCTCAATACATTAATGAGTTAATTGAATATTATTTTTGAAAAATAAATTTAATTCCCACACACTACTTTAATTAAATTAAAATTAATCAAACAAATTCCTGTGAGGATCAATTCATCCAAAAAATTTTAATTAGACAATAATAAGAACAAGAGTAGATGAAAAATATACTAACATTTAAATCCAGTGATAAGCCTATCTCTAGTTTGAATTAAATGATCAAATGATAATATAATTTTCAATCATTTCTCAATGATGATTTTCCATTTCTCAATGTGAAAATAAAGTAGGAATTAAATTTACTAATCAAAGGAAACTAACAAAATTAAAATTGATAATTAAATCAAATTGGATTCATGAGGGTTTCAATTCCTCCCTTGAATGGGAGATTAGCTATCCATAAGCATCATCCAACAAAAATAATAATCAATTAAGAGCATATAATGAAAATTAGAGAGGAGTAATCAAACCAAAATTGCCTTCAATTGCATTAATTCTTCAATTCTTTCATCATCTCTCATTGATTAAAAACACTCAATTTATTGTATTTTTTTTCTAATCTTAAAAAAAAAATTCTAAACTAATTTTTTTTCTCTCTCTACCTCTAGAATTTTCCTCTCTCAATCTTCTTTTCAAATGGGTCTTCTTCTCCCTTAAATAGTAGATATGGAGCTAAAGGGTAGTTTGGGTAGATAAAAGAGTATGTATGGGGTGTGTGAGGTAATAGAGTGGCATTTAAGGTAATGCACACATGTGCATGTGGGAAAGGTGGCAAGGGTATAATGGGAGATGGGGACATAAGGAGAGTTCAAGGATATTTTTGGAATAAGTGGGCGAAGTTGGTTTATAAGTCTTTTTAGTCACTTGGGTTTATTGATTTGATTATTTTTGACTTTGGCAGATTTGGGTTTAGCATTTGGATAAAATCGTGGGTTTAAAGAGGGGAAAATGGGTTTAGGGTTGATGGGTTATGGAGGTCAAGGTGGTGGAGCTAGGTCGAAGATGGGTTTGAATCGCGACCGGATATGGGTTAAGGAGCGGATGGATCCTGGTTTGAACTGGGTAGGTAGAAAAAGGTGTTTCGGGTTAGGGATTTAAGAGGTCGCCGGCGCTGCGGGAATGGCCGAAGTTGGGTTTAGTAGCTGGGATTGGCGGTTAAAGGAGGCAGGGGACAATCAAGTTCGGACTGGGGGTTTGATGATGTGGGTATTGGGTTTAGGTCCGATTTTGGTGGGGATTTGAGGTTGGGCACGACAGTGGGGGGTTGGTTTGTGGGGGGTTGGTGGCCGGGTATACGTTTTTTTTTAATTTTTAATTTTTTTGGTTTAATTTGGATTGATTTTGGGATGAGATTTGGTTCTGGGTTTGGTTAGTGGGTTGTTTGGTTGATGGGTATTAAGAGAGAGAGATGGGTGTAGTTGGGTTAATGGAGGTGAAGGTTTGTAGGTAGTGTGGTAATGGTGGGTTTTAATGGAAGAAGAGAGAGAAATGTGTGGATGGTGATGACGAGTGTGGGGTTAGAGTGTGTGAGGGTGTATGGGGAGTAGTGGTGGAGGTGAGGAGAGTGTGAATGGTTATGGGGGTTTAAGAGAGAGGAGAGAGATTGAGTGGGTTTAGTGGGGAAGATGATGGGGGGTTGTTTTGAGTGTATAAGGGTGTATGGTAGTAAAGGTATGTATACGGTGTATGGTTAGGTAGTGTGTATGTATTAGTTTGTACCCAACTAAAAAAATGAAACTAACAAAACTAATAATTAAAGTCTATTAAAAAATAAAACTCTAATCTAAAAATAAAAAGACAAAAAATAAAATAATACTAATAAACCTAACTTAATAAAATAAGAAATAACAAAACTAAACTAATACTAAAAACTAAAAATCAAATAAAAATAAAAATGAAATAAAACTAAAACGCACACCTTTAAAAATATAAAAATAATAATAAAAACACATGCAACACACAAAAATAAAATATAAAAATAAATCATAAAAATATATACATGACTCAAAAATATATAATATAAAATAAATTCTAAAAATCATAAACGACACAAATAAAAATCTAAAAAAATAAAATAAAATAAAATAAAAGGGGACAAACCAAACACACACGGCTCGGGATAGACTTAGGTTAGGGTTACAGGACAGGGTATACATGATTAGCTCCATTTTTATTGCAATTTTCTTAATTTGAGCATTTAAACACCGCAATATGCATTTGACCTACAATATAAACAAATAAGCATATAAGACCCCCATTTTGTCGAGAATTAGCAATTAAAAACTATCTATTTAGGGTATTATTTAAACACTTTTGGGGTGCTTATCAATTGGTAATATGTATTGGGTGTATATCTTTTGAATTTATTTTTATACTATAAAATAGAAGATTGGATTAAATTTTGCAGTTTAGTTAGCCACTCCATATGGCAACCCATATTTTGGGTTATTTCTTCTACTTTTTTCACTGACTTTTAACCCACTCTATGTGAATTCACTATTACCCACTGAACATATTAAGAGCTTTAACCATTCTCTTGTTCATATTTCTATCCCCTTTCCATATTGATTGTAAGGATACTGCATTTTAACTCCAACCTATTCATCATAATGAGATTACAGCCCTTCATCTCTCTCTTTAATCGCTTTATAAATCTATACTTTTTCACTAAATTAGAGAACTATTAATGTTTATAGGAGATGTATCTATATACATCCAAACACGCACCTTTTTCATTTCTCACTCAATCCAATCAAAGTGTGATTGCACAAAAATATTATTATTGTTTAGTATAAAATTAGATTAATTTAGTTTAAAAATTGTATTGGATTATTGTGGTTGAGAACAACATTGTTTTTCCCTCTGCTCTCTCTGTTTTTTAATATCCTCCGCCTCTATCTCTCTCTTCCCCGCCATATCATCACTCAATCTTCTAGTGAAATGAAATTACTCTTCCTTATTGTCTCTCTCTCTCTCTCTCTCTCTCTCTCTCTCTCTCTCTCTCCATATATTTTGTGAGCTTTGTCATATATTAGAACATTTTCTTTTTCTAAAGATGGTTCCAATTGTGTTTTTGAGTTACATGTAGTTTTTTTCCTTATGGAATGGCGACTTTAGATAAAAACTTATATCTAATTATTGAACTTTGAGAAAATTAATAGCTTAGTCTTAATTTGTTAATAATTTGGGCCTTTGTTTACGCTTAGTGATGGATTTTAAGTGTTTTGCATTTCGTGAGAATAGGACGAAATTATGTTAACCTTTTCAAATTTGTTGGCAGGATTAAAAGTAATATCACTTTGTTGGGATCAAGCATAAGGCGTGTCATTTTTTTAGTTCCTTTTTATGGATTTTCTTAATTTTAGCAAGAACCATTTTTAATCATCTTTAGCATTTGGGTTGAATATAAAGGTGCATTATCCGTGTATATTGTTTCATCTCCCATTTAGGTTTCAATTTGCATGAGCAATTTGCAATTTTTGCAATTATAATTTATATAATTGAACAAGCGTTGTTTATAACATTCTTCCAAATTATAACTACTATGCTTAGGTTAAGCATGCACCCAAATCATAGTTAATTTAGATGTATTTTACTTTACAATATTTTGTAATGATGAAGTGGGATGCCACTGTTATGTTTTTTTAATAAGGGTGTTTGAATGATATGTCAAAGTTGAGTATTAAAGTTATCAGATATAGAAGCATGTGATATATACATTTATTGTAATGTTTGCATGAATTTTACCTTATTGTGTTTCCCTTCTATTTCTAAAGCCTTTTTAGTAGAATTTTATGATTGATTTGCTAATTGGTTTACTCTTTTTATATGATATCTATTTCCTATTATGTTGTCACTAGTAATAGGTATTGGGCGTACATCTTTTGAAAAAAAAAGGTTAAATTTCAAGTTTCTTTTAATGGTTTGTTATATGTTTTTAATGATTATTACTATTTAAAATGTTAGTTTAACCTATGGGAGAAAAAGTAATATAACATACATCCATTTTCTTTACTCTTTGTGAATGCAAGACACAATTGTATTTTTCCCTTTTTATTAGACGAATATTATTGTTTCATTTCTTTATATATGTCATTAGGAGTAAGTGTTTGAATTTCAAATAGGAAATTTTATGGTATAAGCCATATGAAAGATAGAATACCAATACAAGAAACACTGTCCATTACAAACAAAAACACAATAACTACCCTAAATAAATATTTTCCCGTAAGATTAATTTGGATCTTGAATATAATTTTATTGACATTTATTAATATAGAGTGTGCAGCTTCAAAATTAAATGAATATAGATTTATAAATTATTTTAAATAATTTCTAAAGTGACCGCACATCTCGCGGGTTGCATGCTAGTTTTAAAATCAATTTAAGAGCCAAGTCAATGAATGAACTTTCACATTAGAGTTTTGTTAGTATGTTTTTAATGGATTTAAGTTTGTCACAACAAAATGAAAGTTCAATGTTATATATGTAAAAAAAATTGTTCAGTGACGAAAATGAAAAAACATGTAAACTTCGTTGCATATCTGCGTAATTAATCCATTTTCGTAAAACTATGTAATTTTTGTAAACTTTAAATGATGAAATTCATTTATCTTTTCTTGTGTACCTTGTATAAATATTTCACTACCAATAAATTTCTTCTCAGCTCATGTGATTACCTTTTAGGTGGTTTCGTCTCACACATACGCTTAGCGACAGCTAGTGAAAGTGAGCTTATATATGGGATTCCATCGATCATGAATTTTTGCCGACTAAACCTGTCAGGTTATTTGTGCCTAGGGATCCCATAGTTATTTTTCGTAGTTACCTAGGAATCTTGTGGTTTTGTGTTCATCTTAACAAAACATGTAATAAATCAACACTGAATGTTTTCAGAATAAAATTTGAATTAACATAGTTGCGCTCTAGGGTGAATAATTGTCTATAACTTAGAATAATTAAAAAAAAGAATGCAAACTGAATGTAAATTGTATCCAATTTAATACACTTGGCTAAAGTAGGCTAAAGAAATTGAAGAAATATTTTGATTAAAAGTAAAACTTTTTCAAATTGGTTGCATTTCAAGCTTGGGGGATCTAAGTTGGCTTTATTATTTCCAATTGGTAAAATCTGTTGAGTCATCCGTAATGACATTAAATGAGCCTTCCCAACATGGTGTGACACCCCGCCTAATAAAATACCGGGTGATCAGTCCTATATCAAATTAAAATAGGAATATACATGCGGAAATATACAATGATCCATTCACAACAACTGAATCAAATTAACTGAATAATTAAATAACTACTTGCCGAATAAATCGTCGGCCACAACAGTAAATAGTCTAATAACAATTGTCCAACAACTGAATAAATGAAACCGAAAACTGTACTGAAAATTCTGGGCGACAAGCCTTAAGTAAAACTGAAACTTATAGATGATTCCTACTCTAGGAAAGAATGAACTATGCGTCTAATCCAAGCTCCTGCTAGCATCCACATGTGCCGTAGCTACGTGTCCCTGGAATAGAATATCAAGCTTGGCGTCCCTGTGGTTGGACACCTAAAAGGTTTTGAAAATAGTTTTATAGCAAGGGTTAGAACCCAAAACATTTTGAAAACATTTAGCAAATGATTAACTTGCAGTAATATAAAATGCATGAATGCGCTTCATATTTAAGTTAGTGTCGCACTCCCTTGAGGACAAACTCACCTCTCAACTAATGTGCACACCTAACTCTTTCTTTATATCCCACCTAGTCTTCTACCCCCAAACTAGACACTTGATATAACTCTTGCCAACCGCCCTACTCAATCCCGGGTATTTTCAATGCATGATTTAAAAATTATTTACCACCTTAACTTAGTTAATCATCTTTCCTTGAAAGCCATAAAACTTTCACTAGTTATATAAATAACATAATTTTCTCCATGTATTTAAATTATCCGTATATAATTATTCACCCCATTATATACGTAAAGTTATCTTACAACGGTCACACATATGTTGAATATAAATATAACCCATCCTCCCGAGTAATAACTCACCAGATGTATTCTCTAAAGTGCTATCCCATCAGAAGTACTCTCATAACCTAGTTACCCCAAGTTAGAATCGCTCACTAACTTGGCCAAAATATAAACATAATGGAGGCGGTCATATTCCTTCCCTGAAAGTGAGATAATCCCCTCACTCATATAACGGACACTATGACCTGGGGATATACTCGCCCTACTCCTCAAGCTAGGGGATTCACCCACTTCACGCAACCTCCCTTGATAGCACTAGAGCATATAAATTAAATAAATATCTAGTCACTGAAATTTAATAGCACACATAATATATATATACTATCACCACACCGTATGTATATAATAATTAGTTCTCGGCATTACCGTGTACAAAATCCGTAGCACTAGCCTATAATTTTCCCCGAGTCTATGGTCCGACTCTAATTTAATTAATTTACACATTAATTAATATAATACTTTCCCGAGTCTATAGTTCCGAATCTAATTTAATTAATTCACACATTAATTAATTTATTACCTTGGTGTCACCCAACCCATACACCCGGGCTCGCTCACTTGGCCCGAAATTAAATATTATCCGAGTCTATATCCCGACTCCAAATTAATTAATTTAACACCCTGGTGTCATTCAACCAATATACCCGGACTCGCTCACTTGATCCGTATCTAATTATTTTGGAATCGAATAACTCAAATTGATCCATAAAGTGCCCAACATAAGTCCTTCCTAATCCCAATTTCTTTCCCAAAAATTGTTAGGATTATGTTCCTCCTATTTATTTGTCACTAAATAAAACATAGGAATTAAATTTAGATTTTATTTCCCCCTTATATAAAAATCTGGGCGAACTACCAAAAATCTGGAGTCGATCGATCGATAAGGTCCCTTTCTTCTCCACGATTCTGTTTCATCCATTGTTAACACAACCAATCTTCTAATTTCTTCTATAGTAATCTCCGATCATAATCAACCTAGAAGCCTTAATTCAATAACAAATTTCCACGAATTCTAACGTTTTCCAGATTCGGGTTTTACCCGGGTTTCAAACACCCAAATACTTGACATCTCTATTATTCGAAATTAAATGTCTATTCTTGCTGAATTTGATCATACGGTTCATATTCCTATACTACAGAATCATGAAACATACTAATATCACCCCAAATCTCATCAAGATATACCCTTTCTCAAAAACATGATTTCACCCGAATACCCATTTATACCCAAAACGCATTTTGATTTACACATCACAAAAATATGAATTGAGTATCAAAATTGAACATCACAGTAAGTTAACCACTTGCCTTTGGGTTTGTAGAGTCTGATCCGTTGGTGCAGAGACAGGCTTGATGATGAACACCCAACTTTGCTCCTTGATTTGTCTCCAAAAGATCATCAATTTATTCTCCAATTGCTCCATCTAGTTCCCTCTCCAACTCTTTAGTTTTGATGTGTGTTTTTCTGCCATTCAACACTCTTAGGTTTAGGTTTTACACACTAATCCCTTTTTTGGCTTATGGGCTTAATTAAAATGGCCCAATTACCCTCGTGTGGGCCCGGTCAGGCCAAAAAATGCCCCGTGACCCATTTACCACCCCTGGGTACACTTTTCCGACTATCTCGGCCCATCCGAATTGAACCGTGCACTTAGAATTGACATCCAAATTAATTTATAATATCCTTATCTCACTCCCAAATTAGTCTATACCGACTCCCGACTGAGATAAATAAATTTCACGTCACTATTATTTTTTATTTGCAAATACTTTGAGTAATGGTCCGATGATGTATAGTCCCTGTTGGAAAATGATCATGGATTGGTTAATGAATCGAGGTCTCTAGCTGGATAATGGAGGGGAATAGAAAATTTCTTACACTTCTTATATTTTTAGGCATATTTAATAACGTCTCTTTGCATGTATGGCCATTAATATCTCTCCTTAATTCCTTACAGTATGGTCAAAAGTTAAATGCTTTGCAAGACTTCAATCTAGTAGGGTTAGCCTTAATTAATCTCTTTCTGACTAGATACTCAAGTAATTTTCCTAACAATACCCCAAAAAATCATTTGGCTATAATGATAGCCATACGATAGTGACAACACATTTGAAGGTTCTTCCAAAGGTCGTACAAGTGGTCAACCTTATTCTTGATCTTCATTAATATTTTGACGCGACTTAGAATTTGTCTTAAAAGTGCGTTAACTCTAGGTTCAAGTGCAAACCTATCGCTCAAGTAATAACCCGGTAAGTCGGGATCGAATCCACAGGGAAAGAAAATGTCAACTAGTATTCAGGAAACTTATTAGATCTGAAAATGATTTCTTAAAATAAACAAAAAGATGATTAATGATTTTGGAAGATTTCTTAACAAAAGCAAACTGGAAATTTTAATGAAAACAGATTAAAAATTGCAGGAAAAACTTTAATCAAATGGGAGAAAACAGGGTAGAATACAATCCCTCAATCCTTAGCAAATTATCATAGAGAATACTAGATTTGTAAATTAAAATAATTGATTAGATCCAACCTTTATAACTTTGAAGCATTACATATATGAGGTTCAAGCCCGCATCATATGAAATCAAAAATAGGTATAAAGAGGTGAATGATAAATTATACTAGCAAAGCTTTCTTAAACATCTCAAGTACCTAGGGCAAGAGAGATTAAAAGATTGACAGTTTTTGTATAATTTTCTCTCACGATTCAATCAATATTTTAATTTAACCTCTATTTTCTACATGGATAATCTGCCTTGGATTGAGTTCATGTACCCCAACCCTTGGGAAATTTAGCTACTCATAATTGGATTGAAGAACAAATTCATACTCAGAATTATGGAACTACAAGACATGGGAAATAAATCTGCAAATAATAAAGTAAAAGAGAATAGAATGATATTACTTGTATTCAGCAGCAGGGAAGTAAATGAAATTGAAATCCAGATAACTTCTCCTTAATCAGCAGTACAAACTAAGGTTCTTATGAAAGAAATTTAAACTTCTGAATGTTTCTCTCAAAAACTAACTCTCAAATTCTTTAGCTAATTTGTAATCTACCAACTTGCTACAATTCTCTCTCTACTTTCTTGGTTCGTCTTCTTTAAATGATATAGGGCACTAGCTTTTATAACACCAAGTATCGAAATTGATAGCCAATAATGCTTGTTGGTACGTTTTTCCAAGAGTTGCTCTGTTTTAATTGAACAATTAATTGTCAGCATTTCACACGACCGGACCGGTCCGGCTCAACCTCGGATCGGTCTGAATACACCAGATCGGTTCTTTTCTTTTTACCGGATCGGTCTGGGCCTAGTCGGATGAGTCCGAAGTTTTTGATTTCATCGGTTCGTCATCAATTCGGGGGCTACTGGACTTTGTCAATTCGGATGGATCTGGATCCAAACCGGATCGGTCCGAAATTCTTCTAAATTGACTTTATCCTTGAAACTTTGACTGACCATATCTTTTGATCTAGAACTCCGATTTGAATGCCGTTTTTCCTATGCTCTTGTGAAGTCATGCTTTCCAACTTCAATTTTGACGTTGCTTCCGAATTCTGAATGGAATTTACACTTTTGCCCTTTTACATTTCTTCTAGTTTTTTTCTTTTCTTTTATTGCATTCCATTCCTGAAATCTTTATCACAATTACACAAAAACTAGGGAATTTTGTTAGAAACGAACAATAGAGTGATATGGACTAAAAATGATTCAATTACCTTGTTCGAGATATTAAAATCACTAACTTAAGGGGCTAAATTCGGAAGAATTTACGCTTGGTCAAATCCCCCTAACTTAGGACTTTGCACGTCCCGGGCAATGTATCTGAATCTAACGAAAATTCAACTCTTGAAAATTCCTTTATTAAAATAAAATTCCACTTTCGCAGGCACGCGATTGCATTGAGCATATGCAACATGCCTTTAAACCCCTAAGTTACCCTAGTAGGACGAGTTTTGTCTCGTGAGGGTTTGCAGTGAATTTACCCACAAAATTCTTTATTGACTCAAATAAATATCAAAATAATTAAAAATTTGTACAATTTAAACTTTTCTACAAAATAAGCACCATCATCTCATATTCAACTATCTCAAACCAAAGTGTGTGTGTGCAAAGCCAAAAATTAAACCTCAAACTTCCACCGATTGAGCATTACGTTACTTTCCGAAAATTCGTTTTGATTCAAATTCTTACGGATACACTCACAAACGAATCACTCGGATTGTGGTTATTTCCTCTCGGTATGCATGATATAAAGAGTAAATATAATGGACACAAACTCACTCATACAAAATTGAAAAGAAGGAAATATATGATGAAAAGATCTCATCATCGGAATACAGTTATTAGGATACGGGAAACATCATCTCTTAATCACACCATTTTAATCTCTTTTATTATCTTTTCATGTCTTAGCTCACCATGCAGTAATTAATTTCGCCATTTGGACTCGGTAAGGACTTTTCTGGGTTAAAAGGTGTAAAGGGTAAAATTGGGAATATATGGGATGTTCGGAATTGCAAAATGTCCTTATGATGTCCATTAGTGCTTTTTCGGGCATTTACTCATTTTTTTTTCTTTTTCTTTTTCATTTTTTTCTTCATTTTTTTTTCTATTTTTCTCTTGCCCCTTTTTATTACACAATTTGGACTTACTTCATGAATTTTCTCAATTTTCACAATTCCGGGCTATTTGGGTTTTTCGGGTTATCAAACGAAAGGGAAATATTATATTAGGCTCAAAGTGAGTTGCAAAGGGATAATTTTGTTTTTCACAACTTTTTATGGCTAATATTTTTGGGTAACAAACAAAAGAGGGCCTACTTCATTGTCCAAATTGCTAATCACATTACCATATGCATCTCGAGATTAATTAAGTTTAGAGATACATTTAGCACGAATTTCGAGATAACATTTCACACATTTCCCATAACCGATCAAAACAAAGGATTGAGATCATCAACGACTTGTTAAAACGCAGAAAAGAACTTTGAGTTAATCATAAACTCGGATTGATTTAAAAACTCATAAAAAATTGAAAGGCTCAAAATCTCACCGGGTTTGATCAATCTCCACACTTATTCGTTAAGTCGTCAATTTTCTTTCAATTTCCATCTTCGGTCAATTTTGGCTTAGTGCAATTTTGATTGTTAACAATTTGAGACTTTAAATAGAATAAAGCTGATATTTTTGAAAATTTTAAATTCCAATTTTTATTTATTTTGAAGAAAAATATTTTTGGCTTTTCAACATTCTCCATTTTTTTTTTCTAAAAAAAAACACACTTGGAAAGAACATGTGATCGAATCAATGAATCTAAACAATAAATGGGAAGAATATCCCACACCCCCTAACCTAAATGTTGCATTGTCCTCAATGCGAATCAAGAACACAACATAAAGAGAGGAAAAGAAAGATATTACCCAAATGGAGCGATCCCCGATAAGTACGAGTCCATTGAATCTACAAAACATGTTAGAACCAAGCATACAAAAAAATAACAATACTTGAACAAATTACCCTAAATGCAACAAGACACTATATAAACTTATACATGACTAAAAATACAACAAAAATCACCCCATACGCGTCGGGGGTGCGATGACCTCTTATCTCTCTCCACAAATCACCCGATCCCTTTCACTGGGTACGATGCACGCCTCGTCTCTCCAGTCTTACCATCATAAGTGAATAGCCGGAACAAATTGGGCCCGTGCCCATAGATAAACGAAAGACCGGGAGATGCATTATGATAAACCGGAAAAGGATCCGCTTGTTGCGTAGCACGTGGGTTGGTCGCTAAGTCGGACGAGATTTGAGTCGTATCTTCAAGTACCTCCGAAGACTCAAATGGTATGGGTGGAGGTTTAGGAAGGAGAAATTCATAAATTCTATTGTCCCACTCGCTTTCGTCTAAATGACGAAATGAGGCCCAGAAAGACTGGACTTCATCATTTAGGCTCGCATCCACCGGTCCGAACTCGCGCTCAAACTCTGCTAGGCTCAACTCCTCGAGCTCTCTCTCGTGCTTGGTGTCCTCAACCTGCCTTTCGTGCTCACTCATGCTCTCAAATGCATTAACTAAACATACATTCCCTACCGTGCTCTCGATGACACAACCTTCCCCTAATGGTTTTTCCGTGTAAGTTCTTTCTTGCTCGTGTGCTTCTCCCAAAAGATCCAATCCTCGCGGTTCCCCTTCATCACCCTCTCTCTTGGAATTATTAAAGATATTTGTTTCGAGGGTCATGTTCTCAAAAGTTAATTGCATACGCCCACTTTGGGTATTGATAAGAGCATTAGCTGTAGCTAAAAATGGGCGGCCAAGAATAACGGGAACATATTTAGTTGGGAGAACGGAAGGTTCTTCGTCCCAAATTACAAAATCCACCGGGAAGTAGAAAGTGTCTATTTGGACAATCACATCCTCAACAATTCCCCGAGGAAACTTCACAGAACGATCCGCGAGCTGGAGAGTCATATTGGTGGGCTTAAGGGCCCCCAGTTCTAGTTGCCTATAGATGGAATAGGGCATAATGTTAACACTAGCCCCTAGATCTATGAGAACTCTCTCGATTCGGTTCTTCCCCAAGATACACGAAATAGTGGGCGCACCCGGATCTTTATATTTTAATGGAAAGTCACTCGATAAGACTGCGCTGACATTTTGGGCCAAAGAGACGTTATGGTTTACCTTTAGCTTGCGTTTCACCGTGAGTAAGTCCTTAATAAACTTGGCATACGCGGGAATTCTCTGTATAGTCTCGAGAAAAGGTAAATTAATTTTTATTTGCTTAAGGACTTCCAGAACTTCATCAAGGGAGGTCATTTTCGAGTGAGAGACCAACCGTTGAGGGTATGGGGCAACGGTGGGAGTGATGGCCTTGGGTCCACTAGTATTTTCCTCCTCCTCACTCTCAATTAAAGGGGCATCTTCGGCCTCTCTTGTGCCGGGCGAAATCGCTTTATCTTTAGATGCATTGCGTGGGTGAGGTGACAAATCAACTACTCTCCCACTACGTAGAGTGGTAATAGCGCTAAATTGCTCTCGAAGGTCGGGGGATGTAGTGCCAACACTGTTTTGTCCTAGGGGAGGTCGTTGGCTTTGAGCAGGAAATTTGCCCTTCTCTTGGACATTCGATGCAGTTTGCAACCTTGAGATGCTAGTATATATGTCATTGAACATTCGATCATACTTAGCACTTGTCTCCTTTTGAGATTGGATGAGGTGATTTAAGTTGTCCTCAAGAGATCGCCTCGGTGGAGCAACATACGGACCAGGAGGTGGTACCTGCATAGGATTTGGCATTGGAGGAGCCACTTGCTGAAATTGAGGAGGTGGTGGTATAATCATATGTGGGTTAGGAACCATCCCACCTTGGGGTTGTCCATAATTGAATCCAGGATTCCTCCACGATTGATTATATGCATTCCCTTGCTGTGCATTATAATTTTCGCGAAACCCCCCTATTGCCTCAACCTGTTCAGTATACATTGCTTTGTATGCAGGAATGGTAGGACATCCTTTGGTAGAATGACCCACATTACAAATGGCACACACTTTCTCCTTTCCAGTTTGTACGGATCCAGACACATCTCTCAATCGCACTTCAAGAATATCTCTGAAATTCTTCTCTAATTGGTCAAATTTTCGATCCAACAAAGTGTCCTTGTCCAAGTGATAAATACCGGACGCAACTGGCAAGTTGGACACTTGTCGATTTCTATTGTGACTATTGGGATCAGAAGTATCCCATGCTTGGGTAGTCTCAGCTATATATTTCAAATGAGCTTCAGCATCGCTCGAATTTAACTCCCAAAAAGGTCTTTCACACATGGTTTGGACAAGTTGTTTCGATGCTAATGTAAGGCCTTGATGGAAAAATGAAATTAAATGATGCTTTTTAAAACCGTGATGTGGGCACGCACTAACTAACTCCTGAAATCTCTCCCAACATTTATCAAAAGCCTCATTCTCATTTTGTCTAAAAGCTTGAATTTGGGCTTTAACAGAATTAGTTTTGTGTTGTGGGAAATTTTTTGATATAAACTTATTTTGCATATCTCTCCAAGATAACACAGAATTTGGGGGTAGGGACCATAACCAAGTTTTAGCTTTATCCTTTAAGGAAAAAGGGAAGAGCTTCAACCGGACTACATCTTATGGACAAGCTTGGTCTCCAAAAGTCTCACACGTATCTTCGAACTCTCGAATATGGAGATATGGTTTTTCAGAATCCATCCCATGAAATGTAGGAAGGATTTGGATCATGCCTTTCCGGAAATGGAACTGACCGGCATTATACGGGAGTAAAATGCAACCAGGGGTAATAGTTCGCTCCGAAAATAACAAATCTTTCATAGGAAGATAAGGTATCTCATCCTCTCCAGCACCAACACCAACACTACCATGTTCCGACATATCGCTACCAAAAGGTTCAGAATTCTCACTCCGGGTTTGACTCAATGTACGACTAGTGATGGAATTATTAGGCGAAGGAGGTGGAACCCAAAAAGGAAAAGACTCGGAATTTTCAGAACTTTCTTCAGCTATAGGATTTTCGTGAACTTGGGTGGTGGATGAATTCAGCATAAGCACATAAGAGATGAAATGATTTTTTTTTTTTTTTTTTTTTTTATAGAAATCACTTGTAGATACAAATAATTTTCTTGAAAATTTTAACAATTTTTCATTCCCCGGCAATGGCGCCAAAAACTTGACGCGACTTAGAATTTGTCTTAAAAGTGCGTTCACTCTAGGTTCAAGTACAAACCTATCGCTCAAGTAATAACCCGGTAAGTCGGGATCGAATCCACAGGGAAAGAAAATGTCAACTAGAATTCAGGAAACTTATTAGATCTGAAAATGATTTCTTAAAATAAACAAAAAGATGATTAATGATTTTGGAAGATTTCTTAACAAAAGCAAACTGGAAATTTTAATGAAAACAGATTAAAAATTGCAGGAAAAACTTTTAATCAAATGGGAGAAAACAGGGTAGAATACAATCCCTCAATCCTTAGCAAATTATCATAGAGAACACTAGATTTGTAAATTAAAATAATTGATTAGATCCAACCTTTATAACTTCTAAGCATTACATATATGAGGTTCAAGCCCGCATCATATGAAATCAAAAATAGGTATAAAGAGGTGAATGATAAATTATACTAGCAAAGCTTTCTTAAACATCTCAAGTACCTAGGGCAAGAGAGATTAAAAGATTGACAGTTTTTGTATAATTTTCTCTCACGATTCAATCAATATTTTAATTTAACCTCTATTTTCTACATGGATAATCTGCCTTGGATTGAGTTCATGTACCCCAACCCTTGGGAAATTTAGCTACTCATAATTGGATTGAAGAACAAATTCATACTCAGAATTATGGAACTACAAGACATGGGAAATAAATCTGCAAATAATAAAGTAAAAGAGAATAGAATGATATTACTTGTATTCAGCAACAGGGAAGTAAATGAAATTGAAATCCAGATAACTTCTCCTTAATCAGCAGTACAAACTAAGGTTCTTATGAAAGAAATTTAAACTTCTGAATGTTTCTCTCAAAAACTAACTCTCAAATTCTTTAGCTAATTTGTAATCTACCAACTTGCTACAATTCTCTCTCTACTTTCTTGGTTCGTCTTCTTTAAATGATATAGGGCACTAGCTTTTATAACACCAAGTATCGAAATTGATAGCCAATAATGCTTGTTGGTACGTTTTTCCAAGAGTTGCTCTGTTTTAATTGAATAATTAATTGTCAGCATTTCACACGACCGGACCGGTCCGGCTCAACCTCGGATCGGTCCGAATACACTGGATCGGTTCTTTTCTTTTTACCGGATCGGTCTGGGCCTAGTCGGATGGGTCCAAAGTTTTTGCTTTCATCGGTTCGTCATTAATTCGGGGGCTACTGGACTTTGTCAATTCGGATGGATCTGGATCCAAACCGGATCGGTCCGAAATTCTTCTAAATTGACTTTATCCTTGAAACTTTGACTGACCATATCTTTTGATCTAGAACTCCGATTTGAATGCCGTTTTTTCCTATGCTCTTGTGAAGTCATGCTTTCCAACTTCAATTTTGACGTTGCTTCCGAATTCTGAATGAAATTTACACTTTTGCCCTTTTACATTTCTTCTAGTTTTCTTCTTTTCTTTTATTGCATTCCATTCCTGAAATCTTTATCACAATTACACAAAAACTAGGGAATTTTGTTAGAAATGAACAATAGAGTGATATGGACTAAAAATGATTCAATTACCTTGTGCGAGATATTAAAATCACTAACTTAAGGGGCTAAATTCGGAAGAATTTACGCTTGGTCATATTTCATCTATATACACATCCATATCATTACTTAACTACTCCTTGATATTTTTTCCACAATCTTTGATAAGATGCTCGTGCATTTTTTAAACCAAAATGCATTGTTGTATAATAGTAAAATCTAAGCATGTTGATGAAAGAGGTCTTCTCTTAGTTTGGTCTGAACAATGGAATTTGATGATATCATGAGTAGGCATGTAAAAAACTTATCCATTTGTTACTTGATGTGGTGTTGACTAATTAGTCAATCTCTGGAAAAGAAAAACAATCTTTGGGTCATGACTTGTTGAGGTTAGTGAAGGAAACATCCATTAATTTTCCTCACCAGCATTATTATGGACAATTATTTTAGAAATTGAACCTCCTGAGTATAACTTGCTTCGAAAAGTTTTCCTACTTCTTATTTAATGGACTTGTCCTTCTCATAAGTTATTTGGCATGCCTTTTACATAAGTGTCAAATAGACCGGGCCAATTTGTATCTTGTGACACATATATTTAGGGCTTACACTTGACATGTCATAAGGATTCCACGTGAATAAATTACTATTAATTCTTGGGAAATATATTATATCTTATTTTTCCTCACGTATAAGTAAGCACTTCATAAGTAATTTTTTCTCTATATGGTAATCATAAAATGTTACCCCCTTAGGATGTTCCATTACCCGGCCATTTGGGGTGATCTTAGTTTCCTCTACTCCAGGCGCTTGTGACTTAGTTGTTATTATGAGGGGATACTCACCTCTATGACGGTGTCCTCCACCTTCGCTTTATTCTTATTTTTCCTTAGCCTTATTGATATGATAAAATAAAAGAAGCATATTTGGCCCTTATCTCCATCACCCCTAGTAGGTAATGCATTAGAGCTTCTGATGATTTGTGTGAAGCAATTCCCCTTCTTATTATCTTGCATTATCCTGATTGACATGATAATTTTTTTTAGTAGAAGCTTGTTTACCCATTATCTCCGTCACCCCCTAATCGGTAAATTATTGGAGTTTCTGACGATAAGTGGATGGCATACATTTCATTGCATGAATCCATTCTCTACCATTAATGATGTTGTATGCTGAGTTTATGTCTTCAATTAGAAACTCAATCACCTTCAAAATTCCCACTGCTTGGATATGCAAGACAACATTTCTTAAGGGTACGATCATAGTTCCTATAAAGATGACTGATGGAATAGTGGACCCCTCTAAATCCTCCATGAATTCTTACTGAAGAACTTGAGGTTTATGACCTAATATGAAATACCTTAATAGACTAGGAGTTTGTCAATATTGTAATTATCTATTTTGAGTGTGATAACTAATGCATCATGGTAAGAGGTTTTAACCACTAAATCCTCCTTAGTTAATATAATATGATTTATATAGTCCACTTCCTCGAGCTTCTGGTGCTTTTCCATTATAGGTTTGTAAGGATTAGTTTAGAAAGATTCTCCATAGCGGTCACCTTTTTCATCTCTATTATTATTGCGTTCCCTTTGATAATGTCAAAACTAGAGGCTTCATGAATAAAGGTGAACATATATCCCTCTTTTATATCATCCAAGATGTTGTTTGTCCTTTTTTCAGATGCATCCTTGTCCTTGATAGGCTTATCTTCAAAGTAGGATTCTAGATATCTAGCTTGGGTCAATTCCTTAAGATGAGGCTTGAAAGATTTAAATTCCCGATCTTATGGCTGTTATCTTTATGGAAAGAACACCCCAAGTAAGAATTCTTTTTTTATGGGCCACCATCCATCATACTTATCCACATAAATTATTTCTTATATTTGATCTTGAGGAGGATCATTTATATTGAATTCTTGAAACTTTGATGATTCCTTGTGACGCTTTGTCGAGTCCTCCTTGTCTTCATTCTTCCGAGCATAACTCTTTTTCTTTGTGCCTTCATTTGAAGCAACCTATTTGACATTATTTATACTTTATTTTTATTAGCTATAATTTTAGTCACACCCGAAAACCACGTCCTGCACCTTGGGGTACTTTCTACTTCTAGATATGAGATCACCAATTATTATCACATCCTTCTGGCAAATGAATGATATAACGTAGAATCATTGGGCGTGTTTGAAGGGCAAGCCATCAACTTGTTCAATGTAGTTATTCACTTCATTGTACACCTCCTAATACTATCGAGTGTATTCCCTAAGGTTTTCATGTGATTTTTTCTTGAGAATGAGTAAAACATCCTTTTATTAGGGATTCAAATTAGTGGTGATGAATCTTGTCATAAAGGCTCCGGGTAACTTCTCAAATATTATGATTGATCCGATAGGCAGATTTTCAAGCCATTTTTGGATGACATCACCCAAGCTTGAGGTCAAGATATTTTACATCAGTTCTCATTGTTGTTCCATAAGATCATATCCTGGCGATATTAACAAATGTTATTAGTGGGATTCATCTACCCATACTATATCTTAAATACCAATTCCTGAAACATCTTTGAGGGATTGACCTTTTCCAAATGAGCGAACGATGATTTCATTCAGTTCAAGAGAGATTTCAGTTCTAGTTCTCTAATAGTTTGTGTTTAATTCTCATTAATTATCAATATAACTCCTTTCCAATATGAGAGTGCAACCCCTCGAAGATTAATAAAAAATTAAAAAAATAATTGACAATTTGAAAAATAATTTTTATTTAATACAATAAAGGGTGTAAAGCATCCAAAATGTCTATGTGACAAATATTTTATCAATATTAGATTCTAATCAAATTTATCTTCTTATTAAGACAAGTGATTTAAATGAGAAAAAGTAAAACAATTTACATAACAAATGATGTACGAGGACAAGCCTAATAATGTAAGAAAACCTCAGGCTGAAATATACTATGACACTGATTTGCGCAAGTAGGAAAAAATGACATAAAACCACACAATACATTAACTTCCTATCAACTCTTTAATTCTATATTTACGAAGAAGAGTTCTAACAATTGGACTTCACTAGACAAGTGTGATCGATTTTGGTCCCCAATAATTGTCTTTGAATCTAATACTAATAAAATATTCTTGGAAGTCAAAGGTCACTTTTGTTACAAGGTAATGGAATCACCGAGTAACCACTGACTACAATCTAGGATATGTGAGGATATCCTATTGTTTAAAAATTGTAATAAAGGTTTAGTTTCTCTTTAAAACTCACAAAATGTTTTTTAAGGTTTTTGAAAGTAGACCTTAATCAAGAAAAAAACTATTTTGGAAAATAATTTATTAAATTAAGTTGAATATAAAAACTTAACTTTCTTTGATTCAAGAAAAACAAAAAAGAAACTTAAAGAATATAGCGTGAAAATTAAAGAATTTTTTCTCTTTAAAGCTAAGATATATTTATCTTTTGAAAATTCACTTCTCACCTATAGTTCGTACCAATGGATCAATTCTTGATTATATACACAAGTGTATGAAGACAAGTGGGAGACACTAGAGTGTTAGAAAATCCATAGGCCGAGACAAGATCAATGTGGCTGCGCAACCATAATTTTATCCTCACATAACTACCAAAGCAATATTTTAATAAATACATTGTATAAAGTAAATAATCTGTAGTATCACGGATGCCTCGCGGTTGTGTAAATGGTCTATGTTGATGCGAAGACTTAATGACACAAGGTCATGCTATAATCTAAAGTGTTTTCACGAGGTCTTCCAAAAAATCATGACCAACGATGGAGACGTTTTGTGGACACGAAGCCCTTATTTGCTGAGGCGAATAGTCGATGACCAAGATCTCGAACAGATATAAAGTTTGCATATTTTTCATAATTTCATGAAACTCAGAATTTTTTTGCCCAACCTATTACCAAGTGAATTAGAAATACAAGTGATGCATTTTAAGCATATGTTTCATGTAGGAAGAATATAACATCATATATTTGGAAAATCATAATGCCACAATGTAAAAATAATTTTAATTATAAGAAAATATTTAACCAAGTGGCTGAATCTAAGTCCTTTAGAAACTATACCTTTAGCCTATGTGATTAAATTCGAGTAATGACATGAATGATCCAATATGAATTTAATGAAGTTTTTCGAAGATCTCTTGGACAAGATTCAAAGTTAATTTTGTGAATCGAACTAAGACAATTAAAGTGGCATATGGAATATGAGTATACATGTACTCTTATAGATTGAAGCTCAATATCTTAGCTATTTCATGCCTCATCTTTGGTCTTAGAGACCGATAATAAGCCATGGCACGCGATAAATGCTTGATATAATGTTGCACATTCTTTCCTTAATTGTGATTCTTTCTCGACCGAGGACTAAGTGTGTGAGTGCTATCTTAATGTTTACGCTTCTCTCATCGAACCTCACACTCAGTTATATCTAATCGATGTTGAACATAGTCATTATATTCCCACCTCAACCGATAAATTCTATGCTCACAGAGGTGGTCTTTTTAAGTTTTAATCATTCTTAAAATTTAGTTGATAAGGTGGCATCGTTAACCTCCATTAGACTGGTCCTATTGGTGGTGGTAATGGGAGATTGGGGAGCCTATAATATGCTGAGAATAAATGATGTATTTGTTCCATCGAGGAGAATGTGAGACATGCCCATTCTCTTAGATACCGTGGGAACCACAATGGTATTCGTAAGTGTTGACCATGAGATGTCATTTGCAGTCAGACTTTGGATCATGTGTTTGAAAAGAAAATGCTTCCCATAAAAGAAGCCAATTTTAAGTGTACAAAACTCATAGGTGATGTACAACCAATAATAGAAGCCAAAGATAATACTATAGCAAATAATAAATGTAACCATATACATAAAAGGAATGAAGGATGTACATGGTTTAGCAATTGGCCTACGTTCACTTAGGGGAGTGATCCTTTATTAATAACTTATGTTACAATATAGTAAAGGTTACAGATCCTCAATTTCATATATCCCACTTTGAGGGGATGCACATTATTTATACTTGTTCAAACAAGACACCCCCTTGATATGGACTCTCCTATATCACTTTTTTGTTAGTTATCAACCAATATGTTGAAATATCTTTGAATGTAATTAGATATATTCATTATAATGTTATTAGGTTGAAGGCTGTGGGACTTATGCCTCATGTCCCATTACACGAGTTATTATTGCCATATAGTGGATGCCATAGGTTAAACATACTTACTCCTATTTTTTTATGTGCGCATTTCCCTTATATCAAATTTTATTATACTTTATTAGTTAGTATTAATAATATTACAATTCTTAAAACTCTATTATCTACTAAAATGAACATTCTATAAGACGTCCTGATCATGGTCAAGCTGAATGTTGGTGTTCCATTATACACATCTAAAGACATCAAAGAAGAAGAACCAAAAGAGGAAATCATATTCTAATGACCCTCAAAGATAGATAAAATTTGATAGTGAAAATAAGATAAAATCTGTAAAGCCATCTCATCCAACTCTACATGAGTATTAGAATGCTCATCAGGATTAGTAGGCATATGAGAAGAATGAGGAGTGTTATAAGGCATGATATGTTATGGCACAAGAAGACCCTTATAGTTTATTAGTTGAGAGATCGATATGTAATACTACATAATTTTGATCTTTCCCCCGTACTGTTCCATAACTTCATCCTAAAGAATTGGAACCCGTGACTCTTTAATGAAGCGCCCGATGAGATGATCGATGGGAAATCATGAGACTTCATCCTGTCCTTAGAATAAGTCATGATATGATCAAATTTTTGGTTATTGATACTATAAAAAAAATTTTCTTGCCCCAAAACACATTTATTATGTTTTAGAAAGTAAAAAACACTAGATCTAAATAATAAAACTAGGGTTTAGATCATCACCTTTGCAGATATTATTAGTGATCCAATACGGAGATCAATATGTGAAGAATATGCAGAGATGACTATGATCTTAGAGTATATTATCTTACAAAGTGATAACGGTGTGTGATCACCATTTGAGGCTAGGATCTTGAAGCTCCTAAGAAGTCCCTTATATTGTTTCTCTTATTTTCCCTAAGTCTCTCTCTCTCTCTCTCTCTCTCTCTCTCTCTCTCCCACACCTAGCATAGCCTTTAGATTTCATATTCCATCTTTATCTGTGTGTATATATGTGTATGGAAATGAAAAAAGTATTTTGTTTTGTTTCGTTTCTTGGAAAAATATTACCTAAAGTTATTTATACTTCACAACATAAAACACTCCAAGTAAAACACGTTTTCCCATAAAAGGTTCTCGTTCAAACGAGAGAGGCCCTCATTCGAACTAGAATTTCTCATGAGAGGACCTCATGAGAAACTGATATTTATCCAGGGTTTTTGCCTAGAATCAAGTTCACTCGTTTGAAACACGATCCTCATTTTAATAAACCTAAACTGAAAGTTATAACTGACATTGGTTGAAGGATTTTAGAGTAATGAAAAAATCAAGACCTTACTTCTTTAATAGGGACTATACTGGGGACCAAATGATAAATAATTAAATTGTTTTTCGAACATAAAGAAATCCTAAATTATAAACTCATAATTTATTTGATTTTTTCTTAGTTATTATTAATTTCACTAAATAATTACGATTACACTACAATTTAATTATCTCAAAGTTACACAAACAAAGATCCCTATTCTGTAAAGTTATATAACACATCATATGATTCCCAACATAAAGCATGTAATGATCGCTTGGTGAAATTTAATTTGTCGCTAATCGGTTTTCATCAACCTTACTAATTTCTTGATCTCAAACCTAACTTATTTGATACTCTACTAGATTATAAAATGATCCACTTATCATATTTGTTGGTATGATCATAACTTATAAGTTCATTAAGGGGTATAAAAATAGGATATCTCCCAAATGCAGATTCCTCAAGTATATGATAAAATTCATGCTCACACAATGATTTCCCAACTTGAGTAGATTTTGATCCAATAAATTGTATTGCACCCCTAACAATCAAAGTTCAATTGTGTATACATTCAAATCCTCAATATCATTGTGATTAAGAACCTATAAAAATTTTGCAAGCGTTATGCAATTGTATAAGTCTAATATATTCATCAGTCGAGCTTGAATATTACCCGTGAACCTGTTCAATACATGGCCGATGTACTGGTAGGATCTTCTTTGAACTATTAGATAAGTTACTGAACCATCAGATGGGTTTCCATAGTGAACATAAACTACTCGAAGCTTTACTTATAGGATGTCAACTTCCTTTCTAGGCCGTAGACTGTTAAATTGAACTAGATCCGAGAGTCTAATCTTTTGTGATTAGGCCGAACCTAACTCACCAAAATTTTTACTAAGTTCAAATGATCAGTATATTCTCATTTCAAAATAAACTTGACACACCTTTATTAATAAATAGCGTCATACATGGTTTTAAAATTTAAATCCCAATAATCTTCCACTTAGTCTTAAACCCATGTGCCTATGCATCTAATACCAATTCCACTACATGAATATCAAAATCCTTAGCTGGTAAGATCTTTGTAGAAAGATCCTCTAGGTTGTCCTGAGATGGAATCTTGGTTATGACGACATCAGTACTTTGCATGATCTCCCATATCTAGTGATACTTGTTCTCAGAGTGATTAGCCCTCTTATGAGTTTTTAGTTATTTAGAGTTAGAAACCTATCCTCTACTATCACAGTATAGTGTAATAGCTTATTATATTAAAAGAGTCACACCCAAATCACTTAGGAAATTTTATAGCCAAACCGTCTCTTTTGGTGTCTCCAAAGAAGAAACTTATTCGGTTTTAATAGTCGAATCAACAATATAATATTGCTTGATAATCCTTCAAATTATGTATCCACTTCCTAGGGTAAACACATATCTTAAGGTTAATTTTCTAGTTACTTATCTGACTAAAAATATGAGTTTTGTAATACCCCGTAATTTTATTGATTTTTATTTAAGGGATTAATTAAATTAATTGAGAACTAATTGGAAATTAATTCGGATATAAATACTAACGAGATGTGAGTTGGTATTTGATTGTGATGATAAAATTGAATATTTCTGAGTATATATGGTATTGAAAATATTTAAATTGTCAAGAGGCAGAAATACGACAATTTGGGAAATTTATTTAGAACACGCGTGTCAGTCGCGTCAGGAATGAATTTATTTAAATTAAAAAGTAAATTATATTTTTATCAACTGAATGATCATTTTGAGTGCTCCAACGCGTCCGGAAGGCTAAAAAATATCAGAAAACACTACCCGAGGGTTTAGTTTGGGTCCCGGGGCACTTTTAGGCCAAACCGGCAACCTAGAAGGGTATTTTGGTAATTTTAAATATTGAGAAATTAAAACCCACGAATTTTAGAGTTTATTTTTATAATTTTAAAGAGGCCACTAAGGCCATTACCAGCAAAAGGCTAGAGAGTGGGCTATGGGAGTTTTGAGAGAAGTTAGAAAGAGGGTAAAGGAGGTTCCAAACCAAACTATCTCCCATCACTAGAAATTGGAAAGGATTTGTGACCGGAAAGAAGAGAGAAAGCCAACCTTGATCATCAAAAACGAACCAAAACATTGGATTTAAGGCAAGTGATTTGATATTATTAAGTTCAATGAATATGTCTTCCATGTTTAGTGTAGAAACTATATTTGCCTTGAATGTTTTGATGAAAACCAATGGGATTATTGTGAAACTTATGATTTTGGGATAGGAATTGCATGTAGAATACTTATGGACGAATTCAATACATAAAACATAACTTTTGATGATTTGGGAACGGATTTATAAGGAGTCCTTGTAGTCAATTAAATTCTGGGTTCATGTTCATAGGGTTTGGGGCAAGAATTGGGGATTTATGATTTTTACATGTTGATTAGTAAGATTTGACCCCAAAAATATGTTAAGGAATGACCTAGGATGACTTAAAATAGTTTACAAACATTAAAACGTAATTTGGATGATCTTAAGATGGATTTACAGGAGAGAAAAATGAAGAAAAACGAGTTGGGAAATTTCTGGGCGTTTTCTGCCATCTCGTTAGAAGACCTGCCTAGGATGTTTGAACGACCTCGTTCGAACGAGCTTCTAACGAGATGACAATACCCCTTCTAACGAGTTAGTAGTTTGTTTGAATCCACTCATTCGAACGACCTCATTCGAACGAGATTTCTAACGAGTTGACATAATGGTCTTTTTGGACTGATTTTATTTCGAACTTCCAGTGGACTTATTTTAATCGAGTGTTAACCTTCCCTTGTTGACTAGTGGGTATAGTTGTGAGATTGGAGTACGCTGAGGAGTAAAACTTAGGATTTTGAGAAAACCGGATGACACTTAGGGGTTAAGAAATAAGTACCAAATATTTCGACGTGAGAAGGGTTGACAACTTTAATGTATATTATTTTGGGATTTGTAAACGTGCATCATTTAATGACGATATAGAAATGAAAAATATACCTCTATTGATATTATAAGATATCTAAGATGTGGGAATGCTTAGTATATGTGGTTATCTGTGTATAACATACCTACCATACTTGCTATCACGAGAGGTCGGCGTTCGATCAGGGCCATCTAATCTTTGTGTGCCTACGGGGGGATTTAGATTGGTACCTCGAGGACATAGGTCAGAGAATGACTTAATGAGGATTTAATAAGTCTGCTGATCATGGGAGCGTAGGTATGTTCATGACCCATGTGATGTGAACTATGTTCGCCTCCATTATGTGTGTTTGTTACTTGTCGAAACGATTCCTGAGAGATTCGGAATACGTGATCCTTATGTACGTGATGTACCAGGATTTGATAGCAGAGTATGTGTGCACCGCAACCTAGTCTAGGGGTGCCATTATTGTATATTATGATGAGATTGATATACCGAATTATTGAAATGAACTGTTTATATAATTACAAGTGTGAATTAATGTAACATCTTTGTAGAGTTAAAAAGGGGAAAACTCGTAGTAATTATTATAACTAATTCTGATTAAAAACAGTAAGACCTTAAGCTTATATTAAGACATTGGGAAATGGACTTTGAATTGTAAAGTAATGATAGGTCATGGATTGGACTAGTTGATGGTAGTATAACTAGAACGGGTACGGGTACCATAAGTGTTCACAATTAGTTGAGAGGTGAGGACTCATGTGAGTGCACGCACTATCATGTATTTTATATTCACTGTTTAATGATATTAAACACTTACTGTATTTTAAACTGTTTTCACAATCGGGCTCTGACCCGTTTGCTTTCAAATCTATTTTCTTGTAAAAACCTTTTAGGTGCCCATCCACAAGGACACCAAGCGTAGGAGTCCCATTTCGGTGACGTGCTGTAGCTGCTATGGAAGTTACAGGACCTCGATAGTAGACGCCTCCACTTTCTACCCTGACTCTATTTTACTCATCTGTAAGGCATGTCGCCCATTTTCTTTTAGAGACATCCTACTTACTCAGTTTTATTTCAGATTTTGGGTTGTAATTTATTTGTGATTCAGATTTTGTATTTGGTAGTATTCAGCATTTGGATTATTAGAGGAGTATTCCTCCAGATTTATTGTCATTCCATTATTATTCTATTGTGACTGTGTTGTGGTTGTGGTATTAGTATTTCATAATTTAAATGGATTGTATGTAAATCGGATTTAATTAAAATTGACACTCACTTTTTAAATATTAGGTGGCTAGTAATTATTAAAACATTTTTCGACAGTGATGCTATGAACTGAACCAACTTGACATTTAATTTGAATAAAGGAGTAGCTACCCGGTATTTAATTAGTCGGGGTGTCACAAGTTTGTGCAGCTTAAAGGTACAAGATTGTCTCTTGAGTAAACCATCACATAATCTCTAGTCCTTTTCAGGTACTTGGGAATGCGCTTTACTATAATCTGGTCCTCTTCACTTAGGTTAGAATGGAGTCTGCTGGCCATGACAATAATAAGGTAGATATCTACTCTTGTACATAATATATCATACACGAGGTTGCCCAATGTTGAAGCAGAAGGAACATTCCTCATCCTCTCTATCTGACCAGGTGTCTTTGCATATTGAACTATATATAGAGAGATTACATGAATAAAGGAAGAAATACTTTCTTTTAATCCTTTATGATAAAATTTTTGAGTACATTATCAATATAAGTGGCTTGGGATAATCCCATATAAGAGCAAGTTTTCTGATATTGGTCATAGTTTAGGCCTTCTTATATTTTGGGCTAGTTTGGCGTATCCCGATGTAAATTGTCACGACAAACTGACTTCAACATTCAAGACTCCCCTACATCCCACAAAGGTAGAAATCTATTGTTTTTTAAATTATTCATAAGATTTATTTGGGATGTTTTTTTTAATAAACGTTGGATTTTTTATTTAAAAATATTTTTTTTATCCTTGTTCAAACGAGATTGATATCTCGTTTGAATGAATTTTCCTTTTTGTTTGAAGTGTCGTTTAACCTCTACATCAAATGAACTACTAACGAGGGCCTTCTGTTTGAATTTTTTTGAAACTCGTTAGAAGCTAGTTCAAATGAGATTGGAGTCTCGTTCAAACGAATTATGTTTTCATTCAAACAAAATGTCTTTCTCGTTCGAACGACTTCTATTTTCATTCGAATGAACCATCGCCTCAAATTTTATGACGATCCATAAATACTTGTTTTCTTTCCAAGTTTCGTGGGAGTTTTGCTAATTTGATTTCTGCATATCTGTTGCAAAAGTTTTCAATATTTTTGTTTACAAAACATTTTTGATTCACAAACACATCCCTAAATATATTTTGTGAATTGGTTTTGAACCTTAGTTAAGTTATACTCATTGTGGAGAGATCATCTCTACAACTAACTTGTGAACCGGAAGGATCACAGCTGAAGACTAGTGGCTGAAGGCTGATCGGTGGATACCGAATGTGGACTGCTACCTATGGACTGCTCAGGACTGAGTGGTAATCTTTTGAGATTATGTGAAAACTGCGTGTTATGCTTGTCGCTGTATCAAGTAGTATTATAAGTCGACTATCTTGTAAAATTTTTAAAGTGCTAATATAAAAGGTTTCACCCTAAAAAGGGATTTGTCCTCAGTTGCTGGGTGATTGCATATTTAATTTATTAGTCTTATCACTTAGATGCATGTCTTAGGATAATAAGTTAAAATTGGATTTGTGTTTCGAGGCATTCAATTAAATAAGTTAATCCCTTAAGATCGCGTGCTACTCTTACAAGTGGTATCATACCATTCCACATTTATCAAGTGGTATCGGAATTAGTTACACAAAAATACCGTGAGAACTTTTTTCACAAAATTTTTCTTTAATATAAACTTTTTCAAAAAAAAATTGTTGATCTTGAAAAAGGTAAGACTTTAATTGATAATTTGTTAAATCGAATGCCCATTTTTTTTTGTTCCAATAATACTTATTGGAAAGCTAGGATGAGGTCAACCTTAAAAGTAATTGATGAACGTGTTGGCTAGTTTGTAAAAGAGGGTGGTCACCACCTACAGTCACTGTAGATAATGTCGTTGTCCCTAAACCCGTATCTCAATAAATAGATGATGATTTTTAGTGGAGTAATTTTAACTCTCGCAGCGTAAGTTCTATTTCTGGAGACGTCACCCTTGATGATTTCCATCGCATTATGACGCGCACCACGTCTAAGGAAGCTTGGGATACCCTCCAACTCACCCACGAAGGTACCAGTGCTGTAAAGGCATCTAAGCTTCAAAATTTGACCACCCAATTTGAGACCATTACTATGCTAGAGTTCAAGTATTTTGATGAGTTACATGCACGTTTGTCGGGCATATTTAATTCTAGTTTTAATTTGGGTGAGAAGATTCCTGATATGAGAGTTTTTAAGAAAATTTTCAGGTCTCTCCCTACCCGCTTTATTCGTAAGGTTACCGTTCTTAATTCATTAGGGATCCTATATACTCGTAGGTTAGAATAACTTGTAGGAGATCTTCAAATGTTTGAGATTGATATGTTTCATAAAACTATTAAACCTAAGGAAGTAGGGATTGCTTTAAAGACTCAAACCAAGAGAAAGAATAAAGAGAAAGTTTATGAATTCAAATTTGAGGTTGATTTTGATTTTGATGACTTGTCCTTTTTTGCGAAAAATTTCAAAAAGATTCTCAAATTTTCAAAAGATAATTCTTCCAAAGAAAATATTTTTGAGAAAAATAAAAAAAATAATGAGGGCATGAGCGGGGGAGAGAAAGAGTAAGAGATTAGGTGTTATGAATGCGAGGGTAAAGGGCACAAGGCACATGAGTGTTCCCCTAGACTTAAGAGAAAGGGCAAGAAAGTTACAAATAAATCCACTCTTAGCGATAATGATGTCGAGTCAGTTGATTTAGGGGGATAATAACCACATGAACCATGTGTCGCGTTCATGGATAGTCACGTTAGCGCTCCTAGTTTGTCCAATGCCGATGATGACATATCTAAACGTGAAAGCCTTGATGATGTTTTGAGCCATTCTAGTGAGAGTGAGGATAATATTTTGAGTGAGGGAGAAGGTGGTATCCAAAAGGCATCTAGTGATATTTACACTAAGACATTGAAAACGAAAAAGCTAAATATAAATTTGTCTCTTAGGGTGTTATAATTGGAGAAATATGTGAAAGTTTTGAGCGAGTATGAGGCATCGGTGAGTCAACTCGAGAAAGTGAAGATTTCTTTATGTGAGTAGTTGATTGTTTTAGGCTCGAAAAAGAGTGAGATGACCAACACCGTGGCTAGTTTTATGAGACATCTTCAATATTCATTGGAGATTTGTGAGAAACTTGAAGCCCGTGTATTCTAACTCGAGAGCAATCTCGATCATGTCCAGGAGGTTAAGGTAATTTTAGAGGACACTATTAAGAACATAGGTAAGATTCTCCTCGGTCCCGCTTTAGGCAATGTCTAGAGTCAAAGAGTAGGTTATGACAGTGCATCCACTTCCCATACCGCACTCGAGCCGATTCCCGAGTTTGTTTTGAATTCTTATGGCCCTCGACCTAACCCATCTAGGAGAGCTCATCCTAGACATTTTGAGAGAAGATGGGCCCAAGCCCATTTATGTTTGTTCCTATTGGAAATAAAGAGGTTACCTTAGAAAGTATTGTTTTAAGCAAGGGAGAGTGTCTTATAGGTATGTTCCCCAGTATGCTTGTGTGATACCCGGTATTTCGGCGTATTTATAATTTAATTAATTCGGGAATTAATTGGAAAAAATATGTGGTATTTAAATTACGCGAGTAAAGTAATTTATGGTGATTAAATAATAAATGCGACTATGAAATATTAATAGAGGGATGGATACTAATTAATATTATGATATAATATTTACTAAGTGTGAATAGTAAATAATTAATAATTAGTGTTATATGGCATAGCGAGTGATATTTGTATATTTTATTTTATCTCAACAAGGAGTCGCGTGTAGACTAATTTGAGGTTGAGAAAAGAAATATATTTTTAGTGATAGATGATAACTTAAATGTCATGGATGATCCCGAATGGGTCGAAATAGTCGAAAAAGTGTACCCACGGGTATTGTTTGGATCCAGGGTCAATTTTAGACCAAATCGGCACCTATTGAGGGCATTTTGGTCGTTTCAAAAATAGAGGTTAAGGGACCTACGAATTTTGGGACTTTTATCAGATAATAAAAAGCGGGAGATGGGTTAGAGACTCCAAAAACACACGTTAGACAGTTACAGCACAAAAGAGAGAACGTTTGTGAGGATTAAAGAGAGTTTTGAAGAAATTTCCCTTTGGGCTTGCAAAACATAAATATTGGAGTGGGGAATTGGAGAGGAGACAGCCAACCCATCTTCATCATCACGAAATCAGATCACCTATTTGAGTCAAGTAATTTATTGCATTTAAATATGAAGTTATAATGCCCATGTGCAGAAATTTGATGATAATTTTGATTAAATCCATGTTCATGGGAGAAAAAGAATAAATTTGATGCATTTTGGTTAGGGATTTGCATGTAGTATGATGTATACCTGTAGAGGGATCGAAATAATAGGAGACATGATGATTAAAATGAATTAAATCTAGAATTTGGAATGATTATGTGGGAAAAACACAAAAACTAGGGTTCTTGAAGAATTAGTGATTTTAATTCGTTCTTGACTGTATTTGGTATGGATTTAATGCATTTTAGACGTTTAAAATCATCCTAATACCTATATATGATGTGTGGTTTTATGGGTTAAGAGTTTGGTGAAGAAACATGGAGGTTGGGATGAGTATTAATGGTGGAAAACGTAGGAAAATGCATGCAGAAGACGAAGTGCAAAATCGGTATAGAATCGAATCGATTCGGTCTAGGGCGAATCGATTCGGGTAAGGCAAATCGATTCGGGTAAGGGCTAATCAATTCGGTTATCCAGAGAATTTACAATTTCCCCTTTTTTCCTTAAATTCCTAAATCGTTGTTGTGAGATTTTTGAGGACTTGGACAAAGTAATATTGAGAGATTAAAATATTACAGTAGGCTTATGATGGGGGTATGTTTTGGTATCGTTGAGAGAATTAAGACGAGAACAAAATTGAGTTGATTTTGTTCTGTAAATTATTCGAGAGAAAGATAATAGATTACGGGGGAGTTTGGGAAATAAATTGATGGAGTAAACCAGTTGGGTGAGTTAGGCTTAACTACTGAAATATAAAAAAGGGTAACTAAGACCCTTAGAGTTGTGTGAATACTCATTAATACGATAAGTGGAATAATTCGTAAAGAAATTTTAGTACGACGAGTATACGAGAGAAATATACTACGTACAAGTGCGAATACCTAGGTGGTGTGAATACCTATCATATGAATACTTAGGCGGTGTGGATACCTAAAGTATGTTAGATGTATTGGGTTCGAGGGAATATCCGGACCAATACATTAGAGTTCGATTTGGGGTTGAGAGCTATACAAACCAATATCAAACATAAGTAATATTAGGGTCGACGGAACATCCGGACACACACACACACATATATATATACACTGGGGTCGAGGGCTATCCGGACCAATGTGAATGACATGATAAATTGGGGTCGAAGGAACATCCGAACCAATAAATTCTTAATGTGCAATATGAGGATATCATAGTGAGATATATTTATTTGTATATATTGTGTGTGAAATACATACTGTGAGATTCATCTACTTATGTGTGACAGTAGACAGTTAGATAGAGTATATCTAAAAAGAATGAATTAAGTCGAGAAGCTTAATTATATAATTCAGTTAATAACTTATGTGAATGTTATTTAAAATTGGGTGTATCGGAATGATAAATTAAGTGGATAAACTTAATGTAGTGAGTTAAAAGATAACATGTGAGGAATGTTACTATGTTGATAATTAACATATAAAAGATGTTAATAAAATTAATGTACTGTATGGGCGGTACGGGAATTTAGACATGCAGATAAATTCAGTTGAATACTTTAGTCTAGTTATCTTGGGTAGCATAACTAGGTGGGCTAAGTATAGAACGTTAGGCGTGCACTATAGATGAGATGTGAGGAAAACTCAAGAGAGAGTGTACGTGAACATGTGTAATCAATAACTGTATTTTAATGTAATAAACGCTTGCTAAATATTTTCAAAACGTTTTGTATACTAACACTTGGTATAAAATATTTTAAAAACCTTTTAGGTGTCTAGCCACAGGGACGGCAGGTGTGACTACGTTCCAGGGATTCGGAGCTGTAGCATTGTGGATGCTGACAGTATTAGATTAAACAATTCCTTCATTCAAATCTAGTATAGGATCTCATTTTATATTCCATATATGGACATGTTTTCCGTTAACAATTTTCAGTCACTTAGTTCTTTTATTATAATGGAGTATTTGGTTTTGGATTTTTAGCAGATGGTTTATTCGATAACCCTTGATTTATTTATATATTGTGATGGTTGGACTCTAGTATATTGTGAATGGTTAATTTAGTTTTTTCGCATTATACTTTTATCTGTTTTAAGAAAGATAAAATTTGGCGGCGGTCTGATTTCACTTAGGTGGTTAGTCATTTAATATTTTTCGACAATGACGCTAAGAATGAACCATATGAGAAACCTGTTTTAATTAATAAAGGCCTGATAAATCGATGTTTAATTAGACAGGGTGTCACAGCTCGCACACGAGTTTTTATACGCACTCCCACACATGTTACTCCGCATGCTCCTGCACATCACTTGATAGATTTTGAGAGTTTTCGAGAGAATGTAGAGTATTAGTCAATAATTCACAATATTTTATGGTTATTTTTCATAGGTTGTCATCTCCTTTGGAAAATTCCTCCGGGCCTAATGATTGAGGTTGAGACTTGTTTCTGGTATAGGGTGTTTATCATGCTCATATTTTATATCCCTAATGATAGTGTGTACTATCATTGTACTTATATTTTTCATATTGATACATTTTTTCAAAAAATCCAAAAAGAGTTTTGTTTTTATTGGAAAAATTTGAAAAATACAAAAAGATTTTTGGTTTGTTTTAAGAAAAGTTGAAAATGGCAAAAAAATTTATTTTGATAATATTTTTGAAAAAGACAAAAAGAGTTTTTTTTTACCCTATATGGATGAAGATTAAAGATGTACGAATCACCCATTCATTCCATATCAATGTTACTATTTTATAGTATTTTGAGACGTGATATCATTTCGTATATGTGCTTAATAATGTGTGGAGTCATTAAGTTGTGATTTGACGATAACTTGCTACATGTTTGACTCCTTGTCTCCTTTATTGCACACGAGCACGAACTTGTTTGTGTATTATACTTACCTATCACATGTCGATCATAGTGTTTTCATCTAAATTTTTCTTTAAGACGAACTAAATGTGAAAAACGAGATAAAATGTTGTGCTTGTAAGAACCATTGACCAAATTTAAATCATTTTTTTTGAAAAAATTGTTATATTTTAAGTAATGAAAATGGGCAACGAAAAACAAAGTCTTTGCATTAAAAATCCGCTATGTGCAATGAAAAGAGACTAAAAAGATTAAAGACACATAAAAATATAAGTTCCAGGACATTTTGTTTGAACATTGATGCTTCACTACAAATGAGCATTAACTTATTCAAAATAATTGAGAGTATTATTGCTACATGTTAGATTTTGAGGGAGTTAACACACACACACACACACACACACACACACACACACATATATATATATATATATATATATATATATATATATATATATATATATATATATATATATATATATAGACACACACACTATAAGATATCGCATTAATCTTGTGCATACCCAAAATCGTCCCAATCCCTAATGCTGGATTGTACTTAATTAAATAAAGGTTTATTCTCAAACTTACAGTAAAGTCTTATATCAAGTTCCTCTTGTTTAAAAACTTTAAAAACTATCTTATTATTACTCTAAAATTAACTATGCACCAATCCTTGATCCCCTATTCCTTTCGGCATCCTGGATTGAATCATTTCGACCTGAAATTGGATTGATCGGATGAACCTGGAGGCGCGACCTTCTTTCCCAAAAATGGAGATTTCGTCCAAATTGCCATTGTTAACCCACCACGCTTTTAACCATCCATCCAAACTTCACTATATTCAAATATAATTACGAATTGATGATCCTACAAGGTTTCTATGACGATTAATGATCTAAAAACATCAAATGAAGGTTTAATCCTTCAAATCCCAAAAAAAAACCTTGTTTATCTTTTACATAGAATGGAGTCAAATACATACATGATTTCAGCTCCAAACATTAAATTAACATATGGATTCAACTTACATACAAAAATCAACTCGAAACATGAGTTCTAATCTCAGAATCATATTTCAAAACGATCCAATTTAAGGTTTCTCTTCCAAAAGTTTAACTCTTTCAAATCAGAATTAATTAATACTATTCTCAATTAACCAATTAACAAAACATGATTAAAATATCATATTCCAATACTAAATATGCATCTAAATCCTAGAATAAACTAAAAAACATGAATCATAAATAAATTATAGATTATATGTGATAAATCAAGAATTTCTTGCATGAAATATATGAACGATGAATCTCTATGCATTGATCCTTGTTCTTCCTCACCTAAAAGTATCCTTAAACTTTCCCAAAGGAGTATTTGATTAATGAAGTTTAACTCTTCTAATTAATTCTTAAACCCGTACATCTGTATTAGGCCTAATTTGCCCCCCTTAAATAATCCCAAAATACTTCCCAGACTAGTCCATAACTTCTCCCAAAGATATACCTACCCCCAGGCCCAGTTTAAAATGATAACAATACATATTAGGGCCTCTGTATCACTCAAGAGTCCAATCCAAATGGTTGTACCTCATAACTCACGGTACCTCACAATGTAAAATAAAACCCACACATACTTATATTATGCATAATTGTATATAATTTAATATTACTTAATTAATTACACCCATTAATTAAATATAACATCCGATATAAATAAATCACATAACATGAAAATTTAATAATCACATGAATCTTAATTTTGATTATTACAAGTTCACTCAAGTAATAATTAATTTCAATTTATTAATTTACTTCCATAATTAATAAATACTATATAGATATCATAAATACTGATTATTACACTTCCCTTGAAGGTTTCCACCATCCCAATCACCCATGATTTCTTCTTGTAGATCCACTTTCATTCGATGGGTTTTATCCCATCCGATAAGTCTACAAGCTCCCAAACATGATTTGATTACATCGAACCCATCTCGGTATTCATCGCTTTAAGACAAAACTCGGAGTCCTTATCTCTAAGTGCCTTATTGTAGTTCATGGGATCCAGTTTGTGCTTCCCTAGGATCTCACCGAAGAATTCCCTTATATACACTAACCTATCAGGCTGACACCTGATCCTCCAACTGTGACATGGCTCCACTTGTGGTCCAGTATAAGTGACACATGTATCTTGATTATCAGAAATACTCCCACTACTATTAGGTAGTGTATTATCAATATTATGTTGTATTTCTAACTATACAAGTTGTTAAGAAGTAATTACTTGGTCTTTCCCTCTTAGCTCTTGTTAAATCAACTTACTTTAGGTTTGTGGTCTATTATATAATCATCCTATAAGTATCGGGCATTTGTGATAAAAAATACCCTATGGTTCTAACGATCATAAAATTGACCACCTTTAGTTCCTTTTGCGTAACCTACAAAGTGATAGATATATATCCTTGATTCTAAGTTCCCTGAATCCATCCTCAGCACGTGTGCCGAGAAATACTAGATTTGAACATGTCCTAGACTTGGATTGGACCTAGTCCATAGTTTTGTATGGATCTTTAATACCGATTTAGAAGGAAATAAGTTCATTAAGTAAGTGGTCGTCTTTAACTAATAACCTCCAAAATAATTCAAGTTATTCGAATAACTCCTCATAGATCTAATCATGTCCAAATGAATCATTTCCTTCTTTAGCTACACTATATTTCTATGGAGTTCCTGGTACAAACACTTGGGATGTAAACCTCATCTCTGGTGTAATGCCCCGTCTTGAAATTATGGGTTATTCGTAGTGAACCCGTTTCGACCCTAGCATTAGGTGTGAAGTGAAATGAAACAACCTATATAGTGTTGCTAGTCCAGTTTTATTTTTAATTAATGTTTCACTGGTATAACATGCGATTCCAATTTCAAGTCAAACTACGTGAGGGACCTGTGGGGGGCACCCCTAGAGTCCAAGAATATAGAGCTACTAACGTGAAATTTAACAAACACTTACCTGTATAACACTCTCAAAATATGAACCCGCCCCCAACCTAGCATAACAAAGACGAGAGGGTGAGCTAATGCCCAGTGGGAATATACAAATGCAATATAGAAACGAACTACAGAAAGAAGACTCTAAGACGTTATACCTATGTGCACATGAAACTACCTTGTACACACACACACACACACACACACACACACACATACACACACACACACACACATATATATATATATATATATATATATATATATATATATATATATATATATATATACACGCACACACACACACACGTATACTTAATGCATGAAACCATTTTACTTCAGAAAATATTAGTTATCCTGATTAATTTACGTTAATCTCATAAAAGATTTATTCTTTCTTAACTTGAAATTTATCCCACTTTTTAACACATGCGATTAAGTACTTGAAATCACAACACTTTGTTTAACCGAAACCATTTCTTTACCATAATTACCCTTTTCATTTAAAGCGACGCACATTAGTATTTTCATTGAAAATAACCTTTGTCAACACACAGGAACACCGTGTTAAAAAATACTTATTTAACCTTTGAAAATGTCAATTATGGGTCGTACCTTCTTAGGTTGCTTAACTCGCCCATTTACCATTACACATTCCCTTTCCTTTACTTTATGGACGTTAATTGATTTACACATTTCTTGTCCACTTTAATCTTTACCGGAATATTTATTAATTCATTTAAGTTAGGTTGTCTTAACACATTTTCACCACACAGCCCATTTGTTGACATGTTCTTTACTCCTTTATCTTAATTTCTTGAAATCCTCCAATAAACCGCGCACTTTAATGGGCTCCACCCCACCGAGGATGCCACCATATACTCTGGCTAGTGGTTTTGGGTCTTTCACCCCCGGGCTCTAGGCCTTCCTTAATTATCTCGGTGTCATCCGAGTTCTTTTTATATGTTTAAATATTTTACAATGTCCATATTATTCCTTCTTTCTCATTTTACCCGGCCGAAGCCAAACCCGAGGTTTCACCCTAACTCACGTTACACTTTAAAATTATCATTTCACATCCTTTACACTTTAACTTTGATTTTTATTAAAAAACCATACTCATTTAGGACCTATTTGTGTAACACCTTTTCTAATATTTTTATTTCATAAAAATGTTCCACTTTAAGTAAAATTATCATTTTACCCATTTGTTTCCAAACTTGTCGTTTTCCTCTATTTTACAAATGTTTTTTCCCAAAACACCCTTTAATTACTCATTCTACTTTGTAAGCGCTTTCAACTCTTTAACACCTTTTTAACATTTGGAGTATCATTCTTCTCAAGTCAGAAACCATTTTGTTACATTATTTCTTTTCTAAATTCATAAGTGTTAATCTTTCAAAAAATTGTTAAGTTACAAACACTAACTTCCCAATGTTTAACCATTAACACTTATCCAACACCTTTGTCCACCATATTTCCAAATTGAAAATTTCTTTACTTTCTTTATTCAAGAAATCTAATAACTTTTAAAGACTACTTTTATGAGAAAAGGCCATTTCTTTTTTTATCAATACATATAGTCTTATAATCTTATTTTCATCACACCTTTAATCCTTTTTTTCACACACTTTGAAGATTAGAATTTCTACTTTTCTTATTTCTTATTTAAACCCAACAAGACCTCCTTTAAACTGTTCACATAGTTATTATCAAAATACTAAAAGCTTGCATACATGAGAAGATGGATTATAAATCCTAAAATCCTATTAAATGGGTTAAACATGCTTTTCATTCTAGAAATTTATAATACTTTGGAAAAAAATGCATTTTCAATACCCAAAGGGCACTTTATTCTTTCAAACTCAACAAATGCCCATTTTTCATCAAGTATTCATTTTTGCAAGAAACTTTGAAATATTATTTCAATAATCTTTTAACATCCTTTCCTAACATTTATTTCATAAAATGTTCACTATTAGATTTTTATAAAATACATTATTTTCATAAAAATACCAATTTTTACATTTTAAAACTTTGAAATATTTACTCATCATATTTTTTCAACAAAATAATATTTTTTTAACATTTTTATTCCCTAAAAATATTTGATATTAATCTATAGGAAATCATCATTTATTTATGTGCATTCTATTTATGTAATCTAATAACAAGCCTACTAATAATGTAAATAGAGTCTTAAATACTAATAATAGATTTTCCCCACCTCAAAGACTCCAAATGGTGGTAGAGAAGTTGGTGTAAGATGAGCAACTCCCACCTCCAAAGGTGGGCTCAAGGATTTACAAAATGCATCCTCTAATAATGCACCATATGTGTTCCATTTAAGCTTCTAAGCCAAAACCCCTTTAAACTCCATGATAATTTCCATTTTCTTCTCCAAAAATCCCCCAACACTTCTCCAAAATTTGTAGCTCCACTTCAACAATGGTGTTGTAGGTATGAAAGTGGTGAAACACTAGAATAATAAGGTTGTTTATGGTGGTTTTGAGGTGGAGAGAAGCTACACCATGGTGGAAGACCACCTCTCTCAGTCTCTCATCTTCTTCCATCTTCCAAGTGCCTAAATGAACTAAACCCACCCTTATAAAAATAAAAAATACTAAAAATCCCATTTTTTCCCATCTGGGCCCACCATATTTCGATAACTCAAAGATCCAAGGTTCAAAAACATGAAAGCACACAAGGGTAAGTAAGATTTAACATTTTTGAAGCACGTCGTTCGAATGACGTTAAGCCTCGTTCGAACGATAAGTGTTCCTCATTCGATATATGGCTTCTTACAACCTTAAAACGATCTGGGACTGTTAGGCAGTGGGACCTCGTGCGAATCTCGCTCGATCCCTTGCTTCGAACGAGGTACTAGCCTTGATTTAGCGAGGACGGTCTTGTTCGAACCCTCATATCTTATTGTTTCCTCAAAATTATAATTATTATCCATAAATTTCCCACAATAGTCATCGAGCCTCACTTCATTACGATATATGCAAAATTTTAAATGAAATATTAGGGCAGGGTATTACAAACTTCCTTCCTTGGGGAATTTCATCCCCAAGAGTCTCGATCTGTCAATTCTTCAGATTTATGGGGTTTACCAATTCTCATTTTAAGTCACAGAGCCCAATACGATCTAAGTCCTCGATATTAACGTCTCATTACGCGCCCCCATACGGGTTTTTTCACCAAATAATCAACATGCAACATGCTCTAATTCTCACTGTCTCGCTAACCATGAATGTCACATAATCGATTCTGAATCTGTACTCACTTGATGATCATGACCAAACAATTTTTAGTACTACTCAATCTAGTATCACAGGCATCCTGGAACCCCCGAGGGCGAACCTATCTAGTGATCAACACTCAATAAATGTGAACCGTAATGCAACCCATAATCGTATTCATCCCCAAAGTCAATTCCATCTTAGGACTGCACATCCTATATCCCATAAAATGTCAGGCTATTATGACTAACAACTGACATGAGCTTGCTAATAACCATATTATGCTAATTTGCCACTCCAAAAAGTAATATTCTTACCAAGTCATCATCGTACATTCGACTTACACCTTCCACTGCATCACTCTGATGACTCTATTACTACTCTAAGCGTCTCACCTTTGGTCACTCACTAGAGCCTCGCTCTAATCCACTCATCGTGGAAAAGTAACATCGTATGGTAAGTTTTCCTCGATTTATAACACTATATCATATTCTCAAGTCATCATCCTGCTCCTCGCAACCAGAGCCACTGACTGCCGTGCCGATCAGCCGAAAGGCTACTAATACTAAGAAAAGGCAATACTATGTGCAACGTGTGGTCGAAAGCGTAACCACATACACAGAAGTTTATGTAATAGCAAGAATACCTCAGATAGGTCGCCCCCAGTTATTGAGCTGCATTGACCATACTCGATCCACTACACTTAACTAAGCCTAATCACATCGTACCATAATGTGGAACCAATCCGAGTTACAACATATTTGAGAATACCAATCTTAGATTATCGAAATCAAAAGGTAAGCACAAGAGTCATAAGGAACAAACAACCATTCCGAGAAAATCCCGCCCATACGTGTTATACAATGATAAACAAAAGAAAACCTACGCCATATGATCGAAGTCTTATCTCTCATTCCAAATGTTCTCACTGGGTACTAACCTATCCACATACCTTGGCTTGGGTCACCCATCATGACGAATTAAATCATAACTATTCATTCGCATAAAACGAAAGAAACATATGGACCTATAGTTCTCTAGGAAGTCAATGCCCAACTTTCTCCTTGGAAATAAGGCCCTACCCCTCGCATCCTTAGCACATATGAACTACTCCAATTGGAGAATGCCTAACACTCTTATTCACACTAACCTAGTCTACTTACCGGTGATGACATCACCAAACTACTACACCTAGGTCACTATTCGCCTTATCATATCATGATTGAAATACCAAATTCCTATAGGCATTACTCAATTCAAGAGAGGCGTTCACCTTACCTTGTCCTTTGATTACACGAGGTTGCCACTAAGCTTACTTCCAGGTTCTACCCAAACTGAATTTACGTGGCGAACACACCAGTCGTCGTTGAATTTTTAAGGTTAGAAAGTACCACATAGGGCTATGCCTTTTAATCCATATTGTCTTGGGTGGACATGCCAAGAACTAGTCCACACCTTGCTAAGACTATCCTAGCATATACTATCGACACACACCAACGTTCGATCATGCTTCAATATTACCCCACCTCGATTGCCATTTCAAGTCTCCACCAAACGTCGTCAGCCTAAATCTCGAATACATTTCCTAGTACACCTCAAAACCTAGTGTCATAACACCAATACTAGTTATTCCATTACATCTGGGAATCACGCCTATAATGACATAGTCTATCATCTTACCTTAGGGATTACACTACATATCTATGTCGATTCGGGAAGCCACACCCGACATGTACACTATGCAACTCTTTTAAACCCTGACCAGCAATTTGAGATCATCAGCTGACCCTCAACAAAATCATTGCTAGGATGCTAATTCTTCTTCATATTGGACTTAACTAGTCTCCTAAAGTCACCAAACATATTCTATGTTTATATTTTAAAACCATGAAATATTTACTCATCCCATTTTTCTAATAAAATAACATTTTTTAACATTTTTATTCCATAAAAATGGTTAATATTAATCCACTAGAAATGATCATTTATTTATGTGCATTCTATTTATGTAATCTAACAACAAGATTACTAATAATGCAAATAGAGTCTTAAATACTAAGGATAGATTTTTCCCACCTCAAAGATTACAAATGGTGGTAGGGAAGTTAGTGTAGGAGGAGAAACCCCCACCTACAAAGGTGGGCTCAATACCAAATTCATCCTCTAATAATGCTCCATATGTGCTCCATTTAAGCTTCTAAACCAAAACCCCTTCAAACTCCGTGAAAGTTCTCATCATCTTCTCCAAAAATCCCCCAACACTTCTCCAAAATTCATAGCTCCACTTCAACAATTGTGGAAATGGGTGTTGTTGGCATGAATGTGGTGAAATATTAGAAGAATAAGGTTGCTTAGGGTGGTTCTAAGGTAGTTTGAGATGTAGAGAAGCTCACCCATGGTGGAAGACCACCTCTCTCACTCTCTTGTCTTCTTCCATCTTCCAAATGGCCAAATGAACCAAACCCACCCTTATAAAAACCATAAAAACACCAAAATTCCTTTTTTTCCCATCTAGGCTCACCAGATTTCGAAAACTCAAAGATCCAAGGGTCAGAAATGTGACAGCGCACAAGGGCAAGTCATATTTAACATTTTTGAAGCATGTCATTCAAACTACATTGAGACTCGTTTAAACGACAAGTGTTACTCATTCTATATATGGCTTCTTGCGACCTTCAAGCGACCTGGGACTGTTTGGTAGTGGGACCTCGCATGAACCTCGCTAGATCCCTTGCTTCAAATGAGGTCCAAACCTCATTCGAGCGAGGTCACTCTCATTCAAACACTCATATCTTATTCTTTTCTAAAAATTCCAATTCTTACCCTCAAATTTCCTACAATAGTCATCGAACCTCATTTCATTAAGATTTATGCAAGATTTTAAATGCTATATTTGGGCAGGGTATTACATCTAGTAAATGATTCCTAAATTCTCCCAAGCGGTACTCACCACCACAATCAAATTTTAGAGTTTGGATTAGTTTACCATGTCTTTGATCCACTTTAGTTTTATACACTTGGAACTCATCAAGGGCTTCAGAGTTGTGGTGCATAATGTAATCATATCCATACCTTAAATAATTATTAATAAAAGTGGAAAAGTGTTCACTACTACATCTTTCATGGACAATCATGTTAGGAAAACAACTTAGTATTGTCATTTAAAATGCAAAAAAATTTCATCCCTAAGATCTTAGATTAATCATCTATTGGAAAGAAATCAAGTACTAGGTTTAAAGATTAAATCTAAGATTTTAATAATGTAATACTATAGTGAATCGTGTTGTGATTTATATGGGGAGAAATATGTTGATGATGGTTTAGATCTTCCTGCCCTTGAAGATCTTTAAAAACCTGGTTAGAAATCTTCGAATATCTTAAAGCTTCTAGCATATAATCCACCTAAAGTAAGCTTTGTGTGTGGGCACTCTTCGAGATGAGACAATGGAGAAATGTTATAGAATTGACCTTCTCTCTCCTTAACCCTTCACGAAAATGTGAAAAGTAATTTTCCTCTCCCCATTCACCCTCCATAATGGATAATTCACCTAAAATCCTATCTTACACAAATATAAATAGGGATGGGCCACGAATTTAGTCAAACTGGGTTTCAGTGAGTTTCGATCCCACTACTTGGGTATTCGATTATACTAGGGACCCAAGAAAAATAATGAAATCAATTTCCAAATAAATACTCAGAACTGCCAATTACAATTAGCATAATTTTTCCTTTATTTATTTTATCGCGATTAACTCCACGAAATAACCATGATTTCACTCAAATTTAATTATCTCTAAAATCACTCGGATATAAAGAAGTCTTATTCGCAAAGTTTATCATGGTACATAATATAATTCCACACATTAAACTTTCGATACCCATTGGTAGAATCAATTCGCTGCTAATCAATTTTAACTAACATCTGATCTATTTTCTACTCCACCAGGATTATAAAATAATCCACATATCGTGTTTTACTAGTGGAAACAAAACATGTAAGGATATTAATGGGGTATGACAATCCAAGATATCTCCTAGTTGAGAATTCCTCTGAATAATCATCTCAAACCTACTAACACAATGATTGATCAATCTGTGGGGATCTATTGACCCAATAAAAAATTGAATAGCAATAATAAAAGTCAATGTAACAATGATGCAAGCATTACAATCCTCATAATTCTTGGGATTAAGAATTTATGCACCCTTTTCTAATGGTGTGAGATTAACTAAGCCTAATCATGATAAACCTTCGACTTAAAATCTCAAAAGTGGTCCTCTTTGATATATAACTAGGTGTACCGATCACAATCCTTTATCAAGCTATTGCAAAAGTTCTCGAACCATTAGAGAGGCCATAGTTTTAGATAAACCACTAGGATTTAATCTCAATCATTTCGATAGGATTCCAACTCCCTATCTAGGTTGAAGGCGGCTCAATATTACTAGAACTGAAATTCCAATCTCCTATGATTAAGCTGAACTGAACTCACTGGAATTCCTACCAAGTATAATTAATCGACATGTCTACAATATATTTAAATAATAATATAAGGCATTCTCATAGCCATGATACTTATTTCTAAATGAACCGACACACCTTTACTTAAAAGTAAATTCCATACACAATTTTAAGAATAAAACCCCAATAATCTCCCACTTAGTCTTTAAGCCATGTATCCAATTTCCAACTTATCTACTTAGCAGTTTGCTGCCTATTAGTAAAAGGATTGATCGAGTGTCATTCGATACAGACTTAGTAATAAACTTATGACATTCCCCATTTGATCTCTTAAACTAGGTGAAATCTACTATCAATGTGTGTAACCTTTTATGGGTTATGAGTTCTTTCAAACTTCCAATCATACCGCTATATGCCCTAAAAGTGTAATAGCTAATTGCACTTGAAGGAACCTCACCCAAGTTACTTAGAAAGTAACCGAGCCATATATCCTGTTTAGTTACCATTGAAATGGCAATAATTTCGTCTTCCTTGATGGAGTTAGCGATCTAAGATTGCTTCAGACTCCTCCAACTTATACCTTAACTTCCACGGGTAAATACATATTCTAAGGTAGGAAACTTGGAATCCTTATTTGACTAAAAGCCTAGTCTTTATACCTTAACGGTATAAGACTATCAGACTGAAATCCATTAACAATGCTGAAGGCATAGTAGATTTTGGTCAAGCACAAAATATAGCATACCCCAGGCTTCCCATTACCCAAGCATTAGGTATATTCCTATAACTTTCTGTCTAATCTAGTGTTTCCAATGATCCCCAGACATAGTGATTTTATACTTAAAAAGAAATCTTTTCATGGAATCCAGATGCTAATATTATGAATACAAAATCGATATAGGCAACTTAGGATACACCCAACATCATTTTATTCGCTCCAATGAAAGCTTGATCATAAGGATATGCCTGACTAATCCTAAGTACTTTATATCGAAATTACTGGATAACCACACTCTTATGTAAGACAATACTTACATATCATTTCCAATTATGCAAATAGTGTCCACAAATTGTTTGTAGAAATACCACCACAGTTTTGTCATGCTTCTTATACTAACAAGTATTATTCAAACTTTGATAAAAATAAAATTTTGATTACCTGATCGAATAGAATAACCCAAGATCTTGATTTTAGCTTAAATCCATAAATGGATATCACACACAACATATATGTCAAGAAAATCATTCAAGAATGTTGTCTTGACGTTAAAAGAATCCTGACATTATTTATCATGACTGGCAAGAAGGTTTGAGCACAATCAATCTCTTTCTTTATGAGTAAATCTGTTTTCAAGACTTCCCTTGAAGGCTTTCACCTCCCCATCCATCAATCTTTTAACTTCTTATAGATCCACTTACACCAGATGGGATTTACCTCATGAAGTCTACAAGTTCGAAGACTTAATTCAAATAAATTGAATCCTTTTTTATCCATGGCCATAAGTAAAAGAAAAAGTCCTTATCTCAGAATACCTTGTTATAGTTTTCAGGACCAGATTTGTGTTTGCTTGGGATGTTATCAAAATGACCACCCAAAATACTAACCATTCAGGATGAATCTTAATGCTCAAACTATGACATGGCACCACTTCCTATCCAGCGTATCCCGATCATTGGTAATACTCCCATTATCGTTAGGTAGTGTATTATTTATATCACACTATAATACAATCGAGAATGGTTATGGCACGTGGTTTATGATAATAGGTTATGACTAGCGTCAAAACTGTGTGACTAGGACTTTTTCCTGGAAAATGGATGACAACCAATGGCTTTGGTCACGACCATAGTACATGACCATGGGGTTACGGCTCATGTCTGTGACCGACTCGTGAACTAATATCTCTAAATATCCAGCCAAAACTCCAACCAAAGTGGATTACAACCCCGGAACTTGACCACATACGTGATATATAATGAGTTTAGTTAAGAGTCGTTACAACCCAAAACCATGACCATTTTGAAATAGTCACAATTCCTTATCATTGTCCTAGATCGTAACCAAACCCAATACATATAAACACCCCTACGCTCTTTTTTCATTTCATTATCTCTCTTTGTATTTCTCTCTCTAAACCTTAACCCCCTTCCTGTTGACTCTCTCTGCTTTGCCACTTTCATCGCCTCTCTCTATCAGGTACTGTCCCTCTCCGACCAACATTATTTTAATGGCAATGTGTTTGTATTTTGGGTGTTTATGTGTGTGTATATTGAGTGTCTATATGTGTGTATTTTGTTATATGTGTGTGTATTTTGTATTAAATTAGTGTATATGTGTGTGTGTATTCAAACCTCTATATGTGTGTATAAGTGTGCATATTTTGGTAAATGTGTGTGCATGTCAGAATATACACATTTATATGTGTGCATTTTGTTATATGTGAGTGTGTTTCATAAATTACATGTGTGTATTACAAATGCCATTTTTTGCAAATTCTATTAACCCATTATGACTTCCACATATACCATTTTTTACAACTGCTATTAACTCATCAATATAATTTATAATCAATCTACCAAATGAAAATTTTAAGGTCTAGAGAAATAACCTAGATGGCCAAATATCAATATTCACCCAAAACCCTACTAAAAGAAATAATGTAGATGGAACCCACATAATGGGAGAAGGATTTTAAGACTAATGGAGAAGGAGTTTAAGACCAATAGGAGAAATAAAATAATAGTAATAGTAATAATAATAGTAATAGAAGTAATGGGTCTGATTTTGAGATTGTTGAGAGTGAAAATGAGGGTTTTGATTTGGGTGTGAATAAAGTTAGGGTTTTGGGTCAAGATGGAAATGATATTGTGTGTGCATATTTTGTTATAATTTTTATTTAAAGGTGTATGAGAATTATTATGTTTGTGTGTGTGAGAGTATGACTTAGTGCATGTGTGACATAATAGCAGTGTAGAAAGTGTTTAAGAGAGAGATAAATAGACCCACACACATGCAATGGATTGATTATAATGAGTAAATTGACGATTTAGTATGACCCAGACCTTATAACATGGATTGATTGTATTTAATTACATACTAGATTGATTGGAATATTTTAATTACATGATGTGATGTGCTTCCATTCCTATAACGAGCTATACTTACCCAATAACATATACAAACACACACATATATAACATATACGCATTCTCTCTCTCTCTCTCTCTCTCTCTCTCTCTCTCTCTCACACACACACACACACACACACACACACACACACACACACACACACACACACACACACACACACACACACACACACACGCACGCACACATATACTTACACATGTTTTTTCCTCATTTCATGTGCGTATGCAATTGGACAACAATAAATTAAGTTCAATTGATTATAGGTGCTTCTTTTATTGAGGTAACTTTACTTATATTTTCTTTTACGTATCATAGTCTTATAACTGTTATAACTACATATACATGTATAATTTAACTTCTACATATATTTGGTTGACTGTTATAACACATATATTTGGTGGACATGTAGTAATTTTAGGATTAATTTAAATAAAATAAACTTAATTTGGACTTGCTGATATTTTGCAGGTGAATAATATGGATAATACTATTTGGTTGATTGTTATGGTCGTGTTCACCCCCTCCTTAAGTGGTTGTTGTTTGGGTGAACAAAAATTGGTAGATGGGTTTACACATTTGGTGGACATAGAATAACATTATAACAATATCTTTGTGTGAGCAACCATCCCTGATGTTGTTTAAATTAACTTTAAGCCTGGACCTCCCTCTACATTTTCCCCTTCGTAGAGATATTTGTTTGTTTGAAGAAATATCTATTCGAAAAAATGAATTTATGTCCTATCTCGATTGATCTGCACACGTATCTATTAAAGTAAAAGAATTCACACATTTGTATATTTACAGCCAGTATATATAAAAAAAATCAAACCATGGGTAACTCTGGCCCGTGCTCGAGTTACTTGGAGATTCTTCTTTCTCACATGTAATTACGCCTTTAGTGACTTCTGTTTATCAGTTTTTTTTATCTTGGGGAATTAGAATGGTTTTGAAATAAAATATCCCCTAAAATTATTTATTTCCCTAAGTGTGAAAGGGCGTAGAGTTTTGCTCCCAAATCTCTCTTGAATTTTCCCCAAAAGATAATTATTATTGTGTCTCTTCATTTTAAATGCATTTAACAGTCTTTTCCCCAGCTATACACGCGTTGATTGATTGTCCGTGCCTATAATCCACGCGAGCCACTTGAGCTGGAAAAAAGTGAAAGATGATGATTATATTTCCCACACGCGTATTTTCCTAGCAGCCACTCATTCTTTTCAAAATAACATGACCCCTATAAAAGGGTTTCCTTTGATTCATTAATATTTTTTACCTTTGGGTATTTTTAACAAAGCGTTTTCTTAATTTGTGGGAGCAAACAGTACTCTTTGAGTCCCAAGCTTCTTATTTTCCTTCTCTACTTACCTTCATAGCTCCCATTGTGAAAAGAACTCCCTCCGTTACTGGTACTGCCATCGGGGAAACTTCCTTCGACATTGCTGATCGTTATTTGTAGTGGGAAAAATACCGTCGTGGCCCTTACTTTGGTACTATAAACAAGTTTTAGGAGTTCGTCAATGCTTTTCCTGGTTCCCTTATGTCTAAGTCCGAGAATTTGAAGTTGTTGGTTGGTGAAGATGATGTGATAGTAGAACCAGGGACATAGGCATGATTCTTGATGGGGGGCTATCCCTATTCAAATGTTGAGTTGGAGTGAGCTGGTGGATCCTGTGAGGGACTAAGTGCGTGGATTGATTACATCCATAGAAAGTACTCGGGGAAATCGCTGACAGTTGGTTTATCTTATATCAAATGGTTTAGAAATGTAACTTTGGCAAAGAACAAAAATACTCTCAGAACCCTATTTCCTCACTGGAGTCATAGGACCCACACATTTTTTTGCCGCATGGGGTGAATTCACTGATAATACGCAAATATTGCGTATTTCATCTCTCGTACCTACGCATTTTAGCCCCCTCGGGTGCCTTAATCTCTATATTTAAGCCCGTTGATCAGACAACATCAGTTTATATTGTTAACATGCTATATGAGGTATAATTGGGCTTTTGTAGGTATTTAGGTACTAAGTATGGAGTTCGGAGGCATTCCGCTCAAGTTTCGTACACCATCGCACGTTCAAGGGAATTTTTGTCTTTTCATAGCTTGGGCACCTGGCCCAAAATCTGCATGGAAGTTGTATCCCTCCTCGCAAGCTTCACGTGTCCGTGAACGGTGCGTGATTCGGATCCCTAACGAAGAAGTTAAGGCACTTTTGGCGGAAGAGAAAAATAATAAAACCAAAAGAGGAAAAAAGAGAAGGAAAAGGAATGCAGGGGGCTCACACCTGCTTGATCGATCGATCGATCAAAACCATCGATCAATCGATCCTTCAGCATTTGTCCATAGTGGGGAGATAGTAGGCTAATATTTTTGCCATCGATCGATCCCCTGTTTCCAGCTGATATTTTGCCTTTTTTTTTCTTTCTTCTTTTCTTTTATAATTCATTTCCCACTTACTATATAAAGCAATTTTGTTGTAAATATCATATATTAGGAGTTAGAATAGATTTTAGGATAGTTTACCTTAGGGTTTGGGTTTTTGGAGAGTTCTTCTTCATTTCTCTTTGGATTGACACCCAATTGGGCTTGTATGTTGCACTACTCATTACCCTCTCCATTAATATAGATTGTATTTCCTTTATTATTGCTTTGTAGTTAATTTACATGCTTTGTTATTTATATTCACATGCTTTATTTCCTTGCTTTCTAGTATAGCTTTATCGCGCTTATTTACCGCTTTCATTTACCGCATTTTATCATGCTTTCTAGCTAAATTATTCTAGGTTGTGTTTGAATGGAACTCACTCGGGTTGACGCATTTCTTTCCTTTGGTGATGGTGTTTACGGGTCTATTTTGGGGTGCGTTGTCCTAGTTATTGTGCCTAGGATATTTGACGGGGCATATCATGTATGTCCCGTGCTTACGACCTTGTGTGCATAATTTCCGGAGTATTTGTTGACGCCAAAATCTTATTAGGCTTTTATGCGGATTTAGGGTCATGACAACCCTTGGTTCAATTAACTGTAGAAATGAGACGCACTCGTAATAACTCGTCGACCCATGTGTCCATTTTATACTAATTAACTCGGGTAAGGGATATTCGACGCAACCTATAGTTTTTACTCATTTCCCTTAATCTAGCTTTATTTTCCTACTCCTAGATTAACATTTCCCTTTTATGCATCTTTTCCTTTTTAGTTTGTAATTCACATTTTACACTTTTATTTCTGGAATATTAAATCATATAAATTCTAGCAACTCGTCTCAGTGGATCTTTCGATACCTGACTTACTGCTGTGCTTGCCTCGCAAGTGTAGTCATAATTTAGGTTTTTGTATTAAGACGGTGAACAGAAAATAATGACTGTGCCCTTACACGAGCACACCTTTCACCCTCGATCATTCACCATCACTTTGGCGGATGTGTGCGAGCTCTTAGGGTTGGAAGCGGCTGGAATTGATACTTAATTTGAGAAAGCCATCACAAAAGAAGAACGAGTTAAATGCAAGGTACAAAGTGGTGTGGTTAAGAGGTGTTTGAAGACCTATAATAAATGTGCTTATTCGGAGATTATAAGGTATTTCTTTTACATGGAGGATAGGGCGAGTGCCCTTACTCATGAGCAAGCCAAGAAAGATCTGAAGGGAAAAAAAATCATGGAAATGCCCCTATTGGATAAGGGCATGAGAGCAGTATTAAACTTGTTAGGGTGTATTTGGATTGTCCTCTCAAGGTTCTATTTGCCTGGGAAGCCCCACGAATTCCCCCATAAGGATCTCATAAACTTTGCTGTTCACCTTGCGTCTAGGGTCATGGTCCCCTTAGTTTCCATGACTCTTAGTTCCTTCTACACTTAGTTGGATAGGGTTCAAACTGATTCTGCCCAGTCACTTGGCCATTTTAATGTGTCTAATTATGCCAACCACATACTTCTAACTCCGTTCATTTATGCCCGATTTCTTGAATATGCCCCAAACCATTTACTTCCTTCCTTTTATGAGGTTAAGGTCCCTTAAGTCCTCTCCTGAAACCACCAGTAATTTGGGAAGTCTTTCCATTCTTATATTGACAATGTCAAATGTTTTAACTTTTTCCCTTACTCTTCCACTTATCATTTCTTTACCAATTCCTTTTTTAAGGATGTTGCATGCCCAATTCAGGAAGTCAAGCAATCTTTTGCTCTGAATTTTCCTTCTTCTAATGTTCTGTTGGTTCTTACTCCCTCGTACCTTCCCTCATGCATCGAATGGTCTAACTGCTGCACAACCTACTCATTCGATCAAGTAGCTTTACAGTTTGGTTTTGATCAAGGGGTGCCCCTTCTCAACCATAATACCTTTGAAAGACCTTTAAATTTTTTGAAGGCATGCTGTTATTTCTTAACCAAGACAATAACCACTCCCCGTGTAGCTGAAAAGCTAAATTGTTATCCCTACTCGACGTACACGAGGCAGTAGGTCTACTGAGTATCTTAACGTATTCTGTCCTAACACCCTTGGCCGTTTCCTTAAGGTTATTGAGAGAGAAAGCCAATTTACCCGACTGTTGAACGCTTTCCCCCTTTTGAGTTGGGATTGGGAACTTGTAAAGTCAATCAAACCCAATTTCCCCAGAGCGATACCAACAATACCACCCCCCAAAGAACTTCCTCCTTTGGCACCTCTCAGCGAAGCTGTTATGAAGAAAAATAAAGGGCATCCAGTTCTCAACCGATTGAGGAGGCTGTAGATCCCCCTACTATTTCTCGACCTGCTATTGAGGAGAATATTCTTATTGATGTCTCCAGTGTGGTAGTGGCTAAAGCCAGGAAGAAAACCTCCAGAAAGAAAATAAAGGTTACAACCCCTAGTTCTTCTGAAGCATCTCAATCTCACTATTCTCCAGAACCAAAGTTGGTTGATCAGTGCACAGAGCTGCTTGATAATTGGTTAAGGCAATTTGATAAAGGGTCTATAAATGCGCGATCTATCTTGGTCTAGAAGATGGCTGAACGAGGTATCTCATTTACTCTTCCTCCTCCTATTGTTGGTCGTAAGAGGACGAGATCTAGCCCCAAAGTCCAACTTCCTATTGATGATATTGAGTATGAGTCTCTTCCAGAAAAAGGTAAAGAGGTGAAAGAAGAGGAAGAAGATGATGAGAAGAGGACTCCCCATTAGTACGATTATCTCGTAGGATGAGTCAAATGTACTCAAATGAGATGCCTGGTTTCATTCCCATGGACTATATAATTCTTGATGATTATAGCGATGATCCTGAGCAAGACAAATCCAAAGCAACACCTTGTATTTAAGACCTTTCTTCTCAACATACTCCTAGTGTTGGCCCTCATTCCTCTTCCCCTCATCATGAAGGTAATATACCCCCTATCTTAAAGCGCAATCCCTCTTTAGCCGTTGTTTCTCAGGCCAAAGAGGTGGTTGAAGTTGCATCCACATCATCTGCTGGTCCTATAACTATGGTAAGTGTGTACTAATTTCTTGCACTTTATGTATTTTATTCATGTGTACATCACAGTTACACTTTTACAATGGCTTTTGCAGGCTTCCCCTATTGGATAAGTTGATCCCAACCCTTGTAGGGATATTGTGATTGTTCCCCCTAAAGTCAACATCAGTGAACAAATGTGTAACAACCCATCCTTTTGGAGACAATTAAATTCCATAATTGGGTATGAATTAGAGATTTGGAGGATTTCTTGGAATAATGATTTTTAAGGAATTGAGGATTTATCGATGGGTGAAATATTTACTTTTGGGGTAAAGTAAATATGTCGAGGTATTTTAATTTCACGTCGCCGTTGAGTAAAGTGACAAGAGGTGAGATTTTAATTGGAGAACTCGCATTAAGTCATGTGGGGTAAAATAGAGAGTTGTGGTCAAGTACCTCGGATGGAAATTTCGATTGTGCGGTGAGTCTCGGAATGGCCGAGATAGTCGAAAAAGAGTGTCCGATTGTCGAAATTGAGTTTCGAGTAATTTTGGAGTAAAAGTAACTCGTAATTTAGTAAACGAGTCGTTTTTGGGTTTTAAGGGGTATAAACTCTTTTTTTCTATATAAAGGGGGAGAGAGGGAGACAAGAGAAATAAAGAAAGAAAATAGAGAGAAGAGAGAGAGGAGGAGAGAAAAGAGGAGAAAAGGGGAGATTCCGACCAACCTCCGCGGGATTCGATTCGGGGTCATCGAATTTTATCCACGAGGCAAGTTTTTACTTTCTTTATTTATTTTTGAGCATAAATATCTCATATCATTGTTGGTATAAACAAACCCTAAAGATTTTGGGTTGGGTTTTAGTGGATAAAACGGGTTTTTGGGAGTTAAAATGAATAAACCCCAATATTTTCCTAATTGGAGAAACTTAGGATTTAATTGAAATAAATTGGTGATTTCGGGTTCTAGGACATTTAGAACCCTTATTATATGTGTATGTGTTGTTGGTTGAGGTCGTAGGATGTCGGGGGAGGCGACCAAAGCTTGGGAGAAGCTTTAATGGCCGAAAATAGCTTCTCAGAGAAGAAGCTGTCCGGCATCATCGATCGATCGATGACCAGGGGTCGATCGATTGACCCCTTCTGAAAGCTAGGCAAACTTCCTAGGGTGAATTGGAGGGGAGGAATTCCAATTCTAATTACCTCGAGGTTCATTATGGAATAACATAAGGGATCTTTTAGGAGTATTTAGTCCTCCAATTGAGGAAATTTAGGAGGGCAAGGAGAGGGTTTTAAATGTTTAACCCTTAAATTATATTCTCGAGGAAAATAGAGAAATGGTAGAATTTAAAGATTTAGGGTTCTTAAGTTAGGGTGGGGACCTCTAATTGATTATAGGAGTGAGGTAAATCCTTGGGTTCATGGAAATGAAATCCATGACCTACAAAAATTATGTTGATTGGGGAAAGTAAAATCCCTAGGATATTCAGTGTGTAATTAGGTCTATATAGTTATGCGTATAGGAAGCATAATTATATCGATATTGGTGGGGTAAATCCTATGAGATGATCAGGATGCGATTTGGAATATAGATATATATATATTCACTTAGTGTGAGATGGTATAATTGGAGATATCCAATAAATACTTGGAAATGAATAAGGAAATTATTATTTATCAAAGGAAGGGAATACCTTGGGTTTAGTATCATGCGTATATGAATGCTTGATTGTGATTCTTTGAGAGAATCTTTGGGATAATTGGTCATCACTAGATGTGATTAGCAATTATGGCTATATATATATATATGTTCGAGGAGGAATATAGTGTATATATATACTATATGATTAAAGTATATATATATATGATATGATATAAATACATATATATATCTGTATGTGATGATATGTGTGCATTTAGATTGGCTGATTTCCACAGACTTTCCTTTGGTGTAGGGTTGGAACAACCGCAGTTATATATTACTCTAGTGCGATCCAAGGAGGTTGCGCGATGTGGGTGAATCCCCTGGCTCGAGGAGCAGGGTGAGTATAGTCCCCAGGTCATTTTACGTCCCGTGTTCGAGTGAAATTTATGTGATATCCCACTCGCAAGGGGAACTTGACCGCCTCTACCGTTGTGTATTTTACCAGGACTGTTGAGGATTTCGGCTGGTACCATGGTATATGAGCAAACCCGGATTTTTTTTGGATCGACACTATGAGACCGCATCCTCGAGTTATAGCTCGGTGGGATGGTTTGTATGCATGTGTGCATGGTATATTACTTGTGTATGAGAACAATATAATATATATCTCTAATGATACTAAAGAGATAAATATGAAAATAGAATAAACCTCAGTCCGGGAGATATTATCCGAATGTATATTGTAAGATGTATATAAGAATGAACATAATAAGTATATTCTTATATAAGTATAAATTTATATATTAGTTTTGTACTACGGGCCTAATGGATCTCTACCATTAACCCTGCCAAGTAGTAGTGTATCAGGGGGGTTCCTTGTTTGGATTTCGCTTCGTAAGATACCCTAGGCATGAATTTAGCGCAGTGTTGAGAATGGAGAGAAGTTTATCCCATATTGCTCGGGTTGTAGAGGTTTCTAGTAGACGAGGGTATTAGATTAGTTAGGTAGGGTAACTTAACTAGAATGTTAAGTGCGTTAGGAGTGCACTGTTAGAAGAGAGGTGAGGGGTACCTCATGGGAGTGCGATACCAATTTGAATATGAGATAAAAATCTATTTTTCTAAAAATAAAGCACTTATGCACTTGCAAAATATTTTCAAACTCGGGCTCTTACCCGTTTATCTACTTTTACTTCTTGCTATATATATATTATATATATATAGGTGTCCAGACACAGGGACGCCTGAATGGCACTTCCTTCGAGTCAGACGTCAGCTGCAGCAGCTGTGGATGCATGCAGGTTCTCGATAGACGCTTCCATTCTTATAATCTAGATAGGAGGTATTGTATAAACATTCGGGTTAATAACCCAACTGCCTTTATTTATTCTTTTACCACCTTTTAGTGAGGCATTCGATATGGTTGTATATTTTGACCGAGTGTTCGGTTACTTTATTTCATTTCAGTTTCATTTACGCCTAAACTATGTGGATGTTTTGTTTATAGTTGTTTAAAAAGAGTAGTTAAGTAAAATTTTGACGCCAACCTAATAGGTTATTAGTAATTAAATGGATTTTTGACAGTGATGCTAAGAATGATCCATATGCGACTCCTGTTTTAATTTGATATAGGAGTGATCGCCCGACATTTTATTAGGCGGGTTGTCACAAAATGTTGGTGGGACTTTTTGGGCCCTTTATACGGGAGGGAAAAGCAGCCACTCCCGAGGAGAGGCAAGCTATAATAGAAGTCAAGTCTTTAGAGAAGACAGTTATTGCCCCTGGTGAGATTTCTCATAAGCCTTTAGTTATTCAGGAGGTATCCATGCTCCCCCTTTCTTTGGTCAAACCATCCTTTATTCCTGTGAGTAATATCTGGGTTTTTGTAAGCATCATGTAATTCAGCTAGTCGAGCTACCCCATGGGTTCTTTAGGTAAACTGAGGCTTGAAGATGCCCAGTCTTACTTAGTCGAGCAACTATAAAGGTGCTTTAAGTAAAATTGGGACTTTTAAAGCGACAACAGTTTACCTAGTCGAGCAACTATATAGGTGATTTAGGAAAACTGAGGCTTAAGATGCCTAGTCTTACCTAGTCGAGCAACCATAAAGGTGATTTAAGTAAAACTGAGACTTTTGAAGTGATAATAGTTTACCTAGTTGAGAAAACATATAGGTTCTTTAGGAAAACTGAAGCTTAAGATGCACAGTCTTACTTAGTCGAGCAACCATAAAGATGCTTTAAGTAAAACTAGGACATTTGAAGCGACAACAGTTTACCTAGTCGAGCGACCATATAGGTGCTTTAGGCAAACTGAGGCTTAAGATGCTCAGTCTTACTTAGTCGAGAAACCATAATGGTGCTTTAAGTAAAATTAGAACGTTTGAAGCGACAACAGTTTATCTAGTCGAGCGACCATATAGGTTCTTTAGGCAAACTGAGGCTTAATATGCCCAATTTTACTTAGTCGAGCAACTATAAAGGTGCTTTAAGTAAAATTGGGACTTCTAAAGTGACAATAGTTTACCTAATCGAGCAACCATATAGGTGCTTTAGGCAAAACTGCTGCTAAAAAATACCTGTTGTGCCCGTACCCTATTTTCTCTTCCTTTAATTTATTCTTCATTCTCTCAGGTGAAAGCTAACCAGTCCATGACTTTGGGGAATGTTGTTAATGCTACTGAGCAAGTACCTCCCGAGAATGTTCTTCCAGAGTCTGTTGGGAAATTTGCTGGGCCCACCACTGTTCCTCAAACTTCTCAAAACGTGGAGGGAGGGGAACGAGACACAACTCCCATTCTGCAAGAAGATGACATGGCTTCAAACTCTATATTTCCCTCTACCAGTGATAGAGCCTTCAGTGTTCATCCTCCAGAATTGTCTCATGTTAATGTTATGAGGTGTTATTTTAATGATTTTTCCTATATTATAACTCCACCTTATAGCTATCTGATCGAGCGACTAGTGGAATGTCATCCATCCACTTTTATAGCTTGTTGTATTCAAGCCATCCCTATTATGATGGCGTGAAGATTATTGGGATTTGCCATAGTATTGTCTGATGTGCTGCATGCCCCTCTGCCTTCTTTAAGTACCAAGAAGATTAAATAAATAATGGGGACATCAATATTCTTATGGGCGAGGGTTTTGCTCTGAAATGGCTGATTGATCTGCTCAAGTCCTTCATGAAAGCTAGCTTGCCTTCTTATTTTGCAAAAATCCAGGCCACTACCCGCTCGCAAAGAGCCTTGGCCGAGAGGATGGACACTTTAAATTCAGAACTTACTAAATCTGAGGAACATGTTGTTGTTACCAATGAGTCTTTGGCTAAGGCTAAGGCGAAGGTTGATGAGCTTCAGCAGGAGATGGATCGTTATCAGCAGGAGATGGCAAACTTGTCCAATAAGGAGGTTTCTTTATCCTCTCTATTACCCGATCATCACCACCGGATTTTATACTCTTCTAGTTTGTGGTTTTTTGTAGACGAGCCAAGTGATTATTAAGGGAATTTGTGAGTTTACGCTAGTTATAACACAATATACTACCCTATTTTATTTTTTTCATGTATCTCGAGGCAGTAAACCCTCTTTTATGTCTTTCTTAAAATTCTGGATTTTGGAATACATAAGATTGGATCGCCATTTAATTTTATACAAATTGTCTAAAAAGAAGAAACGACTTGTGGTCGTATAAACATTACCCCCATACTTTCTACATAATTTACAAAGAAAATATTTTAACACGTTGTGTGAACATGCGATATTTCCAGTTTACTTGTACATACACTTTACAATCCTCACCAAAAAATGCTAGGACAAATTTACAACTTAAACAAAATAAATTTTGAGCCACTTGTTGTTGAGTTTAAAAGTCTCTTCATCCTCAACCTTCGAGATTTCACAATATCCTGAATCATGAGCTTTTCGAACAACATAAGGTCCTTCCTAATTTCCTTCAAACTTAGGCAGCTAGAGACCCAGTATGTGCCTTGTACAAGACTTCTGTGGCCATCCCCGATCCTCGCCGTGCTGGGGCGGGCGCGCGAAGGAAGAGGATCCTTCAGGTCCCGCGCATCCCTCTCGGGAGCGCTTCGACCGGCGTTGTTTGAGATGAGGTGTAAGAATGTAGAGAGATTCAGAGTCGCTAGTCTATTTTACTCAAAACAGACAAAAGAAAAAGGGGAAGCCATCCCGAAGGATGGCATCCAAAGACATACTGGTGCATGCGAAACTAAAATGATTCGAGAAGGGTTCGGAGGATTAGTTATGAAATGGGAAGGTGTTAGGCACCCATTCCGCCCTTTCGGTCTCTCATGCATATTTGCTATTTTCTTTTATATTTCTCCCCGTGATATGTGTGCATGTGTATATATATAATGGAGGTAGGAATCCCCGACTTGTATCATGGAAAAGATAAAGTGAGTCATCCGTAGGAAGATATAAGAATAATATTAGAAAAGTAAGATTTATGCGATTACCCCTACGTTGATCGTTATAATGGAACGACAACGCATATGGAGTAATACGCCACTAAGGGCAAGTATATAGAATATAAGAAGATTAGATTTAGAGAAAATAGAAAATAAGAAAAAAAGTAAGAAAAGGACTCGAGTCTCGGGTTTTACTCCGAGACGCCTACGTAGCCTATAAAGGCATCAAAGTCCACGTAGTTCGTATACAAAACGAGGGGTGGGGGTTATCCCATAAATCCAAATGAGGGATCTCTTATTTGTGTGTGTGTGTGTAGAAAAAGAGTTTTTAGTTGTGAGAAAAGTGTGAGAAAAGTATGAGAATCCCTATTTGGAATTTATGAGCAAACCCTCTTTTTCTTGTTTTTTTGGGTTTTATTTATACGAAAATAAGAGATGTGAAATAATACTAAATAAAAAGTATATTAGGATGTGTGAAATGAGATAATAAGAGTGCTAAGTAGTAAAACAAATTATTGAGAATTTAAGAGAATTTAGGAGAGAGTTTGAGAAAGTTGGACCTTCTTGAAGATCTTGAGCTTGATCTTGAATGTTAGAGAGCACTTGGATGATGATGGAGAGTGGATAATTCACCAAGTTTGATGAAAAGGATGATGAAAAGTGGGAGTAAAAAAAGGATTTGGAAGTTGAAATCACGCTGCCTTCGAGAGAGGTTTTTGGGATTCGTTGAGAGTGAATTTTATCAGATCTCGGCTCTCCTTGCAAATGAGGTGAAGGCCTCCTTTTATAGGCTCAAGTCACTGCCGATCGGCATAGACTAGTTTTTCGTTCTTGATTTTGTAATACCCCGTATTTTTGGCAATATTTATTTTTGGGATTAATTAATTAAATGAGAATTAATTGGGAATTAATTCGGATAAAATACTAGCGAGATGTGAGTTGGTATTTGACTATATTGAGTATATATGATGTTATATGAATATTGAATTATGAAATTTGTCGTGAGATTGTAATACGGCAATTTGTGAATTTTGTTGAGACGCGTGTGACAATCGCGTCATGGTATATAATTATGATAATTATAAAAGTGAATTTAAATTCTATTAACCATATGGTCGTTTTGAGTGCGCCAACGCGTCCGGAAGGGTCGAGATAGTCAGAAAACACTAGCCGGGGGTTTAGTTTGGGTCCCGGGGTATTTTTAGGCCATACCGGCAACATAAAGGGTAGTTTGGTAATTTTGTATTTTTGGGAATTAAAAGTGACAAAAATTAAGAGTTTTTATCTGATTGGGAAGTTACCCACTAAACCCACTAACCAGCCCTTAATGACCCAATAAGCTACGGGGGTTATTAGTTTAGGTTTCCAAAACTTTCCCAAAGAAAACCCTAGCCACCATAGCCATTGTAGAAGAAAGCTTGGAGAGAGAGAGATAGAAGGGAATTCTGCAGAAAGAGAGAGAGAACTTCTTGAAATCGTCATCAAAATCAGAGATTGAATCAAGGCAAGTGATTTAATTCTATTTAATTCAGAGAATGTTTCTTCCATGTTAGATAAATTGAAAGATTTACATTTGTTCTTGGAAGTTAAATAAAAACCCATTTTAATTGGACTTAGAACTTGAATTTTGAAAACAAATTGCATGTAGAATAGTATGGAGATGATTACTCAAATGTTAATATATGTTGGATGTAAAAAAAACGGATCTAGAATGGACTTATTGAGGATTTAAAATTCTAGGGTTTATGTTCTTGAAAATTTGGGGAAAAAGGGTAGAGATTTGATGAATGAATGAGGTTTAGGATGTGTTAATTCCTTAAAAGATGTTATTATATGACCTTAATATGTTTTAGGATGATTGGAGACCTTTAAACATTGTTGGGACGAATTTTGGTTGAGATTTGAGGTGTAGAAATTGGTGAAAAACGAGATAGGATTTCTGGGCTTGAATCTGGTCACTCGTTAGAAGATCTACCCAGGTCGTTCGAACGAGCTCGTTCGAACGAGCTTCTAACGAGTTGACAGTTTGGGGTTCTAACGAGAGGGATGTTCGTTCGATAATCTCGTTCGAACGAGATCTCGTTAGATAGCCCAGTTCGTTCGAACGAAATCTCATTCGAACAACCTCGTTCGAACGAGACTTCTAACGAGCTGGCAGTTTAGGCCTTTTTGGCCTGTTTGGATTTTGGGAGTCCCGTAAACTTCTTCGATGATAGAGATAACATTCCTTTGATGATGTATTGGTATACTTGGGACATTTGGGATATAATGAGGAGTAAATTATATAAATGTGTAACGAATCAAATAGACATTTTGAGTCGAGACGTGAGTGCCTACTACGACGTGAGAATAAATTATGGCGTGTATGAATTACGAACCGGGATTATATAAATTGTATAAATTATAAGTTAGTACGAGAAGGCGATATGTACTACAATTAAACTACGGTGATTACTAAGATGCGTGTTTACTTAGTATTGATATATGATTTGTGTGTATGACATACCTACCATACTTGCTATCACGGGAGGTTTGCGTTCGCTTAGGGCCCTCTCATCCTTGTGTTGCCCGGATTTAGACTGGTTACCTCGATGAACATAGGTCAGAGAAAGACTTATTGGGATGTTAATAAGTCCGCTGATCGTGGGAGCGTAGGTATGTGCGTGACCCATGTGATGTGACTGTGTTCGCCTCCATTATTTGTGATGTTGTTATCTGTGAACTATTCCTGAGAGAGTCGGAATATGTGATCCTTATGTACGTGATGTATCGGGATGGATAGCAGAGTATGTGTGCACCACAGCTTAGTCTCGGGGTGCTTATATTGTATATTTATGTTGTGGAAAATATACACTTAGTAAAATGAGAACTTTCATATGGTATCATGTGTAAAACTATGGAATAACATAAAAGGGAGAATTTATAACGAGTTGTATTACTTTTATATGAGAACCTGAATTTACGTTAAGTCCCCTATTTAATTGAGATCGTTATAATGTTAATGGGAACCGAGTAATAAGGGTAGAACCTATGACAGTCTAGCTAGATATGATGTCACTTAGCTAATGGTTTGTGTCATTATAGATGGGTACTTACGTTAGGAGTGCACAGTTAGACGAGAGGTGAGAATTTCATGTGAGTGCACGTCCTAACATGTACTTTGCATTGAATGTTTTAAATGTTTTTAAAGCAGTTGCAGGTTTTTAAAATATCTCCACATTCGGGCTCTGACCCGTTTGCTTTCAAATCTATTTTTTTTTGTAAAACCATTTTAGGTGCCCAGCCACAAGGACACCATGCATAGGATACTCATTCAGGTGACGAGCTGTAGCTGTTTGTGGAAGCTACAGGGATTTGCTTTTAGACGCTTCTACCATTTGGATTCCATATTCAGTATTCTTCAGTTGTAGGGCATGTTGCCCAAATTCTATTAGAGACATTTCCATTTCAGTTTTTCAGACTTTGGCATGTATTGATTCAGTATTCAGTATTTAGTTATTCATTTCAGTTGTGGAGTTGTTGTGAGGAGTTTTTCCTCCGGATTTATTTATATAGTGTGATGGTTATTCTATTACTTCGTTATGGTGAATGGTGATATTATTCTTGCATTAAATCTTTTACTACATGTTAATCAGACTTTAATTAAAATTTGGCAACTTACTTTTTAAATACTAAGTGGTTAGTAATAATAAAATGTTTTCGACAGTGATGCTATTAACTGAGCCAACTTGGCATTTTGGTTTAATTTAATAAAGGAGTAGCTACCCGGTATTTAATTAGTCGGGGTGTCACAGGTGGTATCAGAGCATCAGGTTCTAGTGTCCTTTAGGATCTGTACGACTATTATGTTTCCGCTAAGTTTCTTTGATATAGAGCCCTATATTTTAGGACTGTTGTACTCTTTTTGTGTATGCTTCGTTCTTCAGCTATTTTAAGTTTATAAACAGCGAACTTATAAACTTCATTCTTATTTCAGATGCCTCCACGATGTGCACGACGAGTTCCCAGGGATGCAACGCCCGAACCCCAGCCCGCTCCAGTTCAGGGCATGATGAACGCCGCTGAGGTTGCAGCCATTGTAGCCCAAACGGTAAATGCCGCAATTACCGTAGTTCAACAGGCACCACCTCAGGCGCCGGTTGCCGCGCCAGTACAAGCAAATGCATTCCCGTCTGCTTGGGAACGTGTACGTGACGCTTTTCAGAAAGCGCATCCGCCAGAGTTTGCAGGTAGCTCAGATGTGGTGGTCTCGAGCCAGTGGATGAAGGATATGCAGAGGCACTTGAGGATGTATGAGTGCACGGATGTTCAGAAGCAGGTGCTAGCTACTTTCAAGCTAGTTGGATCTGCGCTGCAGTGGTGGGAGTCTATTACCACCGTGGAGGAGAGGGATACTCTCACTATTCAGGACTTTTGGGTGCGGTTTGACCGCAAGTACTTTCCGTCTGCTGTTCATACGGAAATGAGGAGGAAATTGATGAGACTGAAGCAGGAGGGTAAAACCGTGGCCGAGTATGAGGCCGAGTTCACGAATCTGTTGAATATCGTTCCGGATGAGATACCGACAGAAAAGAAGAAGATTGAGAAATTCACCGACGGGTTGACATGGAGTATCTGTCAGCATCTGTTAGGGAACCTTTCGTTGGCCACTTATTCTGATGTGGTTAACGCTGCTTTGTTACACTACCAGGATCACCGCTTTCATATGGCTGAGGGCAAGAGATCGGGAGAGTCTAGCCATCAGGGCAGGACTGGAGGACATGGTGCCGGTGGGGCACAACCTGTTCAGGGGCAGAGACAGGGTGAGCAGGGTTCCCAGCAGGGGGATTAGAAGAGGTTCAGATCAGGGAATTACAGGCACGGACAGGGAGGTTTCCGTCAGGGCCATCAGGGTCCAAACGGCCATCAGGGCCAATAGGGGCAGAATGGGCAGCAGTTTCAGCAGGGCCAAGGGAGGAACGGTAACGGCCACCAGGGCCGGGGACCACAGGGGCAGAGAGGAGGGAACTTCCCAGGGAAGTGTTTTGTTTGTGGCAAGACTGGCCATAAACGACAGGATTGTCCTGATAGGGACAGGGCCCCACAGCAGCAGCAGCAGGGTGCTCGCCAGGAGCCGCAGAGGCCTATGTTTCCCGCCGCTCTCCCCGCACCGCCACAGATGGCAGCATTGCCACCCATTACAGCAGTCCCAGCTCAGAAGGGGCAGCTACAGTATGGACGTGTCTACAACGTCCACCAGGCAGCAGTTCCACAGGCACCGCCCGCGATTGAGGGTACGTTTCCTATCCATGGCACTATGGGTCGGGTATTGTTTGATACGGGGGCTACACACTGTTTTATAGCTACACATTTCGCGAAGGCTTTAGGGTTGTTAGCCACAGCGGAGAGCACCGTGACGTGTGTCGACTCACCATTGGGGAGTGGGTCACTTATTTTCTTTATATGCCGGGGAGTGGGAGTAGAGATTGGTAGTCTGGTATTACCTGCAGATATGTTGGTATTAGATATGCATGTTCACGATGTGATTATCGGTATGGATTGGCTCGCTGATTATAGAGCCATGATTGATTGCTTCGGTGGGAGCATTATTTTTGCCATTCCGGGGCAAGAGATGTTTGTAGTGGCGATGCTTCACCCAGAGGGAGGCTCGACCGCTCATTTGTATTACCTAGAGGAGGATACCTCTAAGGAGGTTGTGATTCCTTTAGACTCGATCCCAGTTGTCAGGGAGTATTCTGATGTGTTTCAGGAGATACCAGGCCAACCCCCCAATCGAGAGATAGACTTTGTTATAGATTTGCTGCCAGGTACGAGACCTATAGCACGCGCACCGTACCGTATGGCTCCGGCAGAGATGCAAGAGCTACGAGATCAGATAGAGCAGCTGTTAGGTCAGGGCTTTATTCGCAGGAGTACCTCACCTTGGGGCGCTCCAGTTTGGTTTGTGAAGAAGAGGGACGGTTCACTAAGACTGTGTGTGGACTACCGAGAGTTGAATAAGGTCACGATACGGAATAAGTATCCGTTGCCTCGAATCGATGACTTATTCGACCAGTTGAGAGGAGCTTCTTTCTTCTCAAAGATCGATTTGAGATCGGGATACCATCAGTTGCGTATCAGGGAGGAGGATGTCTCGAAGACTGCGTTCTTGTCGAGATATGGTTCTTACCAGTTTCGGGTTATGCCTTTTGGTTTGACCAACGCTCCAGCTGTGTTTATGGACTTGATGAACAGAGTGTTCAGGGATTTCCTAGATCAGTTTGTCATTGTCTTCATCGATGATATTCTGGTTTACTCCCAGACAGAGGAGGAGCACGCCGAGCATTTGAGGCAAGTTTTGCAGACACTACGTCAGAACGAGTTGTATGCAAAATATGAGAAATGCGGGTTTTGGCTGAAGGAGGTCCAGTTTTTGGGACATATCATTTCCGACCGGGGGATATCTGTTGATCCGGGGAAGGTATCCGCGGTGAGGGAGTGGGGACAACCCACGACACCGACTGAAATTCGTAGTTTCTTGGGCCTAGCAGGATACTACAGGAGGTTCATTCGGGGATTTTCGAAGATAGCGGGTCCTTTGACACATCTGACTCGTAAGGGTATGCCATTCATCTGGAGTGATGCCTGTCAGTTGGCATTCGATGAATTGAAGGATAAATTGACCTCAGCACCTGTGTTAGCATTGCCGAGACCGGGAGTTGAGTATTTGGTTTAGACCGATGCGTCTTTGCAAGGACTTGGAGGTGTATTGCAGTAGGAGAGACAGGCCATAGCTTATGCTTCCCGTAAGCTTAAGCCTCATGAGAAGAATTACCCCACGCATGATTTGGAGTTGGCAGCAGTGGTATTTGCCCTACGGATTTAGAGGCACTATCTTTTGGGAGAGAAGTTCCAACTGTTCACGGACCACAAGTCCCTACAGTACCTGTTCACGCAGAAGGAGTTGAATATGCGGCAGCGTAGGTGGCTTGAGTTTGTGAAAGACTACCAGTTCGATATCCAGTATCACCCAGGTAAGGCTAACGTGGTAGCAGACGCGTTGAGCCGTAGGCCAGCAGATGAGGTGGCAGGGGTGTGGAAGGCAAAGTGGAAGGAGTTGGGACACCAGGATGCAGTGGCCCGATCTTTCATGTCTGTGATGACCGTTACACCACAGATTGTCACAAAGGTAGTACGGGCACAGGCTAATGACTCGTTCTGTCAAGAGCAGATAGTTCGATTACTAGCAGAGGGAGCCGAGTCCTATACCGTCAGCTCGGACGGGGGATTACGCTTCAATGGAAGATTGGTGGTTCCGGAAGGGGAGGAATTGCGACACGAGGTGATGGCAGAGTCGCACGGCTCACGATTCGTGGTACATCCAGGAGGGGACAAAATGTACCAAGACATGAGACGCCAGTATTGGTGGAGCGGTATGAAGAGAGATATCGCTGAGTTTGTTTCGAAATGCGCCACTTGTCAGCTTGTAAAAGTGGATCATCAGAGACCGGCAGGACTGCTACAGCCGTTGGAGGTCCCGGTGTGGATGTGGGAGAGCATATCCATGGACTTTATCACGGGGTTGCCTACGTCGCAGAGGGGTCACGACTCCGTTTGGGTAATTGTGGACAGATTGTCCAAAGTCGCTCACTTTTTACCCGTAAGGACTGACTACACTACGGGACAGTATGCCCAGCTCTTCATTTCAGAGATTGTGAGACTTCACGGTGTGCCCCTAAATATCGTGTCTGACAGAGACAAGATATTTGTTTCGCAGTTTTGGGAGAGTTTCCAGGAGGCCATGGGCACGGAATTGCGGTTGAGTACGGCTTATCACCCGCAGACCGATGGGAAGACCGAGCGCACAAATCAGATGTTGGAGGACATGCTACGCATGTGCATTATTGACTTTGGAGGTGGATGGGAGAAATACCTTCCACTGGTAGAGTTCGCTTATAATAACTCCTACCAGTTCACTATTGGCATGGCTCCGTTTGAGGCGTTGTATGGTAGGCCTTGTCGTTCCCCAGCATGTTGGTTAGAGGTGGGGGACAACAAACTACTTGGGCCGGAAGTGATTCAGGATACTTCGGCAAGGATTGAGTTGATTCGGAGTCGCATTCGGGTAGCTCAAGACCGGCAGAAGAGTTATGCTGATGCGAAAAGGTTCTTCAGAGAGTTCCAAGTAGGGGACCAGGTTTTGCTCAGAGTATCTCCTATGAAGGGGATTATGCGTTTCGGGAAGAAATTGAAGTTGGCACCGAGATATGTGGGACCATTTCCTATTATTGAGCGGATTGGACCGGTTGCGTATAGGCTTGGATTACCGGAGCATTTGCATCGGATTCACGATGTGTTTCATATTTCCTCGCTAAGGAAATATCTTAGAGACAATGTCTCATTCTCACATCGCTTGGGAGGAGATTGATCTACAGCCTGATAGCTCCTACGAGGAGGGACCGATTGCTATGTTGGACCGAAGTGAACGAAAACTGCGGTCAAAGATAGTTCCATTAGTGCGTATTCAGTGGTGACATCACAATGTCGAGGAGTCCACATGGGAACGCGAGGATGAGATGCGCGAACGTTATCCAGAGTTGTTTTTATCAGGTACTTTCTAGTTTCGAATTTCGGGACGAAATTCTGTTATTAGGGGGGAAGTATGTAATACCCCGTATTTTTGGCAATATTTATTTTTGGGATTAATTAATTAAATGAGAATTAATTGGGAATTAATCCGGATAAAATACTAGCGAGATGTGAGTTGGTATTTGACTATATTGAGTATATATGATGTTATATGAATATTGAATTATGAAATTTGTCGTGAGATTGTAATACCGCAATTTGTGAATTTTGTTGAGACGCGTGTGACAATCGCGTCATGGTATATAATTATGATAATTATAAAAGTGAATTTAAATTCTATTAACCGTATGGTCGTTTTGAGTTCGCCAACGCGTCCGGAAGGGTCGAGATAGTCAGAAAACAGTAGCCGGGGGTTTAGTTTGGGTCCCGGGGTATTTTTAGGCCATACCGGCAACATAAAGGGTAGTTTGGTAATTTTGTATTTTTGGGAATTAAAAGTGACGAAAATTAAGAGTTTTTATCTGATTGGGAAGTTACCCACTAAACCCACTAACCAGCCCTTAATGACCCAATAAGCTACGGGGGTTATTAGTTTAGGTTTCCAAAACTTTCCCAAAGAAAACCCTAGCCACCATAGCCATTGGAGAAGAAAGCTTGGAGAGAGAGAGATAGAAGGGAATTCTGCAGAAAGAGAGAGAGAACTTCTTCAAATCGTCATCAAAATCAGAGATTGAATCAAGGCAAGTGATTTAATTCTATTTAATTCAGAGAATGTTTCTTCCATGTTAGATAAATTGAAAGATTTACATTTGTTCTTGGAAGTTAAATAAAAACCCATTTTAATTGGACTTAGAACTTGAATTTTGAAAACAAATTGCATGTAGAATAGTATGGAGATGATTATTCAGATGTTAATATATGTTGGATGTAACAAAAACGGATCTAGAATGGACTTATTGAGGATTTAAAATTCTAGGGTTTATGTTCATGAAAATTTGGGGAAAAAGGGTAGAGATTTGATGAATGAATGAGGTTTAGGATGTGTTAATTCCTTAAAAGATGTTATTATATGACCTTAATATGTTTTAGGATGATTGGAGACCATTAAACATTGTTGGGACGAATTTTGGTTGAGATTTGAGGTGTAGAAATTGGTGAAAAACGAGATAGGATTTCTGGGCTTGAATCTGGTCACTCGTTAGAAGACCTACCCAGGTCGTTCGAACGAGCTCGTTCGAACGAGCTTCTAACGAGTTGACAGTTTGGGGTTCTAACGAGAGGGATGTTCGTTCGATAATCTCGTTCGAACGAGATCTCGTTAGATAGCCCAGTTCGTTCGAACGAAATCTCGTTCGAACAACCTCGTTCGAACGAGACTTCTAACGAGCTGGCAGTTTAGGCCTTTTTGGCCTGTTTGGATTTTGGGAGTCCCGTAAACTTGTTCGATGATAGAGATAACATTCCTTTGATGATGTATTGGTATACTTGGGACATTTGGGATATAATGAGGAGTAAATTATATAATTGTGGAACGAATCAAATAGACATTTTGAGTCGAGACGTGAGTGCCTACTACGACGTGAGAATAAATTATGGCGTGTATGAATTACGAACCGGGATTATATAAATTGTATAAATTATAAGTTAGTACGAGAAGGCGATATGTACTATAATTAAACTACGGTGATTACTAAGATGCGTGTTTACTTAGTATTGATATATGATTTGTGTGTATGACATACCTACCATACTTTCTATCACGGGAGGTTTGCGTTCGCTTAGGGCCCTCTAATCCTTGTGTTGCCCGGATTTAGATTGGTTACTTCGATGAACATAGGTCAGAGAAAGACTTATTGGGATGTTAATAAGTCCGCTGATCGTGGGAGCGTAGGTATGTGCGTGACCCATGTGATGTGACTGTGTTCGCCTCCATTATTTGTGATGTTGTTATCTGTGAACTATTCCTGAGAGATTCGGAATATGTGATCCTTATGTACGTGATGTACCGGGATGGATAGCAGAGTATGTGTGCACCACAGCTTAGTCTCGGGGTGCTTATATTGTATATTTATGTTGTGGAAAATATACACTTAGTAAAATGAGAACTTTCATATGGTATCATGTGTATAACTATGGAATACCATAAAAGGGAGAATATATAACGAGTTGTATTACTTTTATATGAGAACCTGAATTTACGTTAAGTCCCCTATTTAATTGAGATCGTTATAATGTTAATGGGAACCGAGTAATAAGGGTAGAACCTATGACAGTCTAGCTAGATATGATGTCACTTAGCTAATGGTTTGTGTCATTATAGATGGGTACTTACGTTAGGAGTGCACAGTTAGACGAGAGGTGAGAATTTCATGTGAGTGCACGTCCTAACATGTAATTTGCATTTAATGTTTTAAATGTTTTTAAAGCACTTGCAGGTTTTTAAAATATCTCCACATTCGGGCTCTGACCCGTTTGCTTTCAAATCTATTTTTTTTTGTAAAAACATTTTAGGTGCCCAGCCACAAGGACACCATGCATAGGATACTCATTCAGGTGACGAGCTGTAGCTGTTTGTGGAAGCTACAGGGATTTGTTTTTAGACGCTTCTACCATTTGGATTCCATATTCAGTATTCTTCAGTTGTAGGGCATGTTGCCCAAATTCTATTAGAGACATTTCCATTTCAGTTTTTCAGACTTTGGCATGTATTGATTCAGTATTCAGTATTTAGTTATTCATTTCAGTTGTGGAGTTGTTGTGAGGAGTTTTTCCTCCGGATTTATTTAAATAGTGTGATGGTTATTCTATTACTTCGTTATGGTGAATGGTGATATTATTCTTGCATTAAATCTTTTACTGCATGTTAATCAGACTTTAATTAAAATTTTGCAACTTACTTTTTAAATACTAGGTGGTTAGTAATAATAAAATGTTTTCGACAGTGATGCTATTAACTGAGCCAACTTGGCATTTCGGTTTAATTTAATAAAGGAGTAGCAACCCGGTATTTAATTAGTCGGGGTGTCACAGATTTGAGCTAGGGAGCTGATAGCTGGGGAAACTTTTGTTTCATTAGGAGACCTTGAGGGGGGAACAACCTATTTTGGGTGCTGTAAGAGAATTCCGTTGGGGAAGTGATCAGGTGGTCCTTGGAGATCCTTCAGATCTTTACCGGGAGGAGTTTTCACTTGATTTTTGAGGGTTTTGCTGGGAAAGAGGGGTTCCGCTCGAGGGAACGCGAAGTTTTCTTGGTGAAAAGGCTTTAAATCCTTCCTGGGATTTTTAGGAATTTTTCGGGGATTTTTCGAGGCTTTCTTGTATTTCCTAGGAATTTCTGTACGAAATTTAAGGGGGGTGCCGGTCGACATAGTATGAAGGGTGCCATTCGGCAGTGGCATGGACTTTTGGGCTACCTCGAGAAGGCAAGGGGTCAGTGCCGATCGGTAGGGTAGGGGGAGTGCCGATCGGCATGATGCTTGACATCCTATATAAAGGGGGCGAATCCCCTCATTTTTTCACAGCTTCTTTTCTTTCTCTCTCTCTGCGATTCTTCTGAAAATCGTTCTAGCATTCCGATCTTCAAAAAATGGCCACTTTTGTGAGCACTGCAGTCCACTGGGAGTGGTTGACTGTTGATGATTGGGCGAATGTGGAGTGGAGGGCTAGGGCGCCTCTTGCTTTGGGGAGTGAGAACTCCTTTGATGCGTTTGAGCCTGTTGCGGATGAGCGGACCTTGATGTGGGAGCCATCACGTCATCTCTCTTCGAGAGTGAGTCCTGGCGATTATGTAAGTAACCCGACCTTTGGCATTCTTCTTTTTTTGGTGATTTTTCTTTCTTTTTTGACTTTTGACGAGACTTTTCCTTTTTGCCAGTCTGATATTTCTTTGAAGAACATGCGCGCCCACGGGACGACGGGGCTCAGGGATGTCTGGGATCATCTCCCACCTATGGTGTGTTGGATGGTATCATCAGCGGGTTTTGGGAGGTTGGCATCGGTGCTGGACGAGATGCCTCGTTCGACAGCGGTCTTGTGCGCTTTGGGAGAGAGGTGGTGGGATACTACCCACACCTTCTATTTCGGCTCCAGGGAGATGACTGTGACTCCCATAGACGTGCAGCAGCTATTGGGGCTGGATTGTGATGGAGAGCAGATAGAGGTGGATCTCTCTTTACGGGTGAGACCGGAGGCAGTGCGTGCGGCACTTGGTGATGTAGGGAGGATAGTTTTTGGGGATTCTATCCGGCTTTCCATGCTGAAGGATGTTCTGCTGAGCAGGGTGATTTATGTGGAGGATGGGATGCAAGTGAGGCAGATGGCCCGATTATTTATTTTGCTGGTATTGGGAGGTTTCATGGTGGCGTCGAGCGGCGACGTCATCCATTTATTGTTTTTGTCGTACCTGAGGATGTTTTCGAACATCCCTTTCTATGATTGGGGGAGTCTGACTTTGGCGACCCTTTACTCTTCTCTAGATGCATTCAGCCGGTGCTTCCGGAAGACCTTTACTGGAGCCACATACCTTCTTGAGGTATTCTTTAGTTTGCGCATTTTTTTTCATGCACTCTTATTTTCCTTTCATATATTCACATTTTCCTTTCATGCATTCGCATTTTTCTTTTGTGCATTCGCATTTTTCCTTATGCGTCATCTTTTTGCTTATGAATTCAGATGTGGTTCTACGAGGTGATTGGGTGCAATACCCCGCTGATCGCTTTGAAGGACAACACTTTTGGGTACTTCTGTCGATTGTATCGATGGCGTAAGGCTAATCGACAATCGAAGGGATCTCTCTCCCTGGAGGCTGTGCGTCAGGTCTTGAATGACCTGACCAGTGGTAGGGTAAGACTCTTTCCATTTCATTCTTGGTTTTTGCACCTTCTGATCATGTATTGATTCATGCCCGCTTGGAGATTTTTAGGTGGCCTTTTATCCCTCGGGGACATCCATTCAGTATGCGAGGGCGACCGGGGTGAACGCGCGGATGAGGCATTTGCTGGCGCATGAGTTCTGCCATTCCTGGTATCTCAGGGAGAGGGTGGTTTGTCAGATTGCCGAGGAGGAGGTGGTGGTGCCACCTGCGTATCCTCCTACATCTATGAGGCGGGAGCAACTACTGTCAGAGGATGAGCGGATCGCGACGATGATCGACGAGTCCTACTTACTGTACACCGATACGGCTGCGCCGTATGACTATATGGACTTTGTGACGAGCTGGTTGATGGCTCTCAGCATATATGATGCCTTGCCTTGCCTTTTCCTCCTACGGGTTCGAGTCGAGCGGTGGGATCTTCTCACAGTGGCGGTGGTCCGATGGTGTCTACGACGGCGGTGACTTCAGAGGTTCCTTTTGTGCGGTTGTATACCCCTTCATACAACATTCGGCGGGCTGATGGAGGGATAGTGCCTATGTTTCACCGTCCTCATGCGATGGATCCAGAGGAGTTGGGTTTGACAGAGGAGGTCCTTCGACCTGCGATATACCTTTTTGTTCCTCTCTCTTTTTCTTTTCTATTTTGGTCATCTCTATTTTGATACTGGTTTCTCTTTTTCTTACAGCAAGTTCAGGTGTCGACCACTTGGCTAAGGGACATCAGAGACTGGATATCTTCGGCGACTGCCCATATTCGGGATGCGGTTCCTGTTCCTTCTTTCTTTGTGCCATTTTCCTCGTCCGGAGAGGACTCGGTTTCAGGTAGTGGTGGCGCATCGTCTCGCCGTAGGGGGAAGAGAGCACGTCGCAAGGGTAAAAGCTCTTGAGAGAGAAAAATAGAGAGAATGTGGGTTCGGGCTGAGTCCCGTTGTTTTTGCTTTTTCTTTTTATTTCCTGCAAAAATGATGTAACACAGAAAACAAATATATGCAATGCAATGGAGTTTTTTGATTATCTTTTATTAATGATGAATGCATGCACATGCGCTTTTAACTTTACTGCTGAGATCGTGAAAAGGAATATTTTTAATTTTTTTTGAAGGAAAGTTTTTGATTAAAAGGGGAAATTAAAGGGATTTTGAAATTCTGTTGAGAATATCAATTTATTTTTATTGAGTTTTATGATTTGACAAAAGAGGAAAAGAGGAAATTTTAAAAATAGGGGGGTTGTCGATCGGCAAGCACCTTGACCTGCCTATCGATAGTTCAGTCCAGTCCCATCAATTGAAAGATTTGAATGGTATCCTCTTCAGCCTTTGGTACCTTGTGGGGTAGGATTCCCTCCGATTTCTGCAGGGATTATGTCTCTTGTGAGGGTTTTCAAGTATAAAAAGGGGTAAGGGTGGAGTGTTTTCATCACACCTTTGCATTTTCACTTACTTGCCCACTATCTCTTAGCCTTGCAAGATGGCTTTCCCTGGTAGCATTGAGTTTGTCAACTACCTCAAAACTTTGGAAGCATTGTGCTCTTATAATGTCGACTACGATGCTTTCAACATGCGTTGAGTCTCCTTGTGGCGCAATCGGACTCTTGAGTGGAACGTGCTGACGGCGGTGGTATAATTCTGGTACCTCGAAGACCATGTATTTCGCTTTGGGTTGGAAGAAGTTTGTCCTACCTATTAGGAATTTTCTACCATACTAGGTGTGAATCCTAGTGTTGCTGCGGCTTTGCCCGAATTTTCCTGCTCTCCCAGGGATTTGTTGGACGGGCTTCTTCATATTTCGCCTTCGGTGGCTAGATCATTGGTTGCTGGAGGAATGATCTCCCTCCCGATGGTGCTGCAGTCCGTGCATTTACGGGAAGTAGGTGATGCTGGCTATGCTGGAGCCGTTGTTATGGGTCTGGTTTTAAAATTATTGCTGGTGACTAGAGAACTGCAGGTGGACCCGAAACTTACAGTAATTACTTCATGGATGTCATATCATCGCAATCCCGCGGCGGTGATACTGGCGGAGGCCCTGAATGGCCTGAATGCCTGGAGAGAAGGTCGTTCTGACTTTTTGAGGGGTAACCCCGTGATGCTGTTCATGTGGTTGTCTGAAAGATTCCGCTTGGTGACTCCTCCTGAATATCCCTTGTCGGACGTACCAAACTTCTTTTCACGCTACTTCATCAGCGTTGGCCTATATGTTGAGAATTGGGAGCATTGGCTCGTGGAGCATGGGACTCGTGGGCTGTATTGGTCAGTGCCTTGGTGGGGACAGTTGCAGCCTGTTCTAGAGCTAGGAGAGTATTCATATGTGCGGCTGGTTGGTCTCAGACAGACCTCTTTTTATTTTCCTTGGCGGCTTCTGCGCCAATTTGGCTGGGCACAGGTCGTGCCCCCTCGGGCCTCAAATTTCTTTCCGGTAGAAGATTTGACTGAGCGCCTGCATCTGTTGCTTGGGTCTCTGTGGGAAAATCGGCGTCTGTCGACCCGTCTCTCCCAATCTGTTGAGAAAGTTTGGCATGTCCCTGGGGATTATATGAAGTGGTTGTGGAGGAGAGTAGTCAGCAAGATGTTGGCAGTGGAGACTGGACAAAGATGGTTTGTTTTATCTAACACCATGGAAGGGGGTGTTGTGGTCTTTTTGAAGAAGGTTAAGGCTTATAGATCCATGGAATGTTTACGGCACTCTATTCAGGCAGGGGAAACTTGGGGACCTCCGGATGTAGATGATGAGGGTGCAGGCTCCTCTGGTGGCTGTGGGTAGGACTACTGGGGAGTTTATTTGTGTAACAGATGTGGGGATTTTATTTGGCTTTTTATGGTAATAGGGGGAAGGGAATTATCCGTTCCTTTTTCTTATGTAATCTGTGCTGAATTTTCTTATTAATGAAATAAACAAGTTTCTAATCATCCACCTGTGCCTTTCGATGAATTTTGTAATTTTGAATTATCTACACCGATCGCTAAGGCATACATAATCCTTTTGTTTAAGTATTCTTTAGAATGAACCGCCGTTCTCGGAGATAAGAAAAGAAAATGGTATTTTGTAAAAAAGAAAGGGCCGTACTCATGTGAGGTGCATGAGCTGCCTACGTACCTCTGGGGTTTTTGAAAATGTTTTTATTTGTTTGCAAATAGTTTTTGCAGAGGATGAGGCCCACATAGTTCTGGGGTAGAGGGAAATGAAGATTTTTTTTAGAATAGAAGGGGGATGAGAAGAGTCGTAGCGCGCTGAGATTTCGGACTAGAGGTAGAATTTCTTGAGACGGTCCAGATTGACTGGACGAGCCATCTCTTCCCCATCTAGGTCAGTGAGCATGGCGGCACCGCCGGATAAGATTTTCTTCACAATGTAGGGACCTCTCCAATTGGGCTTGAATTTTCCTCTGGGGTCCCAGATGGGTTCTATTATCTCTTTGAGGGCTAAATCCCCCTCCCGGACACCGCGGTCCTTGACTCTCTTATTGAATGATCGCGCTAGTCGACGATGGTGCCCCTGTATGTGGTAAAGAGCTTTTAATCTTCTTTCATCTAGGAGGGCTAGCTCATCAAGACGGCTTTGGCACCGGTCTTCTTCACTAACTTTGCTTTCGAGCATGACGCGTAGCGAGGGTATTTCCAGCTCCACAAGTAGGACTGCTTCCATGCCGTAGACCAGAGAGTAAGGGGTAACCCCAGTAGTGGTTCAGATTGAGGTTTGATAGCCCCAGACGGCAGATGGGATCCGGTCGACCCAATCCCTACAAATTTCGCTCATCTTGCTAATGATAGCTTTGAGGTTTCTGTTGGTGGCTTCCATTGCACCATTGGTCTGAGGTCGGTAGGGAGAAGATTTGTGTCTCTAAATCCCGTACTTGTTGACTACTTCTGTGACTTCTGCTTCGAAATGCAACCCGTTATCTAAAACCAGCTCGTGCGGGACCCCATATCGGCAGATGATATTTTTCTTGAGGAATTTGGCCACTTACTTGGCGTTCAATACTGCGTATGACTCAACTTCAACCCATTTGGTGAAGTAATCGATGGCGACTAGGATGAACTCATGTCCGTTTGAAGCCTTTGGTGTAACCTTCCCTATGATGTCAACACCCCAGGTGGAGAACGGCCAGGGAGAGGTCATGTTATATAATTCTCGAGGAGGAAAGTGTTGAAAATTGGAGAACTGTTGGCATTTTAGGCATCTCCGGACATAGGCGGCGCAGTCTTGGGTCATGGTGGTCCAGTAGTAGCCCTGTCGGATGATCTTCTTGGCGAGCATGTGACCATTCATGTGGGGTCCGCACTCCCCGCTGTGGATTTTCTGCATTATCTTCTCAATCTCGACCCCTGCAATGCAGTGTAGATGAGTTCCATCGAAGTTCCTCTTAAGTAGGGCTGTATGACAGATGATGTACTGGGTGGCCAGTCTCCAGAGAGTCATTCGATATTTCTTATTGGAACCCTCGGGATACCTACCATGTTTGAGGAGGCACAAGATATCATAGTACCAGCAATCGGATTGTTCGGGATCTTCAGTGGAGACAAGCTCAATATGGTAGCAATGGATTGGTTTGTCTTGCTTTTGAACTAGGAAGGGGGTCATTGTTATTCCCTCGGGCATGTCGACCATGGAGGCCAAGGTAGCGAGAGCATCGACTAGGTTGTTCTTCGCTCGGGGTAGGTAATGGAAGGTGATATCTCGAAATCGGGAGGCTAGCTCTTCTAATTGGGTATGAAAAGGTTGGAGTTTTTCATCCTTGACTTTCCACTTTCTGAGCACTTGACCGATGATAAGGGCAGAATCCCTGTAGACATCAAGGTATTGAATACCTTTCTTGAGAGAAACTTTGAGGCCCACTGTGCATGCCTCGTATTCCGTCATGTTTTTAGTGCAAGGGAAATCCAATTTAATGGCGATGGGAGTGTGGGAGTCATCTGGGGCGATCAGAAGTATCCCAATGCCATATCCCTTTTTGTTGGCAGCCCCGTCAAAGAACATTTTCCATCGAAGGTGGTCTTGAGTGGTGCAGAGGATATTTTCATCTGGGAATTCAGAGATCCAAAAATCTTCTTCCTCTATGGGGTAATCGACGAGGTAGTCAGAGATGGCTCTTCCTTTACGGGAGTCCTCAAGGTATTGGGCTTGCAAAGTCCCAGCTGCAGTGTCGGTTATGGTTAGGTATAGGATCAAAGGGAGACCAGACTGTGGTGGCATGAGCACTAGAGAATGGGTCAGGTATTATTTGATTCGATCAAAAGCTTCTTGGCAGGCCTCATTCCAAACCTTGGTTGAATCCTTTTGGAGGAGCTTGAAGATCGGTTCACAGATGGAGGTTAGCTGGCTGATGAACCGGCTGATATATTATAATTTCCTAAGAAAACCTCAGACTTCTTTCTCTGTTTGGGGTGGTGGAATCTCAAGTATGGCCTTCATCTTTGTAGGATCTGTTTCTATCCCCTTTTCGCTGACCATGAATCCCAAGAGTTTTCCCTTTATAACGCCGAAGACACACTTTTATGGATTAAGTCGCATCTGATACCGTCGCAGTCGTTCGAAGAACTTCCAGAGAGAGGGAACATGACCTTTTCTAGTTTTGGACTTGATAAGCATATCATCCACATAAACCTCGACCTCTTTGTGAATTAGATCGTGCAGGATGGTTGTGGCAGCCCTTTGGTAGGTAGTCCCAGCATTCTTGAGATCGAATGGCATAACAGTGTAGCAAAAGGTTCCCCATGGGGTGATGAATGCGGTTTTTTCTTAGTGTTCAGGGTGCATCTTGATTTGGTTGTATCTGATAAACTCGTCGACGAATGAATTGAGAGCATGACTGGCTGTGTTATCCACAATCATGTCGATATTAGGTAGCGGATAATCATCCTTCGGTGAAGCTTTGTTTAAATCTTAGTAATCTACACACATTCGAACCTTCCCTCCTACTTTTGACATAGGTACAATGTTGGTTAGCCATGTGGGATATTCGATCACCCGAATGAAACCCACGTTTAACTATTTGACCACCTCTTCTTTAACCTTGAGAGACCATTCAGTGCGGAGTTTTCTCAATTTTTGTTTAACCGGCTTGTAAGCTGGGAGAGTGGGGATCTCGTGCTGAGCTATTTTAGGATTAATACCGGGTATATCATTATAGGACCATGCGAATACATCCACAAACTCCTTCAGCAATTCTTCGAGTTGTGCACGCTCATGCTCGTCAAGGGTGACCCCTATCCTAATCTCGCGCAGTTGGCTACTAGAACCGAGATTAACAATAACAATCTCTTCTTCATTGACTTGAACGTAGTTATGTTGTTTATTATTAACCTTATTTAGATCAGTTAAGAATTATTCATTTGCAAAATCATCATCATCAAAAGTTTGATTAGAATTCAAGCAGTTAATGTAAGGCACAACAAGATACTCAAAATCTTCATTTATTTCATTGATAGGAAAAACAGCATTGAGAACCTGATCAAAAGAGGTCTCGATTACATTTGAGCAAGGATAGACAACAGAAGAAGAAATAGGGTAAACATTGGGGGTAGGAGAGATTTCAAGAGGTAGAACTGGCGCAGCATGCCAGTTGAGGAGAGGTGTATCAGCGGCTTTAATCAGACGGGATGGGTCCATTGATGCAGTGCCTAAATGAACCATACAGAGTGCCAACCCCAGTATCTGTAAGTTGAAGGAATCTTCGAAATCACTTTCCTCAGTCTCTTCGGTATCTTTGATGAGCGGTTGTACGCGGTGTGGGAAACTTTCAACCCATGGGTAGCTATCTTGGAAAAAGATCTCCATTCTCGGCTTCATCTTCTTGTCTGTGTGGTCATACCATGGTTCTGGAAAACCGCAAAAGGGAAGTCCTCGCCTTCTTTGATGAATCGCCCATTTAAGGAGTCTCCTGAGATAGTTCGGATGCAGTTTAATCTTCTCTTTGGTCAAGACTGGAAGATCATTCTGAGCTCTTGTTCTAATGGTTGATACCCCAAGCCGCAAGGAGGGAAAGCTTTCTTCAGTTCGATGGGCTTAAGTATCCCTTGCTGCCTTTGCCCTAGCCCCAGTCCGGGCATGAAGTGCATGTTTCTGAACATCTGAATCACATTGACATTTCCATGAGGGTCATATTCTGGACAAACCCTTTCTTTGAAATCGTCCCCTGCCAGGAGTAGGAGTCGCTCAACTCGAAATCCTGATAGGAGCATATCATTTGACCCGTGTTGTATCTCAAGAATTGGACTCCTGGTGCTTGAACCCTCGACATTTCCGTCGTCGCCCAAAATGGTGATGACTCACTCATCGGCAAAGAACTTCAATTTCTGATGGAGTGAGGAAGACACACCCTTGATATTATGGAGCTAGGGTCGTCCGAGCAACAGGTTGAAACAAGCTGGGATGTCTATGACTTGGAATTCAACGACGGGGTTTATAGGGACAACCCCTATTATAAGTTTTATGGATCCCATCACCTCACGATGGGTATTATCGTAGGCACGTACAACGGCAGAGGTTGGAGCGAGGTCTCTTTCTTTCAGGCCAAAACACTTGAAGGTTCTCAGAGGGCAAACGTTCAAGGCGGATCTGTTATCGACAAGGGAGAGTGGCACGGCCTTCCCCATAACTTCGACGGAGATATTGAGTGTATGGTTGTGATTTGGCCCAATTCTGGGGATTTCTTCTTCAGAGAATGATAGCATTCGGGTAGAGGTCAAGGATCCGACCAGATTTATCGCTTCTTCTAGTGAGGTTGAGGGAGGAACTGTGGGTCCAATGAGCAATTTGATTAAAGCATTTCTGTGCAACTGGGAAGACATGAAAAGTACCCATAAAGTGATGTTATCTTGAGTTTTCTTTAGTTGATCGAGGATCTTTCTCTCCTCAATGGTCATCTCTGGCATAGGAAGGTTTTTAACGCCCTTCCCCTTGTCATTTGCTGGTAGTGAGCTTGGAACCTGGTAATGTCTCCCTGATCTGGTCATGTGATTTACTGAAGAAGGACATAACATGAATCCCGTTTCCTCGTCAATCTCAAGTTGTTCTGCCACCCTGTATATTTCTTTGAGGAGTTCTTCAAATGAGATCATCCCACATATGTCGGCTATTGGGCCAGCTCTTCCTGAAGCTTTTTCTTCACTCGAATCTTTGAATTCTTCCCCCCATCCGGTGGAAATAATTTTGTCTTTCCATGTAAAGTCAATGCATTCCCTAACTTCAACGAACTCTTCATATAGGTCCTCCCATTCTGTGGGGATATGTGTGATTGAAGGGACCAAACTCCCTTGTAACTTCAAAGTGTCAAGTAACCCGGTGATACTGCAAATGCTGTTGGTTTTCTCGAATAATTCTGCCATAGTCTGGACAAAATCATCTAAGCTGACTTCGTCGGTTGGTATCACCCATTTGTCTGAATCTTGGGCCCACTTTCGTGCTTCCAAAAATAGTGTGCTAAACTTCTGGCAATCGATGACCATCTGTGAGGGCAATTTCAGCCCGAACTCAAGGAGTTGGTTCAACACTTCTGACAATTCCATACTTCCATTTTCAAAACGGGTACGGACAACTATGCATGCTCTGGTGAGGAGTGACATTGCTTGATCAGCGAGGCTAGTAGGGTGTAGGAGGAAATATGGGCAAATTTAAAGAGGTTTAGGAGAGTATATGGGTGTGATTTGAGTTGAGGGATCGAAATTTAGGTTTTCTCCCAAGAAGATGGCATTGGTGTGATTCGAAAGTGAATTGTGAGTAGTGTTTGGCTTAGGATTGGCTGGTGGGGGTGATGGTACCTCGGCCAATGAGATCTTGGATTATGTTCTGAAGGTGAAAACATTGGTCGGTGGTATAGCTGACAGTTTGGTGAAAGGCGCAATGAGCATCGGTATTGAAGTTTCTTGGGAGTGGATTTGGCAATGGACGTGGATCCAAGGGTTTGATGAGGTTTCGGCTTAACAGGGCTTGGTAAACTTTGGAGAGGGGAGCATGGAGCTCAGTGTATTCCCTTCAGATGGGGGCGGGGCAACTTTCTGGCGCCCATGATGTGGTTGGTTGGGAGATGTTGTTGATGATTGAGACTGTATCACTGACAAGCTTATCATACTTTCTAGGGGTGAACTGTTCGGCGACCTTCTTCGGTTCAACCTCTGTTTTAACGAGGCTTTCATTGATTTCCACTCCAGCCTCTCTGAGATCTCGGAAGTGGGGATAATATTGTCCTCCCATCGTCGCTCGGACATGGGGCAAGAAGTTCTTCTTCACTATGTTGACCTGTTCTTCCTCGGATGGCCGATTGGTCATGGTAGCTGCCTACTCCCTCCACTGGGTTATGAAGTTACTGACTAATTCTCCTGGATTCTGCTTGAGTAGCTCTAAATCATGACGGGTGACCTTAAGCTCTTCATTGTATTTATATTTCAATATGAATTGTCGGGCTACATCCTCCCAGCTACGGATTCTGGATTCCTCAAGAGATAAAAACCATCATAGGGAATTATCCTTCAAAGTTTGCTGAAACAATTGGGCCATCACTTCTTCAGAAGCCCCTAGTAGAGTCATGGAACAATGATAACTGCGAAGATAAACAATTGGGGGTCCACTCCCTCCGAACTTCTCGATATTCGGCATCTTGAACTTCTCGGGTAACCTCGCTTTAGGATAAGGAGACATATGGGTGTAGTCCATGTCATTCCTAGAGATCCTGACTTGGTCAAACGTCTTGGTGAGCATCTTGAGATCCTCTTTGACTTTATTCAACTCTTCCTCCTTTGGATCAGCGACCACAGGTAAGTTAGTCATAGGCTGGGCAATGTTGGGCATTGGGAGCTGGGCAGGCGGCGACCCATTGGCAGGAGAGGCACGTGGAGCGTGCTTATATTCTTCCGAAAGCCAGATAGTCTGGGGTGGATCCAAAGCACAAGGGAATAGGGCCTCGGTCTATTGAGGAATTGGAACCTGGTTTCATTGCATTTCTCAAACCTCAGTTTGCAGGCTGTCAATCTTGGTCACGAGCTGAGCTAGGACTGTCGTCAGATCCGGCTGTATGACTGGTGCTTGATCTGTATTCTCCATGGAAAGTGGATGGATTCTAGACTCGAAAGAAGTAGTAGAGGAATGGACAAAACTCCAGGGTGATTTGACTGAAGATTGAAGCCAATAGGGAGCCAGGCCAAGGGCTTACAATCGACCTGAGAAGGCGTAGGATGAGATTTATTTTTGAGAAAAAAAGGAAGAACTATTTTTGGATTTTTGATAAAGAAGGGAGAAATGTTTTTGGATTTTTGATAAAGAAGGGAAAAATGTTTTTGGATTTTTGATAAAGAAAGGAAAAATTCTTTTGGAGTCGAAACTCAACATGATTATTATGATTATTATGATTATTATGTCCTCACTTGTATTCTATTCTCCTAAATGCAATGCCGGACAGGACCCGAGCCTGGAAAAGTGAGGTTTTCAATATATGCAAAGCTATGGTTTGGACTTGTAACCAGGCTCACGGACAGGGTCCCATTTTAAAAATGCGCGAAAATTGGGCGGCAGGCCGACCCGAAATTTCAACAGAGTTTCGGGTCAAAACCGACTATCTAAAGTGCGTGTCCTAGGTTTGACACCTATACGCGGGTATGCAGTTGGTTGGGTGAATCGGCATGGGTTCCCCCCTTTGGCGTGACTTCCATGATATACATATTGCTCTTGCGAGCAATCGGTACGTGTGGACAAGCCATTTGATATACTTGAGTGTACGTGAATTACCTCACCATATACCTCGTGGGGACGGTACGTGTGAGAATGAATTCGATATACTCGGCGTACGTGAACGAATTCCCTGCGATATACCTCCTGTCATGACTTTGGTCAAGCGGTACAATGCGGGGAACCGTTCAATATAGGTCGAAGGTACTTGGCCAATGGAAGGTGAGAGTCATATCGCTTAGGCTAACTGTGACCTTCCGGACCAGCGCCCATTATGAAGTGACCCTCCAGTTACTGGGTAAAATTTGGTCAATAACAATGCTCTTTGGTGATGTCATGTGAATCATGTATGATTCTCTTATTAGTATCTTATGATGAGAATGCCTTTCTTGATTATGTCAGACAGGGAGAAAAGTATAAGTACCCAAAAAAGGTACACCAAGTATGGATGGGTGATGCGTGCAATATGGGGATATATGTGATCCTAGGTGCACGTGGTGTGAAGTGTACATGGAGAATTTTCTACAAGTGTGTGAACATAAGCATAAGCATGGGAAACACATGGAAAAGGGGAACATGCAGATATGTGGGGAAACATAAACAAATATAACATCCATGTAAATAGAGTCAAGCCCTCAAAACACACATAATTCCCCAGCAGATTCGCCAATGTGGCCATCCCCGATCCTCGCTGCGCTGGGGCAGGCGCGCGAAGGGAGATGATCCTTCGGGTCCCACGCATCCCTCTCGGGAGGGCTTCGACCGGCGTCGTTTGAGATGAGGTGTAAGATTGTAGGGAGATTTAGAGTCACCAGTCTATTTTACTCAAAACAGATAAAAGAAAAAGGGGAAGCCATCCTGAAGGATGGCATCCAAATACATACTGGTGCATGCGAAACCAAAATGATTCGAGAAGGGTTCGGAGGCTTAGTTACGAAATGGGAAGGTGTTAGGTACCCATTCCGCCCTTTCGGTCTCTCATGGATATTTGCTATTTTCCTTTATATTTCCCCCCGTGATATGTGTGCATGTGCATATATATAATGGAGGTAGGAATCCTCGACTTATATCATGGAAAAGATAAAGCGAGTCATCCATAGGAAGATATAAGAATAATATTAGAAAAGTAAGATTCATGCGATTACCCCTACGTTGATCGTTATAATGGAACGACAACGCATATGGAGTAATACGTCACTAAGGGAAAGTATATAGAATATAAGAAGATTAGATTTAGAGAAAATAGAAAATAAGAGAAAAAGTAAGAAAAGGACTCGAGTCTCGAGTTTTACCCCGAGACGCCTACGTAGCCTATAAAGGCATCAAAGTCCACGTAGTTCGCATACAAAACGAGGGGTGGGGGTTATCCCATAAATCCAAATAGGGGATCTCTTATTTGTGTGTGTGTGTAGAAAAAGTGTTTTTAGTTGTGAGAAAAGTATGAGAATCCTTATTTGGAATTTATGAGCAAACCCTCTTTTTCTTATTTTTTTGGGTTTTATTTATACGAAAATAAGAGATGTGAAATAATACTAAATAAAAAGTATATTAGGATGTGTGAAATGAGATAATAAGAGTGCTAAGTAGTAAAACAAATTATTGAGAATTTAAGAAAATTTAGGAGAGAGTTTGAGAAAGTTGGACCTTCTTGAAGATCTTGAGCTTGATCTTGAATGTTAGAGAGCACTTGGATGATGATGGAGAGTGGATAATTCACAAAGTTTGATGAAAAGGATGATGAAAAGTGGGAGTAAAAAAGGGATTTGGAAGTTGAAATCACGCTGCCTTCGAGAGAGGTTTCTCGGATTCGTTGAGAGTGAATTTTATCAGATCTCGGCTCTCCTTGCAAATGAGGTGAAGGCCTCCTTTTATAGGCTCAGGTCACTGTCGATCGGCATAGACCCGTTCCTGCCTATCGGCACCTGCCGATAGGCAGGGTCTGGAACCTGCCATTTAGCAGTGTGTTTCAGGCCTTTTCGGAAAAATGGCTGTCAAGGGCAAATCGTTGGTCAGAATCGCGTACAGGATAGACCGTTGGAAAGTTAATTCAGAGACCTTAGAAAGTCCTTTGGACTTATCCTAGGCTCAGGTCTTGCCTAAGCGATATGACTCTCACCTTCCATTGGCCAAGTACCTTCGACGTATATCGAACGGTTCCCCCGCATCGTATCGCTTGACCGAAGTCATGACGAGAGGTATATCGCAGGGAATTCGTTCACATACGCCGAGTATATCGAATTCGCTCTCACAAGTACCGTCCTCACGAGGTATATGGTGAGGCAATTCGCGTACACTCAGGTATATCAAATGGCTTGTCCACATGTACCGATTTCCCGCAAGAGCAAGACGTATATCGTGGAAGTCACGCCAAAGGGGGAAACCCATGCCGATTCACCCAACCAACTGCATACCCGCATATAGGTGTCAGACCTAGGACACGCACTTTAGATTGCCGTTTTCAACCCGAAACTCTGTCGAAATTCCGGGTCGGCCTGCCTCCCAAATTTTCGTGCATTTTTAAAATGGGGCCCTGTCCGTGAGCCTGGTTACAAGTCCAAACCGTAGCTTTGCATATATTAAGACCCCTACTTTTTCAGGCTCGGGTCCCGTCCGGCATTTCATTTAGGATAATTAAATACAAGTGAAAACATAATAATTATAATAATCATGTTGAGTTGCGTCTCCCAAAAACATTTCTCCCTTCTTTATCAAAAATCCAAAAACATTTCTCCCTTATTTATAAAAAATCCAAAAACATTTCTCCCTTCTTTATCAAAAATCCAAAAATAGTTCTTCCTTTTTTCTCAAAAATAAATCTCATCCTACGCCTTCTCAGGTCGATCGCAAGCCCTTGGCATGGCTCCCTATTTGGCTTCGATCTTCAGTCAAATCACCCCGGAGTTTCATCCATTTTTTTACTACTTCTTCCGAGTCCAAAATCCATCCATCTTCCATGGAGAATACATATCAATTACCAGTCATACAGTCGGATCTGATGACAGTCCTAGCTCAGCTCGTGTCTAAGATTGACAACGTCCAAACTGAGGTCCGAGAGATGCAACGAAACCAAGTTCCTATTCCTCAAGAGCCTGAGGCCCTATTCCCTCATGCTATGGGTTCACCCGACCCTATCTGGGTTCCGAAATAATATCAGCACGCTCCACGTGCCCCTCTTGCCAATGAGCCTCCGCCTGCCCAGCTTTCAATGCCAAACATTGCCCACCCTATGGCTAACCTACCTTTAGTCATTGATCAAAAGGAGGAGGAGTTGAATAAGGTCAAAGAGGATCTCAAGATGCTCACTAAGAAGTTTGACCAAGTCAGGATCTCTGGGAATTACATGGACTACACGCACATGTCTCCTTATCCTAAAGCAAGGTTACCCGAGAAGTTTAAGATGCCAAATATCGAGAAGTTTGGAGGGGGTGGACCTCCAATTATTCATCTTCGAAGTTATCATTGTTCCATGACTCTACTAGGGGCTTCTGAGGAAGTGATGGCCCAATTATTTCAGCAAACTTTGAAGGATAGTGCCCTCCGATGGTTTTTATCTCTTGAGGAATCCAAAATCTGTAGCTGGGAGGATGTAGCCCGAGAATTCATGTCACAGTACAAATACAACGAAGAGCTTGAGGTCATCAGTCATGATTTAGAGCTGCTCAAATAGAATCCTGAAGAATCAGTCAGTAACTTCATAACCCGGTGGAGGGAGCAGGCAGCTACCATGACTAATCGGCCATCCGAGGAAGAACAGGTCAACATAGTGAAGAATAACTTCTTACCCCATGTCCGAGCGACAATGGGAGGACAATACTATCCCCACTTTCGAGCTCTCAGAGAAGCAAGAGTGGAAATCGAGGAAAGCCTCATTAAAACAGAGATTGAACCAAAGAAGGTGTCTGGACAGTTCACCCCTAGAAAGTATGACAAGCCTGCCAGTACTACCATCTCGACCATCAATCACATCTCTCAACCAACCACATCATGGGCACCAGAAAGCCGCCCTACTACCATCCGAAGGGAATACACTGAGCTTCATGCTCCCTTCTCCAAAGTTTACCAAGCCTTGCTAAGCCGAAACCTCATCAAACCCTTGGATCCACATCCATTGCCAAATGCACTCCCAAGAAACTTCAAAACCGATGCTCACTGTGCCTTTCACTAAACTTTCGGTCATACCACCGACCAATGCTTTCACCTCCGGAACGTAATCCAAGATCTCATTGATCGGGGTACGATCGCCCCACCAGCCAATCCTAATCCAAACACTACTCACAATCCACTTCCGAATCACACCAATGCCATCTTCTTAGAAGAAAACCCAGATTTTGATCCCTCAACTCAAATCACACCCATATACTCTCCTAAACCTCTTCAAATTTGCCCATATTTCCTCCTACACCCTACTAGCCTCGCTGATCAGGCACTATCACTCCTTACCAGAGCATGCATCGCTGTCCGTAACTGTTCTGAAAATAGAGGTATGGAATTGTCAGAGGTGCTAAACCAACTCCTAGAGTTCGGGATGAAATTGCCCTCACAGATGGTCATCGATTGCCAGAAGTTTAGCACACTGTTCTTGGAGGCACGAAAATGGGCCCGGGATTCAGACAAGTGGGTGGTACTAACTGATAAAGTCATCTTAGATGATGTTATCCAGACTATGGCAGGATTATTCGAGAAAACCAACAGCATTTGCAGTATCACCAGGTTACTTGACACTTTGAAGCTACAAGGGCGCTTGGTCCCTTCAATCACACATATCCCCACATAATGGGAAAACTTGTATGAACAAGCCGTTGAAGTTATGGAATGCATTGACTTTACATGGAAAGACAAAATTATTGCCACCGGATGGGGGAAGAATTCAAAGACTCGAGTGAAGAACAAGCTTCAGGAAGAGCTGGCCCAGTAGCCGACATATGTGGGATGATATCGTTTGAAGAACTCCTCGGAGAAATAAATAAGCTGGCCGAACAACCTGAGATTGATGAGGAAACGAGATTCATGTTCTTTCCTTCTTCAATAAATCACATGACCAGATCAGGGAGACATTACCAAGTTCCAAGCTCACTAGTAGCTAATGACAAGGGGAAGGGCGTTGAAAACCTTCCTATGCCAGAGATAACCATCGAGGAGAGCAAGATCCTCGATCAACTGAAGAAAACTCAATCTAACATCACTTTATGGGGACTTTTCATGTCTTCCCAGCTACATAGAAATGCTTTAATCAAATTACTCACTGGACCCACAGTTCCCCCCTCTACCACACCAGAAGAAGCGGTAAATCTGGTCGAATCCTTGACCTCTACCCGAATGCTATCATTTTCTGAAGAAGAAATCCCCAGAATTGGGCCAAATCACAATCATGCACTCAACATCTCCGTCGAAGTTATGGAAAAGGCCGTGCCACTCTCTCTTGTCGATAACGGATCCTCCTTGAACGTTTGCCCTCTGAGAACCTTCAAGTGTTTAGGCCTAAAAGAAAGCAACCTCACTCCAACCTCCGACGCTGTGCGTGCCTAGGATAATACCCGTCACGAGGTGATGGGGTCCATAAAACTTGCAATAAGGATTGGCCCTATAAACCCTGTCGTCGAATTCCAAGTCATAGACATCCCAGCTTATTTCAAATTGTTGCTCGGACGCCCCTGACTGCATAATATCAAGGGTGTGTCTTCCTCACTCCATCAGAAATTGAAGTTATTCATCGACGGGCGAGTCATCACCATTTTGGGCGACAACAAAAATACCGAGGGTGCAAGCACTAGCAGTACAATCATTGAGATACAGCACGGGTAAAATGATATGCTCCTATCAGGATTCCGAGTCAAGCCACTCCTACTCCCGGTAGGGGACGATTTCAAAGAAAGGGTTTGTCCAGAATATGACCCTCACGGCAATGTCAATGTGATTCAGATGTTCAGAAACATGCACTTCATGTTCGAACTGGGGCTAGGGCGAAGGCAGTATGGGATACTTGAGCCCATCGAACTAAAGAAAGCTTTCCCTCCTTGTAGCTTGGGGTATCAACCATCAGAACAAGAGCTCAGAATGATCCACCAATCTCGACCAAAGAAGGCGAAGACTTCCCCTTTTGCGGTTTTCCAGAACCATAGTATGACCACACAGACAAGAAGATGAATCCTGGAATGGAGATCTTTTTTCCAGATAGCTACCCATGGGCCGAAAGTTTCCCACACCAAGTACAACCGCTCATCAAAGATGCCGAAGAGACTAAGGAAGGCGATTCTGAAGATTCCTTCAACTTAGAGACACTGGGGCTGGCACTCTGCATGGTTTATTTAGGCAATACATCAATGGACCCATCCTGTTTGATTAAAGATGCTGATACACCTCTCCTCAACTGGCATGCTGCGCCAGTTCTACCTCGTAAAATCTCCCCTAACCCCAATGTTTACCCTATTTCTTCTTCTGTTGCCTATCCTTGCTCAAATGTAATCGAGACCTCTTTTAATGAGGTTCTCAACGCTGTTTTTCCTATTAATGAAATAAATGAAGATTTTGAGTATCTTCCTGTGCCTTACATTAATTGTTTAGATTCTAATCAAACTTTTGATGATGATGATTTTGCAAATGAACAATTCTTAACTGATCTAAATAAGGTTAATAATAAACAACATAACCGCGTTCAAGTTAATGAAGAAGAGACTGTTGTTATTAATCTCGATTCTAGTAGCCAACTGCGCGAGATTAGGATAGGGGCCACCCTTGACGAGAATGAGCGTGTACAACTCGAAGAATTGCTGAAGGAGTTCGTAGATGTCTTCACATGGTCCTATGATGATATGCCCGACATCGATCCTAAAGTAGCTCAACACGAGATCCCCACTCTCCCAGATTCCAAATCGGTTAAACAAAAATTGTGAAAACTCTGCACCGAACGGTCACTCGAGGTCAAAGAAGAGGTGGCCAAACAGTTAAACGTAGGCCTCATTTGGGTGATCGAATATCCCACATGGCTTGCCAACATTGTACCTGTACCGAAATCAGGAGGGAAGGTTCGAATGTGTGTAGATTACCTAGATTTAAACAATGCTTCTCCAAAGGATGATTATTCGCTACCCAATATCGACATGATTGTAGACAACACAGCCAGTCATGCTCTCAAGTCATTCGTCGACGGGTTTACCGGATACAACCAAATCAAGATGCACCCAAACCACCAGGAAAACCCACATTCATCACCTCATGGGGAACCTTTTGCTACACCGTTATGCCGTTCGGTCTCAAGAATCCTGGGGCTACCTACCAAAGGGCTGCCACAACCATCCTACACGATCTGATTCACAAAGAGGTCAAGGTCTATGTGGATGGTATGATTATCAAGCCCAAAACTAGAGAAGGTCATGTTCCCTCTCTCCGAAAGTTCTTCGAACGACTGCGACGGTATCAGATGCGACTTAATCCATAAAAGTGTGTCTTCGGCATTACAAAGGGAAAACGCTTGGGATTCATGGTTAGCGAAAAGGGGATAGAAGAAGATCCTACAAAGCTGAAGGCCATACTTGAGATGCCACCACCCCGAACAGAGAAAGAAGTCCGAGATTTTCTTGGGAAATTGCAGTACATCAGTCGGTTCATCAGCCAGGTAACCTCCATCTGTGAACCAATCTTCAAGCTCCTCCGAAAGGATTCAACCAAGATTTGGAACGAGGCCTGCCAAGAAGCTTTTGACCGAATCACACAATACCTGACCCAACCTCTAGTGCTCATGCCACCATAGTCTGGTCTCCCTCTGCTCCTATTCCTAACCATAATCGACAGTGAAGTTGGGACTTTGCTATCCCAATACCTTGAAGACTCCTTCAAAGAAAGAGCCATCTATTACGCCATTCACAAATTGGCCGGGTACGAGGTCAACTACACTGCTTTAGAAAAGGCATGTGTCGCACTTGTCTGGGTCACCCAAAAGTTACGACACTACATGCTCGCCTTCCCCATCAAACTTGTATCCCGATTGAACCCCATCAAATACCTTCTTGAGAAACTCGCCCTATCCAGTCAAATGGCTCGATGGTTGATGCTCCTAAGCGAGTTCGATATCGTGTATGTCACACAGAAAGCTATTAAAGGAAGAGCCATCTCTGACTACCTCGCTGACTACCCTGTAGAAGAAGCAGATGTTCGGATCTCCGAATTCCCAGATGAAAATATCCTCTGCACCACTCAAGATCGCCTTCGATGGAAAATGTTCTTTGATGGCACTGCCAACAAAAAGCGATACGGAATTGGGATCCTTCTGATCGCCCTAGATGACTCCCACACTCCCATCACCATTAAATTGGATTTCCCTTGCACCAACAACATGATGGAATAAGAGGCATGCACAGTGGGCCTCAAGGTTTCTCTTGAGAAAGGTATTCAATACCTTGATGTCTACAGGGATTCTGCCCTTATCATCGGTCAAGTGCTCAGAAAATGGAAAGTCAAAGACGAAAAACTCCAACCCTTTCGATCCCAATTAGAAGAGTTAGCCTCCCGATTTCGAGATATTATCTCCCATTACCTACCCCGAGCTAAGAATAACCTAGCCGACGCTCTTGCTACCTTGGCCTCCATGGTCGATATGCGCGAAGGAATAATAATGACCCCCTTCCTAGTTAAAAAGAAAGACAAACCGACCCATTGCTACCACGAGGAGCTTATCTCCACTGTAGATCTCGAACTAGCCGATTGTTGGTACTATGATATCTGGTGCCTCATCAGAGATAGTAGGTATCCCGAGGGTTCCAACAAGAAAGATCGAACAAACCTCCGAAGACTGGTCGCCCAGTACATCATCTGTCATAAAGCTCTACTCAAGAGGAACTTCGATGGAACTCATCTACACTGCATCGCAGGGGCTGAGATTGAGAAAATAATGCAGAAAATCCACAACGGGGAATGCGGACCCCACATGAATGGTCACATGATCACCAAGAAGATCATCCGACAGGGCTACTACTGGACCACTATGATCCAGGATTGCACCGCCTATGTCCGGAGGTGCCTCAAATGCCAACAATTCTCCAACCTTCAACACTTGCCTCTGCGAGAATTATACAACATGACCTCTCCCTGGACATTCTTCACCTAGGGTATCGACATCATAGGGAAGGTTACACCAAAGGCTTCAAACGGACATGAGTTCATCCTGGTCGCCATCGATTACTTCATCAAATGGGTCGAAGCTGAGTCATACGTAGTGTTGAGCACCAAGAAAGTGGCCAAATTCCTCAAGAAGAATATCATCTGCCGATATGTGGTCTCGCATGAGCTAGTGTCAGATAATGGGTTACATTTTGAAGCAGAAGTAGTCAACGGGTACGGGATTCAGAGACACAAATCTTCTCCCTATCAACCTCAGACCAATGGTGCAGTTGAAGCCTCCAATAAGAACCTTAAAGACATCATCAGCAAGATGACCGAAAGTTGTAGGGATTGGGCCGACCGAATCCCGTACGCCCTCTGGGGCTATCTAACCTCAATCCGAACATCTACTGGGGCTACCCCTTACTCCCTGGTCTACGGTATGGAAGCAGTTCTACCTGTGGAGCTGGAAATACCCTCGTTACACGTCATGCTCGAAAGCAAAGTTAGTGAAGAAGACTGGTGACAAAGCCGTCTTGATGAGCTAGCCCTCCTAGATGAAAGAAGATTAAAAACTCTTTACCACATGCAGGGGTACCATCGCCGAATAGCGCGATCATTCAATAAGAGAGTCAAGTACCGCGGTGTCCGGGAGGGGGATTTAGCCCTCAAAGAGATAATAGAACCCATCTGGGACCCCAGAGGGAAATTCAAGCCGAATTGGAGCGGTCCCTACATTATGAAGAAAATCTTAGCCGACGGTGCCGCCAAGTCTCATTGACCTGGATGGGGAAGAGATGGATCGTCCAGTCAATCTGGATCGTCTCAAGAAATTCTACCCTTAGTCCGAAATCTCGGCGCACTATGACTCTTCTCATCCCCCTTCTATTCTAAAAAAAACAAAAACTCTTCATTTACCTCTCCCCAGAACTGCGTGGGCCTGATCCTCTACAAAAATTATTTTTAAAAACTTTTCAAAAAATCCCAGAGGCACGTAGGCAGCTCATACTCCTCATATGAGCGCAACCCTTTCTTTTTCACAAAATACTATTCTTTTCTTACCTCCGAGAACGGCGGTTCATTCTAAAATTATTTGAACAAAAGGATTATGTATGCCTTAGTGATCAGTATAGATAATTCAAAAACACAAAATTCATCGAGGGGCACAGCTGGATGATCAGAAACTTGTTTATTTCATTAATAAGAAATTACAGTACGGGTTACATAAGAAAAAGGAACGAATAACTCCATTCCCCACTACCATAAAAAGCCAAATAAAATCCCCACACCTATAACACAAATAAACTCCCCAGGAGTCCTACCCATAGCTACCAGAGGAGCCTGCACCCTCATCATCTACATCGTGAGGTCCCCTAGTTTCCCCTGCCTGAATAGAGTGCCTTAAACACTCCATAGATCGATGAGCCTTAACCATCTTCGAAAAGACCACAACACCCCCTTCCATGGTGTCAGATAAAATAAACCATCTTTGTCCAGTCTCTACTGTCAACATCTTGCTAACTACTTTCCTCCACAACCACTTCATATAATCTTTGGGGAGATGCCAAACCTTCCCGACAGACTGATAGGGACGGGTTGACTGACGCCGACTTTCCCACAGAGACCCAAGCAACAGACGCAGGCGCTTAGTCCAATCTTCTACCAGAAAGAAATTTGAGGTCCGAGGTGGCACGACCTGGGCCCAGCTAAATTTGCGCAAAAGCCACCAAGGGAAATAAAAAGAGGTCTGTTTGAGACCAACTAGCCACACATATGAATACTCTCCTAGCTCCAGAACGGGCTGCAACTGCCCCCACCAAGGCACTGACCAGTACAGCCCACAAGCCCCATGCTCCACAATCCAATTGTCCCAGTTCTCAACATATAGGCCAACGCGGATGAAGTAACGCAAAAAGAAGTTGGGTACGATCGACAAGGAATATTCTGGAGGAGTCGACAAGCGGAATCTTTCAGACAACCACATAAACAGCATCACAGGGCTACCCCTCAAAAAGTTAGAACGACCTTTTCTCCAGGCCATTCAGTGTCTCCGCCAATATCACCGTCGTGGGATTGTGACAATATGACATCCATGAAGTAATGGCTGCAAGTTGTGGGTCCACCTGTAATTCCCCAGTCATCAGCAGTAATTTTGAAACCATACCCAGAATAACGGCTCCAGTATAGCCAGCATCACCTACTTCCCATAAATGCACAGACTGCAGCACCGCCAGGAGGGAGATCATTCCTCTGATAACCAATGATCTGGCCACCGAAGGCAAAATATGAAGAAGCCCGACCAATAAATCCCTAGGAGAATGAGAGAATTTGGGCAAAACCGCGGCAACACTGGGATTTACACCCAATATGGCAGAAAATTCCTCGTAGGTAGGACAAACCTCTTCCAACCCAAAGCGGAATACATGGTCTTCGGGGTACCAGAATTGTACCGCCGCTATCAGCATATACCACTCAAAAGGCCGATTGCGCCACAAGGAAACTCGACGCATGTTGAAAGCATCGTAGTCGACATTATAAGAGCACATAGCTTCCAAGACTTCGAGGTAGTTGGCAAACTCGGTGCTACCAGGGAGAGCCATCTTACAAGGCTAAGAAATGGTGGGCAAGTAGGTGGAAATGCAAAAGTGTGATGAAAACACTCCACCCTTCCCCCTTTTTATACTTGAAAATTCTCATAAGGGACATAATCCCTGAAGAAATCGGAGGGAATCCTACCCCACAAAGTATCAAAGGCTGAAGAGGGTACCAATCAAAGCCTTCAATTGATGGGACTGGACTGAACTGCCGATAGGCAGGACAGGGTGCTTGCCGATCGACAACCCCCCCATTTTTAGAAATTTCCCTTTTCCCTCTTTTGTCAAATCAGAAAACTCAAATAAAAATAAATTGACATTCTCAACAGAATTTCAAAATCCTTTTAATTCTCCTTTTTTAATCAAAAACTTTCCTTACAAAAAATATTTTTTTAAAAAATATTCCTTCTTACAGTCTCAGCAGCAAAGTAAAAAGCGCATGTGCATGCATTCATTCATCATTAATAAAAGATAATAAAAAAACTCCATTGCATTGCATATATTTGTGTTATGTATTACATCAGTTTTGCAGGAAATAAAAAGAAAAGCCAAAAACAACAGGACTCAGCTCGAACCCCCATTTCATTCTCTCTCTCTCTCTCAAGAGCTTCCACCCCTGCGATGCACTCTCTTCCCCCTACGGCGAGACGATGCACCACCACTTCCCGAACCAGAGTCCTCTCCAGACGAAGCATACGGTACCAAGCAAGAAGGAACATGAACCGCGTCCCAAATATGGGCAGTCACCGAAGAGATCCAGTCTCTGATGTCCCTCAACCAAGTGGTCGACACCCAGACTTGCTGCAAGAAAAGGTGAAATCAGTACCAAAGCAAAAATGACCAAAACAGAAAAGAAAGAGAAAAAGAAAAGAGCAGAAAGGTATACCGCGGGTCGAAGGACCTCCTCTGTCAAACCCAACTCCTCCGGATTCATCGCATGAGGACGGTGCAACATAGGCACCATCCCTCCATCATCTCGCCGAATGTTGTATGAAGGGGTATGCAGCCGCATAAAAGGGACCTCCGAGGTCATTGCCGCCGCAGATGTCGACGGTCCACCACCGCTGTGAGAAGATCCCACTGCCTGACTCGAACCCGCCGGAGGGAAGGGCAGTGCATCGTATATGCTGGGCACCATCAACCAGCTCATCACGAAATCCATATAGTCATAAAGCGCAGCCGTATCGCTGTATAGCAAGTAGGACTCGCCGATCATCGCCGCGATCCTCTCATCCTCCAACATTAGTCGCTCCCGCCTCATAGACGTAGGAGGATGCACAGGTGGCACCACCACCTCCTCCTCAGCAATCTGGCGAGTCACCCTCTCCCCGAGGTACCAGGAATGGCCGAACTCATGCACCAGCAAATGCCTCATCCGCGCGTTCACCCCGGTCGCCCTCACATCCTGCATGGCTGTCCCCCACGGGTAAAAGGTCACCTGAAAATCTCCAAGTGAGCATAAATAAATACAAGACCAGAAGGAACAAAAACCAAGACTGAAATGGAAAGATTCTTACCCTACCACTGGTTAGGTCATTCAAGACCTGACGCACCGCCTCCAGGGAAAGAGATCCCTTTGACTGTCGATTGGCCTTACGCCATCGATACAATCGACATAAATCTCCAATAGTGTCGTCCTTCAAAGAAATCAACGGGGTGTTGCACTCAATCACCTCATAGAACCACGTCTGAATTCACAAGCAAAAAAGAGATGCATAAGGAAAATGCGAATGCATGAAAAGAAAATGCGCGAATTAAAGAATACCTCAAGAAGGTACGTGGCCCCAGTAAAGGTCTACCGGCAGCACCGTCTGAATGAATCTAGAGAAAAGTAAAGGGTCGCCAAGGTCAGACTCCCCCAATCATAGAAAGGGATGTTAAAAAACATCCTCAAGTACGGCAGAAACTACAAATGAATGACGTCGTCGCTCGACGCCACCATGAAACCTCCCAGCACCATAAGAATGAATAACCGGTCCATCTGCCTCACTTGCAGCCCGTCCTCCACATCGATCTCCCTACCCAACAGAACATCCTTCAGTAGGGACAACCAGATAGAATCCCCAGAAACTATCCTCCCTACATCACCAAGTGCCGCTCGCACTGCCTCTGATCTCACCCGTAAAGAGCGATCCACCTGTATCTGCTCTCCATCACAATCCAACCCCAACAGCTGCTGCACGTCTATAGGAGTCACCTTCATATCCCCGAATCCAAAATGAAAGGTATGGGTAGTGTCCCACCACCTCTCCCCCAAAGCGCACAAGACCGCTTTCGAACGAGGCATCTCATCCAGTGCAGATGCCAACCGCCCAAAACCTGTTGATGATACCACTCAGCGTACCACAGGCGAGAGATGCTCCCAGACATCCTTGAGCCCCGTTGTCCCATGGGCACGCATGTTCTTCAAAGAAATATCGGACTGGCAAAAATAAAAGTCTCATCAAAGATCAAGAAAGAAAGATCACCAAAAAGAGAAGAATGCCAAAGGTCGGATTACTTACATAACCACCGAGGATCACTCTCGAAGAGAGATGACGCGATGGATCCCACAGCAAGGTCCGCTCATCCGCAACGGGCTCAAACGCATCAAAGGAGTTCTCACTCCCCAAAGCAAGAGGCACCCTAGCCCTCCAGTCCACATTCGCCCAATCATCAACGATCAATCACTCCCGGTGGACTGCAGTGCTCACGAAAGCGGCCATTTCTTAAAGATCGGAATACTAGAACGATTTGCAGAAGAATCGCAGAGAGAGAGAAGGCAAAAGAAGCTGTGAAAAAAATGAGGGGATTCACCCCTTTATATAGTATCACAAGTACCATGCCGATCGGCATCTCCCCCTACCATACCGATCGGCACTGACCCCTCACCTTCCCGAGGCAAACCAAAAGTCCGTGCCACTGCCGAATGGCACCTCTCATACCATACCCCACCTCAAATTTCATACAGAAATTCCCAAAAAATACTGGAAAGCCTAAAAAAATCCCCGAAAAATTCCAAAAAATCCCAGGAAAGATCTAGAGCCTTTTGTCCAAGAAAATTTTGCATTCCCTCGAGCGGAACCCCTCTTCCCCAGCGGAATCCTCAAAAAACAAAGTGAAAACTCCTCCGGGCAAAGCTCCGGAGGATCCCTAAGGATCACCTGATCACTTCCCCAGTAGAATTCTCTTACAGCACCAAAATATGTTATACCCCCTGTGAGGTATCCTAAAAGCTTCCCCAGCTATCAGCTCCCCAGCTCGGGTCAAAATCACAAAGCTCTTTCTCCAGCAGAATCAAAATCCAATCTTTATCCACTCTTGGGTCAGAATTGGCCCCGGTCTTGGATCGTCACCTGAGTTAGGTCAGAATTGACCTCGCTCCTCGGTTGTCACCATTCTTGGATTAGAATTGGCCCCGGTCTTGGATCTTCACCTGAGTTAGGTCAGAATTGACCTCGGTCCTCAGTCGTCACCACTCTTGGGTCAGAATTGGCCCCGATCTTGGATCGTCACCTGAGTTAGGTCAAAATTGACCTTGATCCTCGGTCGTCACCACTCTTGGGTTAGAGTTGGCCCCGGTCTTGGATCATCACCTGATTTAGGTCAGAATCGACCTCGGTCCTCAGTCTTCAACACTCTTGGGTCAGAATCGTCCCCGGTCTTGGATCGTCACCTGAGTTAGGTCAGAATTGACCTCGGTCCTCGTTCGTCACCACTCTTGGTCAGAATTGGCCCCGGTCCTGGATCGTCACCCGAGTTAGGTCAAAATTGACGTCGGTCCTCGATCGTCACCACTCTTGGGTCAGAATTGGACCCGATCTTGGATCGTCACCTGAGTTAGGTCAGAATTAATCTCGGTCCTCGATCGTCACCACTGTTTAGGTTAGAATTGACCTCGATAGACCTTTACCCTAAGCCCGTGAATTCGGCCTTGACCCGCAGAATTGGTCATCCCTAGCACACTCCTTAGGTCCTCAGAATCGACCTCGGCCCTTTGAATCGGTCATTCCTCCTCAAAAGCATCATGTGGTGTCCATTCGACGGCCATCATTTGTTCCAAACTCACCCGTCGACGGGCTCTGTAGACACCCCATTTTATTACACCTAACTCTCCTTAGGTCCCTAGTACCTCCCTTCATCACTGTAAACCCAGGTCACGTCCCGAGTACTGACCTCAAGGCCATCGGGCACTCCCCGGCTAAGTTTGACCCAAAAGTCAAACTCTTTGTCTCGATCGAGACTCAATGAATCTTCAAAGGGCACTGAACACCCTTTCCAATGGTCTGCCCCATGCGCGATTCTAACTTACCATGGGGACGAACGATCCGTTTGCGTCCGAAACCTGACCTAGAGGTCACCGGGCACTCCCGGGCACTCCCGTGCTCTATTTGACCTAAGTTAGCTCTTTAGCTTAACCGAGGCTAAGTGAATCTTTGAAGGGCACTGAATACCATTTCTAATAGTCCGTCCCGTGCGCGATTCTGACTTTTTATGCGTACGAACGATCCGTTTGACTCCGGGAGGCCACCGAGCACTTCCCAGGCCCGGTTGACCAAAGTCAACTCTCCAAACCGGGTCAAAATCTTTGGAATGTCTAAGTACATCTCCTAACCTTTCCAACAGTCCACCCTATGCACGATTCGGACTTACCATGCAGACGAACGATCCGTTTGTGTCTGAGCGATTCCCCGTCCAATGGATCGATAAATGCTTCCGAGCCATATTTGACCCAAAGTTAACTCCCAAACCCGGGAGCGGTCCAAAGGATTTTCAAAGGTCTCTGAATTACCTTTCCAATGGTATGCCCCGTGCATGATTCTAACCAACGGTTTTCCATCGACGACCGATTTTTTGAAAAAGCCTGAAGCGCACTGCCAAATGGCAGGTTCCAGACCCTGCCTATCGGCACCTGCCGATAGGCAGGAACAGGTCTATGCCGATCGGCACTCACCTGGGCCTATAAATGGATGCCTTCACCTCATTTTCAAGGAGAGCCCAGATCTGATAAAAATCTCTCTCAACGAATCCCAGAAACCTCTCTCGAAGGCAGCGTGATTTCAACTCCCAAATCCCTTTTTTACTTCCACTTTTCATCATCATTTTCATCAAACTTGGTGAATTAACCACTCTCCATCATCATCCAATCTCAAGGGCTGCTATTCAACACTCAAGATCAAGCTCAAGATCTTCAAGAAGGTCCAACTTTCTCAAACTCTCTATTGAATTCTCTTAAAATCTCATAACTTGTTTTCTTATTTAGCTTTTTATTATCTCATCTCACACATCCTAATATACTTTTTATTTAATATTATTGTACCTCTTTTATTTTCATAAAACCCAAAAAACAAGAAAAGGAGGGTTTGCTCATAAATTCCAAGTAGGGATTCTCATACTTTTTCCACACTTTTCTCACAACTAAAACACCTTTTTCTACACACACACACACACACACACACACACACTTACAAATAAGAGATTCCCCATTTGGATTTATGGGATAAACCCCACCCCTCATTTTGTATGTGAACTACGTGGACTTTGATGCCTTTATAGGCTACGTAGGCGTCTCGGGATAAAACCCGAGACTCGAGTCCCTTTTCTTGCCTTTTTTCCTCTTATTTTCTATTTTCTCTAAATCCATTTTCCTTATATTCTATATACTTGCCCTTAATAAAGCATTACTCCATATGCTTTATCGTGCCCTTATAACGATCAACGTAGGGGTAATCGCGTAAATCTTATTTTTCTAATATTACCTTTATATCTTCCTACGGATGACTCGCTTTATCTTTCCTATGATATAAGTCGAGGATTCCTACCTCCATTCTATATATACACATGCACACATATCACAGGGGGAAACATAAAGGAAAATAGAAAATATCCATGAGAGATCGAAAGGGTAGAATGGGTGCCTAACACCTTCCCATTTTGTAACTAAGCCTCCGAACCCTTCTCAAATCATTTTGGTTTCGCGCGCACCAGTATGTCTTTGGATGCCATCCTTTGGGGTGGCTTCCCCTTTTTCTTTTGTCTATTTTGAGTAAAATAGACTGGCAACTCTGAATCTCTCTACATTTTTACACCACATCTCAAACGACGCCGGTCGAAGCGCTCCCGAGAGGGACGCGCAGGATCCGAAGGATCCTTCTCCTCCGCGACGGGGATCGGGGATGGCCACAGATTCTGTATCTAACTCTGTGTAGAAGGCTTCATCCAACCAGTGGGCTTCCTCCATCGCAAAAGGGTTATTGGATGCTCTAATAACTACTTCCTTTCTTTTGATATTGTCCTTTGCACACTGGTGATATGTGGAAGGAACCAAACCATGGTTATGCATCCATAGCCTCCCCATAAGAAACTGGTAGGACGACTCACAATATATGAGGTGGAATTTAATATGGGAAGTGATGTTCCTCATTGTAATCCCCACATTCACAGAACTTATCGACTTGCTCGACTGGTTATCATATCCAGTTATGGACAATGGACCTTGCACAATCCTTGTCTCAGAAATATTACAGGCATAGAATGATACCATAGGCATAATATTGATAGATGCTCCACCATCCATCAAGACACGGTTAAAGCTACAACCATTGACGCTCATCGTCATATAAAGTGGCCTGTTATGGGGATATCTGACCAACCGATCTGCCTCCAAAAAAGTAACCACTGAAAGGAACTTCTTTATTATCTTGGCCATTGGACCTTTCCATTACAGGTTTGGGGCCATATTTTTCTTCGCTATTTCCAAGATTGCTCGGGTGACCTCCAGTCGAGAATCTTTCGGCAGTCTAATTTTCTCGAAAACCAACTGAACTTTTGCGATCCTGCTATTATAGCACATTCTACCCAAGGTCCAGCCTGCTCTTCTTCTAATTCGTAAACCTCCTCTACGCCTTTGTACGCTGATTCATCGTATGCTATCACCACATTATCTCCTCCTAAGGATCAAGCCTCCAGTTGTCTGCTCAAATCATCAATCAGACTCCAATCATCTTTTATTTCTTCTTTCAATGTCAGACAGGACATTTGGGATAAACATTCTTCCAGAGAATATACAAAGTCTTCCTCCTGAAATCTATTCTCCATCATTAATTGTTGTTGACATTGGCATGTGTTGATATGTCTGTCTATTATCTTCCTGGGAGAAAAACACTTGCTCGTTGGATGTCCTACCCTATTGTGAACCACACAAAACTTCAGCCCTCTCTGTCTTCTCGAGTTATGGGTGTGGTATCAGCCATAATAGGCAAACACATGTTATCTCGAATCATGAGATCATAAGTTCCAATAACCTGCTCCACTGAGCAAGGCAGCTCCGGTGGGTCATCTTTTTTAAATTTCCTTTTATTTCCCCTTCCTCTTGGGCTACGATTTCCTTACTCCTACTTTCCACCTTCATCATTGGCATAGTTAACACGAGGTGGTAGCCATCTCCTCGAGCTGCCTGACGACTTTACTAACAATCTTGACAAGGCTGACAAGGGTGTTGGCAGTGGTTTCACAACCAAGGAAATGTTCCTCGTACATTTAAGAAACAAAGTAAACATACCTTCATGATTTTCATTTATCAAATGGAATATATATATTCAGGCAACAGGCCATCTGCATAGACATGCAAGAGCTTAGCTTCTCGTGTTTTCTCTCTCACATCCAAGGAGCGCTCGCGAAATCTCCTAATGTATGCCACCACATCTTCTCTAGGTTTTTGTTCCACTCGAGCTAGTTGTGTAAGAGTAAATTCATCCTCAGCCAAGAAGAGATTTTGTACAAACTGAACATGAAAATCCCCCCACGTGGCCACACTGCCTGGGGCCAAGTGGGAGTACCACATGTATGCTTTCGCAATTAAAGACTTAGAAAATTCTCTCAACCTCAACTTCTTGTTATTACAGTGAGCCCAAATGTTATCTACAAACCTTTTAATATTATCCTTGGGATTCCCCCCTTTTTCTATATACTTTTCAAAAATATGGGGAATATACCCCACCGGGTAGGGTTCGTTATTGTACTCCTCTGAATACGGAGTACGAAAATCATCGTATACTAAAGAAGCTTCTCCTCTCACTTTTGAGGCCACCATCATCTTCAAAATCTCCTTTTTCATCTCCTCCATTGTGGGTGGAGCAGAGTTGTGCTATGGAGGGGTCATCATTACCAGGTTCACCATCAATGGCGCAATCTATGTGCCACTGCTTGGATGAGCTGTTGGTGGGCACAACAGTGCTATGTATTCCTCCTCTTACAACAGAAGGAGCATTCACAGGTGGTGTTGGAGGGGTCATACTATTAGTAGTTGTTTGAGCTACTCCCCCTCAAATAAAGGGAGCTTGTAAAGTTACTAGTGGGGTTACGAATGAACTGGGCCCCACTGTATGCCCTAACACCGCCTGAGCTGCCGGAGTCTTAATGAACTCAGTGAACAGGCTCATTAGTCTTTCCATCTGCACAGGCCCTACGTCGACTGTCCCACTACCAGTGGGCACAATAATCTCTGTTCACCCTACTCGCTCTCTATTTGGCAAGTTGGTTAGGTTCTCTCTCTCCTCACGTTGTATAGTGTCAAAATTAATGTTTCTCACCATATCATCGTTAACCATCTCTCTAAAGAGAATACCTCCCCAGTGGAGTCGCCAAATGTAAGAGGTGAGTTCTTGAAATGATATTAATGTGAACGGAGGCATAACCCATTATCAAGATGGTAATTATGGCCTTAGAATAATCAATGACAATAATAAATTTTAGTCTTAAGTCGACACATTCAATATACAAAACTCCTGTATGAAATGTGTTCTTTCAACGTAAATGCTATAACAAAACGATCAGTAAGAGAGATCCCACAGTTAACTTGGTCGGAGGGAGTGGGTACAAGAACCTTTGAGGCAATAAAGGCAAGGTAGTAACCTTAAACACATATGGAATAATTGAGGTTGGTCTCTCAATAAGTGATCCCATAATAAACTCTCTTATATAGGAATATTTCTACAGCAATTCTACGCTAGAAAAGTGCGATCCCTAAATAGTGTAATGTTGGAGGTATTTATAGGAGGGGGATATTATCCGAATGACCTTCCTATAATTAATGTGTTTTGACCCCTCTTGATGTTAATAATATTGTGCATTTAATGCTAAATATATTTCATTAAATGAGCCAGACATGATATTTTGCGGGGAACATTGTTTAAGACTCTTTAGAGTTGTGAACACATCAAATAAGACATGATGTGCCAGCTATGGACCTATCATCCTAGGAATATTTTCACTTGAGTGTTGTTTTATCGAGTTCCTGAATGTCAGACATGCTGACATCAAAGAGTTGGTAAACAGTAACCTGCGAAGGATGTGCTGTCACATCACTTAAAAAGTTGGTTCATCGAATTCAAGGTTGTTCGACTAATGACTTCTTCGAACAACTTATGGTGTGTGTATACTTTTAGAAGTTCATCTTTTGGGCGACTGTTCAGGACTAAGGACCCTCGAATGGGTTCCCATAGATGGTATTTTGAAAGGGAGGTTGCTCGAACTACATGCTATCACTTGGACAACTATTTAGGACTGGGGACCCTCGAGTGGGTTCCCAGATATGGTATCTCGAGGTACTGCTTGAACAAGTTGTGTATAAACCAAGGTTTCTCCTAAATTACCTAAAGGGGTTGGTCTCTTCAAACGTTGTCTTGCACCCAATCCTCTAAACCAAATCCTTTCGAGATACCCAGAATGAGGTTGTTCAATAGAGCATGTAAGCTCTCCCATGTACTGCCAGACATGGTCCCTCGAGGATACTGATCAACCTAAAAGATTTTATGAAGTAAACTTTATATTTACAGAGATATCTAAATATAAGTACATCAAAGTTCCTATTACAATTTGTGTTTTATAGTATTTATCTGCTGGGCTTGATCTTTGTGCGAGCAACCATCTTTATAGGAGATCTTTAGAGTGGATTTATCTTTGTGCGAGCAACCATCCCTAATCCTTCTTGTGAAGTGTTGACGTTGTTTTATTCAACTTTAAGCTTGGACCTCCATCTACACGCCCCCTCCTTAAGTGGTTGTTGTTTGGGTGAACACAAATTGGTGGATGGGGTTACATATTTAGTGGACATAGAATAACACCATAAAAATATCTTTTTGAGATGGTACTCCAGCCGTCTCAAAATTAACTATAGACATCCCAAATACCTTTTGGGACGGTATTTGATATGGCTCAAGGGGGTCTTAATAGAACCCCATTTTAAATATTTTTTGATATGACAATAATAGTCCCCAATTTTTTTTTGAGACAGGTACTAATCCATCTCGAAAGGTTATCATTTATGGGATCCTTTTGTGAAGACAAGGAAGCCGTCTTTAATAATTATTTTTTGAGACAAAATAATGGTCCCCAAAGGATTTTTTTAATACGGGAACAAAGTCGTTTCAAAATCTCATCATTTATGGGATCCTTTTGAGATGACAAGGAAACCATCTTTAGTAATTTAGGCGCCAAAGTTAAAATTACATAGATTCCAACATATAATACATTAAAAAATAAAATACATTCAGTGATTTACATTCATTCCAACATATATTTTATATAATCATAAACAAAACATGTTAAAAATAATATATAACATCTTCAGAATCGGTTTCAACATATATAACATATAATTTCTCATTCAATTATAATTAGAGTTCGTACAAGTAAAATCTCTCTAACAATTAACAATTCAAACATTGTGTCCGCCAACCTAAATCAAAGTTAATTCAATTAAAACATTAATTATATTAATAAATTTATCAAATATTCCACTGGTCTCATTAGAAAGAATACATAAATCCCCATCTACTCCTAACATAAAATGATGTTAGCAAAGTAAACTCGCGATCATGAAGGATACGACATCGAACAAAATGACTTCAATAATTTACCTTGTTCACAAAAGGTTTCTATCTTCAATAAGATTTATTTACTGTCATTTAATTTAAGCAAAGAAGATTTTTTTAATAGTTCCTATAGATAAAATCTTTAAAAATATTATCAAATTTGTATATCTTCATATTAATTACCTTTATAAATGATTAATATTTTTCAAAAAATTGGTAGAGTATTCTTTGTTTATTCGTGAAAACTGTAGGAGGGTAGTGTGACTGGGGTCTACTAAGATGCTGAAACGAGTGAGGCGTGGCCCACTTCAATGAACTCTGACTTTAAGGTTTTCAAGAACTTCTAGAGAAACACCTGATAAAATCTTCTCCTTTAGGTGAAAATGGAACCAAAGCAAGAACTCACTCCTTGCAAGAAGATGAACTTCACAACAATAATAGTAATTTTTCTCAAGAGAAACTCATGAGAGTGATGGCTGTCAATGTGGAGTGAATGAACAAAGCACTTAGCACTAGATAGAGTGACCAGGGAGAGAATACTAGGTGTCTGGTATGATTTTTACATAGTAACGATATGACTTGAGTTTCTGATTGTGATTTGACCTTGCTCAGGGGTCCTTTTTATACTTGGGTACTAGGGATGAGTTGGCACTTTTGGGCACCAAAACTGAGGAGGATGGTGAGGGACAAGGTATACAATGTACCTTTTGTTCCTACTAGGTCTGTAGCTGCATGTCCCCTCTGACAGATGACACCTGGTATGAACCAAAGTTAAAAATAAAATATGTCTCCTAATGGAGATAAAATATCTGATTTGGTAAATATCTTTTGAAATGGTAACTTTTTTTACAAACTTTGTAAACCTTGAGAGGGGTCTAGAGGACCACCTCCTCTAAAATCATTGAACTCGAGAAGAGGTCTTGAGGACCCCCTTATCTAAAATATTTTTTTTACTTGAGAGGGGTCTTAAGGACTCCCTGTTCTAAAAGCATTTATTATAAAAAGTTCATTTCTTGTGAGCAACCTCTTGGTTGCTCACTTCTACTATGACCGGGTATGAACTGTGTAAGGACTTTGAGTAATTCCTATGGTCTTTCTACTAGTATTCTATCAATCTTAAAGTGCTAAGTGGTTAATATTTCTCAACAAACATCGTTCCTCAATCGCCAAGCGAAAACTCCCAAGAAATTCCAACTTGACTATTTGAGCCCTTCCTGCTCAACTAGGCTACCTGTACAAGAAAGTAAGTGTTAGTACTTTTGTTCTATAAAAAAAACAACTTTTTCATGATGAGGGGCTGCTAATGGTATACCCCCTCATCTTGGCCTATTTTATTCTTTGGGTCATTACTTGGACCTTCCAATTGTAAAATAAATACTATTTGAACATTTGCTAAGGATTCCCTCACTGTGGACTTCCTTACTAGATTTTACATCTGAGCTGGTACTGGTAAGGGATTGTAGGGTTCTCTCGCCCAAAACTCATCTGGAAGCTGAAAGGGAGGTTGGAGGGATCCCTCGCCAAAAACTTATCTGGATTTTGGAAGGAGGGGCTAGAGGGATCCCGCGCCCAAAACTCATCTAAAACTGGAAGGAGGGGTTGGAGGGGTCACTCACCCAAAACTCTTCTGCAACTTGGAAGGAAGGGCTGGAGGGGTCCCTCGCCCAAGATTAATCTAAAAGTAGAAGGAGGGGCTGGAGGGATCCTTCACCCAAAACCCTTCTGGAACTTGGAAGGAGGTTCTGGAGGGGTCCCTCGCCTAAATAACTTTGCAGGGGGGCCCCTCACCCAAATAACTTTGCAGGAGGGCTGAAGGGGTCCCTCACCCAGGTATAGTGAGAAAGCCAAAACACCCCTCTATAAAAACCAACATGTTTAAATATAAAAATTAACTCAAAAAATACTACAACAATAGCCACAACAATGTCAACAAGTAACCTGAAAAGGAATATTTTTTTGCCTGAAAAATATGTATAATATATCTGTAGAAACCCATCCTTAGATCCCTAGAACTCACTCGTTCATCGCGAACCCTAGGTCATACTATGAGTGCCGATCAAGAGGCCATCAGATGCACTCGGTCCCCATTTGACCCAGGTCAACTTTCTCTCCTGAGTGAAAGCTTAATGAATATTTGAAGGGATCTAAATCCCCTTTCTAACGGCCTGCCCCGTGCAAGAATCAGCCTTATGGTTTTGACGAACGATCCATTTCACTATAAAAAACTAATATGTACATTTGACTCCGATTAATTTTCTCACCTAAGCTAAAACTCAATTAATCTACTGAGGGCTATAAATTCCCTTTCCAGTGGTCCACCTTGTGTATGAATTGACCTTAAGATTCGAACGAACGGTCCATTTCACTATCGAAAACTAGAGGCTACTAGGCAATCTCGAGCTCCGTTTGACTCCATTTAAATCTCCACCTTGAGTGAATATAAATGAATATTTGAATGGCTCCTAATACCCTTTATAATGGTCCACCCGTGCGCGAATCAACCTTATGGTACAGATGAAAGACCCATTTTACTCGAAAGGGTCACCAGCCCCTTTGACCTTGGTTAACTCTCCGAACAAAATGAAGATGAATGAAATCTCAGAGGGATTTGAATACTCTTTCCAATGGTCTGCCCCATGCATAAATTGGCCTTATGATTCGAACGAACGATCCATTTTCCTTTGAAAACTTCCTGTCTAGTGACTCACGGGAACTTTCAGGACTCGTTTGACCTCGATCAACTCTTAGAAACGGGAGTGGCTCAATGTATTCTTAAAAAAATCTGAATACCCTTTCCAACGATCTGTACCGTGCACGATTTTGACTTATGGATTGCGTTTTACAACCAATATTTTTATAAAATCTGCCTCAGACTACCGAATGGCACCCTCAGGACCCTGTCTATCGGTAGTGTGGTTGAGGTTCTACGTCGATAGGTAGGTTCAGGACCCTGCTGATCGGCACCCCCTTGGACCTATTAATAAAGTCCATGAACTCACTTTAGAAAGCACCATTGGACACCCCTCTCAGCAAGTCAGAGAACATTCTCTCAAATTCAGAGTTGTTCCCTTCCTAAGAAGTCCATTTCCCACATTCCTTCCATTATTTTCATACTTCATTTAGTAAATTCCCCAATATCCTTATACCTCCAGCACCTCATTGCAAGATCAGCGTATTTACACTCAAGATCCACTTCAAGTATTCATAAGGAGGTCTAATTGCCCATCCTAGTCTCTAAATTATTTTATTTCTTATTTATTGTTATATTTCATTACATCAGATACTTTAATCTCAAACTTTTATAAGTAGTATTTGCATGTACTTTAGTTTCATAAAAACTCAAAAATAAGAAAAGGAAGTTTTATCTCTAAATTTCAATAGAGGTATTCTCACTATACATTCTCACGCTTAAAAACACGTTAATCTCTACACACACATATAAGAGAAATCCCCCATTTAGATTTATGGGTTAACCCTCACCCTATGTTATCTTTGAACTGCATGGACTTTGATGACCCTTGGGCTACATAGGCGTCTTGGGTAAACCCCGAGATTTGAGTCCTCCCTTATGCTCATTTGCTATTGTTTTTATTATATCTATGTTCTCAATGATTGCCATATCTTGCATGCTTGTATTTTCTCCGATATATACATTCGTTCTTTTATAATAACTTGTGATTCGGCAAACACCCACATTATATTTTGAATTATTATTTTGGGAACACTCCTAAGGATGAATTCGTTGCGTCTTTTTTCATGACACAAGTTGAATGATTCCATTCTCCATCTATGTTATGAACGCAAGCACACACTTCACGAAGTCTAATAGGATAATATTAACATATGACCATGAGAGACCGTAAGGATGGGATGGGTTCCTAACACCTTCCCATTCTATAACTTATCCTCGGACCTTTGAACTACCTGGTTTCATAAGCATCAATATTGTCCCTGATGTCGTTCTCTCGAGGCAGCACATTTCTCTTGGCTATTTTGTGCAAAAATAGGATGCTACTCTATCTTTACATATTACCCCCACATTGATGGTGGTCGAGCGCCCCGAGAAAGGGAACAATCTTGTGTTCACACTGTAGGGAAGCCCTCCCAGCCCCCCTCGGGATGGCTATGGTGGCAACTCTACTAGGGACATTTCAAGATGGTTAGACTCTATTTTTACATGGGTGTTATTCTTTTCTGCATGTGTGCATATGCACCTATCTATATGTTCCCCTTTCTCCTCTATTTACCTTTTGCATATATCTACCTCATGTATATATCAGTTTTCACTTACTTATACACTTCACACACTTGCATATACTCTCCATATACATTTACACTTATCTTTAACTTTACTCACATTCTTCACACATCACTTAGAATATCCATGTCTAGGCTTCACTAGCATAGAGCCACACTTGTACACATCACTTGTAGCTGATCCATGTATAGGATCGCTATCACACACACTCACTATATATTCCCATGTCACTTACTTACATACATCCATGTGGAGTATAGTCTCCATACGAGATCTACTTTTCATGATACTTTTATATGCTCCCTCATTAGTGTAATGCTCCTTTAACTCATCATGCGAATAAAAAATAAAAATACTTACTCTCCATAATATGATAATTAAGACTTATGAATTTTTGCACATTACGTCACCAAGAGCATGATAATATTGACCAAAATTGTATCCCGTACTAGGGGTCACTATGTAATGGGAGCTAGTCCTACGAGGCATAATTAGCCTAAGTGATATGAATCTCACCTTCCATTGGCCTCGTACCTTTGACGTATATCGAACGGGTCCCTTGCATCATACCTCTTGATCGAACTCACGACGGGAGGTATATAGCAGGGAATTTGTTCACATATGTCTAATATATCTAATTCCCTCTCACACGTACGGTCCCCACGAGGTATATAGTGAGGTAATTCATGTACACTCAGGTATATGAAATGTCTTTTCCACACGTACCGATGAATGCTTGCCCTTATAGGCAAGAGGTATATCTGGAAAGTCATGTAATGCCCCGTATTTTTACGCATAATTATTTTTATGGAAAATGGGGATTAATTAAATTAAAGGAAGAGAATTTAAATTGAAATTAATCCAATTTTATGTTAAAAATCACTAGCGTGATGAGAGTTAGTAATTATTGAAATAATAGTATGACCGGGAATGAGATACACGACAGTTATGTTATAAATAATTGGGACGCGATATATGTTATAAATAATTGGGACGCGTATCGCGTCATTTCTATATATTTGGAGGCTCAAAAGATAATTTATTTTTGTATAACTCGGACAACTATTTTGAGTACACCAGAGTGTCCGGAAAGGTCTAAATAGTCAGAAAACACTACTCGGGTATTTTATTTGGAGTTCGGGGCATTTTAACCCAAAACGACACCCCAAATGGGTATTTTGGTCTTTAGGAATTTTAGGGTAATTAAATGGACAAAAATTGGGTTTAATTAAAAGACATTTAGGGTTAGTGGCAGTTAATTTCAACCTACGTGAGAAGAGAGGAAAAGAGAGAGAGAACCAAGGAAGAAGAAGGAGACTCCATTAGAGCCTTAGCCAAGAACTCAACCTTTCACAACAAAAAGTACATTGGCGCGTAGATCGTGACAGGAGGATCGTTCCTATACCACTTTTCACCCATGAATCAGAAGTTCATTCTAAGGCAAATGATTATCTTGCTCTTCTCTTAGTAATTATTACTCATGTTAACATGTGTTAAGGTTTTAAAACAACTAATACCCAATTTGGGATTTTCTACGATGAAATCGCGTAGGAGTTCTAGAAATATGATGGGGGCTTGCATGTAGAGGATTTTCCCCCTTAATTAGAATGTGAAATTTGGTGAATTAGATGTTAATCACAAAATAAAAATGGAGTTTTTAAAGATAAATAATTTTGGGTTTAGGTTAATATGGTTTATGGTTAAAATTTGGGAATTTATATTAATTACATGATGATTAGGAGGATTTAACCCCAAGACTGTGTTAAAAAGTGTTCTAGGGTGACTTAGAGTAGTTTGGTAACATTTCGATTGAGTTGTAATGGATTTAGGTTGATATTTGAGTAGAGAAAATCTGGAAAAGCGGACTTTAGAGATGAACTGGGAAACTTCAGAAATTTCGTTAGAAGTCCAGCCCAGGTCGTTCGAACGACCTCATTCGAACGAGATTTCTAATGAGATTCCAGTAGCCCTTCTAACGAGTTTGGTGGTTCTTTCGAAGTACCTTCGTTCGAACGAGATTTTTGGGTCTTCTAACGAGATTCCAGAATGGACTTTTTAAGCCTGAATTTTGTTTCGAACTTCCCGTAGGCTTATTCAAGTGAGTGTTAAACCAGTATGATCGTTGAGTGACTTATATTTATAATTAATAGTGAGCGGAGAATATGTCGACCCTCGGAAGGTATAAAATCAATAGAATTAAGGAGGTGCAAAAATACAAGGTAGAGTATACACGAATAAAGTATGGGTCATAATAAGAGATATAATATACGTACTGCAAATACTAGACTATGGAAAAGCTAATGAATTTTATATAAGTTGTGAGCATGCTTATTGTTAAAAGTATTATGTGTATAACATACCTAGCTACTGGCTATCGAACGAAGGTTAACGCATTGTGGACGACTGGATGCTGTGTGCCTTCAGGGGATTTAGAGTTGTACCACTAGAGAATGGAATCTAGGTACGGGCTATCAGTGAGAACGATAGTGATGACGATCGTATGGGTGCGTAGGTATGTGCGTAGCCCATCGTCTTGGGACTATGTTCGCCTCCAATAGGTGTTTATGTTTTATTGGTTTCTGAGAGATTGAACCTGTTGTCCTATATGCGTGAGCTTTACAAATGGACTAGATAGCCGAGTATGTGTAGCACCAAGGGTTTCTCAACCAAGGGTGAATATTGCTATATATTTATATAATTTAATATGTATACATTAAGTGAATAATCATGTTTGGTGTCTTATGCTATTGACGCTATATATTTTATGTACACTTATGGTACTATCCGTTGCACATTAAAAAGAATACGAGAATAAACTAAAGAAATCCTAATTCTATATCGAAATCATAAGTACGTCAGTTATGAGTTATTTAGGGAGACATTCAAACCTATTATTATACACTTAGTAGTCAGTCAGGATATCATGACTAGTATGGGTAGTTAGGCTCGTTAGATGTGCACACTAGATCGAGGGGTGAGTATCTCAAGTGAGTACGTTAAGTTAACTTGATTAATAATTGTGCTAATTGAATCAATTTAAGAACTTACTATTTTAAACTATTTTCAACTCAGGCTCTGGCCCGTTTTTCTGTATATCTTTCTAATGTTCCATTATTTTAGGTGCCCATCCATAGGGACACCAACCCTAGGAGAGTCTTTTCAGTTGTCGCGCTGTAGCTGCTGTGGAAGTTGAGGATTATTGCTAGTAGACGACTCAGCTCATTCTTTCTTTTTAGTCCTCCATTATTGTTGGACATGTCGTCCTTACTTATGTTTACTTTAAGAGATTTATTCGTTTTAAATTCTCTCTCTTAGATTTGGTTTCTTTTATTGGATTTATTGTATGGGATTGTTCCTGGAGATGTTTACTCCAGAAATTTATTTTACGTCATTCAAACTTTACTTATGTTTACTATGATGCATGGTATTTATTGGTATTCTTTTAGTAGTAGTTAATGACAAGATAAAATTTGGACATCAGCCTTTTTAAATACTAGGTGGTTAGTTTTATTAAAATAAAATCTAAGTTTTTCGACAGTGGTGCATTATCTGAACCAACATGATATTCTGAAATTGATTAATTAAGGACTAATCACCCGATAATTAATTAGGCGGGGTGTCACAAGTCATGCCAAAGGGAGAACCCTTCCATTAACCCAAATATTTCATAAACCTCATATAGGTGTCAAACTTAGGGAACCTGTATTTAATTTTCTGATTACCATGCGAAACTCTGTCGAAATTCTAGGCCGGCATACCGGCCAAATTTTTGCTCTATTTCACCTTTTTTCAAAACATGCCTTGTTTATGAGCCTAGAAACAAGTCAAACCATGTATTAAATATTTTTGAACCCTATTTTCCTAAGCTCGGGTCCTGTCCGACATTTTCTGCATTTAAAGAAACCTTATATAAGTGAAAACCTAATAATAACATTAATAAAATCATGCTGAGATTCCTCTCCTCCTTTTTCGAAAACCAAAAATATCAAAAACATTTTTCTCTTCATTCCAAGGTACCAAAATTTGTCTCCCCTTTCTTTTAAAAATAAATTCGAACCATTTTTCCATCTTCCATCAAACCGCCCTGAAGCTTTGTTGGTTCTTCTGATACTTATTTTGAATTTGGGATCTACATCCACGAGCTCTACATGGATAACACTAACCAAGCTCTATATGCGCAACCCGATCTGATGGCCATCTTATCCCAACTTAGTGACAAGATTAACAACCTTCAAATCAAGGATCATAAAACACAACACCATAAATGCTAATCTGGCACGCCCAGGCAAGGAAAATCTGGCATGGTTTTAAACCGTGCCAGAATCTGGTGTGGGTTATGCCCAATCTGACACTATTTAAGACTGTGCTAGAATCTAACACGATTTAAAACCAAGATAAAATTTATTATTAAAAAATAATACTAAAACTAATTTCATTTTTCACTTTGGAGCCAAAACATACACCCCTCTCTTTCTCTACCAAAAGTTCTTTCTACCAAACCCTATTTCTCTACTTTTCCATTCCATCATCATCTCAATCCCATACAATTTTGGGATTAGTCCAGTTTGATTTAATAGTTTCAGCTGATGTGGTGATATTACTGGTTAATGAAGCTAAGGTTTGTGGGTATTATCGTCGATTTAATGGTTCCATGTACTGGGTTGGTGATACATGAGCAAGTTAGGTCTTTTATTGGTTATTATGTCGAGTGCTTCTATCTTGGTTCATATTTGGATTTGCTGGCCGTAAATTAGGACGGGTTGAATATGGTGGTTTCACAAATAAGCTTACGTGAGTATTAAGAATCATTTTTCAGATTATCTTGTTATTATGTATGTTTATGCTTTGATTATTATGCTTCAAGTAAATTCATGATATGTTGAAGAAATGAAACTTATAAGGTTATATCAAAGTTGTTGCTTCTGCTGGAATTTTAAACTAATTGGACAATAGCAGTATCTCTGCTTCCTGCTCTTCTACATTCTTTTTGCATCTATTTTCCAAGGTTAGTTATTGTATCATCTGCTTTTTTAACTTGTTTCGTTCTTCTTTTTTTTTCTTATATATATCATTTTATATACAAATCTTCAACCTTGTACCTATAATTATTGGTGAGAAATCTCTAAATCCAAACTCAACAGATTCGACGGAGATATAATCACACCAATTGACAATAAAGCGAGATAGAGAATCGGAATGTGAATCGAATTTAGAGCATAAACCGCTTTTTGGATCGATTGAAGATAACATGCTTTGTTTTGGTTTGAATTTGAATTTGTTGTTTCAGAAACGCTCTTATGATATTCTATGTATTCTTTTAGTAATTTAAAATAGAATGAGGATTACTAAAATGATACAATACATCATTTCATTGATACAATCAAACAAATAGTAAATGGTGGACTTTATCAAAAACATCAAGGGAAGTAGACATATAAATAATTTAGATGGTTAGAGGGATGTTACGTAAAAAAACAATCAATTATCTAGGGTTTGGTGTCAAAATAAAGGAAATTTTTCTCTAAATAGTATACGATTGATGCACACTATATATGAATTTCACGTCGACAATCACCTCATCCAGGTAGAATTCACAAATATGTGGAACTCAACGTATTTATGGATTGTTTTGATTGAGAATCCATTTAACGTCCACTTTTTTAGTTTATTGATCTGAATTTGGTATTTATGATTTGTCTATGGTTTACAGGAACGATTTGAGAAGGCAAACGTGATTTCTCCGTTGCTAGATATTCGGTAATCGTGTTTTACATAATTGTGATTTTTTTAGAATAAGGTCTAACTGAAGTGTAAGTATACTTAGCTATCATGCTCTAATAGATCATTGTAGATGTTCTATTCAATTTGACCAGCCAACTTTATTATGTACATTATTGATCTTTTGAACTTTTGTACATTTGATTGTGAAAGCACTCGGTGTGTTGTTTGATATGAAATGATATTGTGCAGTCGAATGTTGTGGTTATAATCAGTTTAAAGCATTCGGTGTGTTGAATGGATGCTTGTAACCTTGAAAATGAGAGTGTTTAATCATTCTTGATGAGTTACTTGCAAGTATTCATGGGTTTGTGTCGTAGAAGTAATTTTTTTTAATCAATTATTTCAAAATTTATAGGTGATATTTTAATGTCTTCATGTTATGTGTAAGACTTTTTGTTGTGCGCATCGCTATTATTGGCATGCTTGTATCCAATACCTATTAAATACTGGTATGGGGACCCTAACGAAGTATCCATTCTTCATAGTAAGAAATTTGATTTAGATGGTTTCTCTATCTGCAACAAAGCCCTATGGCTAGGATAGGGAAACGGGGCAGTTTGATTGTGTTAGAGAGATCCTTCGTGCATGGGACAAGATGAAGGGGAAATGTAATTTTTTTATGAGAAAAATATATAGGTCAGATTTTGATATAACTAAGATGCTATAGGATTGCTTCTATAGGGGTTATGCTACATTCCAAATTTCCCTTTATGCAATGCCGTACATGAAATTTATTAATTTATCCTTGATATAAGTGTTTTAGGAGGCAGCTATGCTAAGACTGGACATGAGTGAATATATGGAGCGACATGCTGTGAGCAAGTTAATCGGATCATCCCCCGGTTATGTAGGCTACGGAGAAGGAGGTACCCTTACAGAATCCATTAGAAAGTGACTTTTCATGGTGGTATTGCTATATTAAATAGACAAAACTCATCCAAATATATTCAATATTCTTGTTCAATTGTTTGAAGATGGTCACCTCACATATTCTTAGGTTTGGTCTGTTGTTACATTTTCATTCTTGATGAAAACATTATTATTTACATACTTAACTACCTTATAATAATTTTTTTATTCTGTTAAACTTTCTGGTATAATTTATTTATTAGCGTCATAACCCCTGATTCAATGAGTTTGGGTTCAACAGGGTCGGAGAGTATCATTTAAGAATGCATTGGTGGTGATGACTTCTAATGTTGGTTCCATCGCGAACGTGAAGGGTAGACACAACTCCATCGGTTTCTTTCCTGCAGACGATGAGTCAATTTCATATGCTGGAGTGAAATCATTGGTAATGGAAGAACTCAAGTCATACTTTCGTCTAGAGTTACTCAATAGAATAAATGAAGTAGTCGTATTCCGCCCCCTGAGAGAACACAAGTTTGTCTCTGAAATGATAATTTAACAAGAATGTTATTCCTTTAGTCTTTATTAGTATTAAGGCTTATAGCCTAGTGCATTATCTCTCAAACATTAGGACTTCAAATGTCCCAAAATATGAACGGCTAAATGTTACTCTAAAAAGTTGTGGCAAATCAAAAGCTACTCTAAAAGTGGGGGTCATACATGAAATATTCAACTCGACCCAAGCTCCCTCCCACCCCACCCACCCACACACACAAACACAATTTTTTTTAATTGTTCAATTTTTGTGGAGTTATTTGTTGATATTTATTGTTTGTATCAGATGATGGAGATATTAAATATGATGCTGAAAAAGGTGAAACAAAGGCTGATTTCCCTTGGAATTGGTTTGGAGGTGTCTAAAACAGTAATGGACCTTGTATACGAAGAAGGACTTGACCAGAATTACGGTGCGCAGCCTCTGAGGAGGGTAGTTAGCCTCATAGTTGACGATCTCTTAAGTGAATCGCTTCTTTCTGGAGATTATAAGCCTGGTGACATTGCTATCATTGATGTGGATGATACTAGAAAACCAGTTGTCACTAATCAGTCCGAGTTTTATGCTGATTTTGATGGGAGAATAATCATCATAATTATGAGTGTATATTATATATACACATTATTATGTATTCATATAACATGTGTGTTTGTGTGTATCTCATATATTTCTGCATTTTTTGCATACTATGGGTTATTATTGATTGTTATGATTCATTATATATGAATTTCAATGTGAAACTATGATATTTTATAGTTTCTCATAAGCATTCCTTTTGTAATTTGCTTTTTATATAGAATGTATAATTCTTTATGGATGAGTTCTCATCCTATTTGTGTCCTACCTTTTAGAATGTTTCAAGCTGTCATTATCTCCACGAGAATTTTAGATGCATCTTGATAAATTTAAGTTGTGAATTTTTCATTTATCACCGTTGTAAAATTGAAATGATCGACACTGTTTATTCTTGGACCATCAAATAAATCTCATGAACTATTCTTATAAATGTTATGAATTCTTATGAACTATTCTTGAGTTCTTAATGATATTATTTGTTAAGTTATAATTCTTTAAAAGTTGCATTTCCCCGCTCTTGTTTGTGCTAATACGGGTTTTGCTATACTTGGATAGTATAGTTACATTTGATTGATTTCGTAGATACCATTGGTATGTTCTTGTGGTGCTCATGTTAAATTTTCTAATCATTTTGCAGAGGGTGAACTTTAACTAATTGGAAATCTAGTCCTAGATTTTGAGGTAGTGGTTATACTTGATCAATAATTCATCAAGGTAACATATGAAAGAACATAATTATGAAATATTAATTTCCATATCCTATGCATATGATGAGTACTTTTTATTTTGTTAAATAATGGTTTTACACTTGGGGCCTGAACATGTTTCGAAATATGTTTAGAAGACTTAACATAAGCGTACCCCCTTATTGATAATTTGAAAATATCTAGATTAGGCTTAAAAATAAGCTGTTAAAGGGTGAAAACTCAAAGAAACCCCCGAATGGCCCCGTAAGAGGCATGAACACATCGCACGGGACCAATATAACTTATAGGAATTGACCACGTAGTTATGGGTCTCCCGATTTGAGAATATGGTGATAATTTGAAAATATCTAGATTAGGCTTAAAAACATGCCGTTAGAGGGTGAAAACCAAAACCAACCCTCATACGATACCGTAAGAGGTTCTAACACCTCGCACGGAACCAATGTAACTCGTAGGAATTGACCCATAGTCACGGGTCTCCCAGTTTGATAATATTACGATAATTTGAAAATATCTAGATTAGGCTTAAAAGCAAGTCATTAAAGGGTGAAAATCCAAACTAGCCCCCAAACGGACCCGTAAGAGGCACAACACCTCGTATGGGATCAATGTAACTTGTCGGAACTGATCGCGTAGTCACGGTTCTCCCGGTTTGAGAATATGATGATAATTTGAAAACATCTAGATTACGCTTAAAATTAAGCCGTTAAAGGGTGAAAACCCAAACCAATGCCCAAACGACCTCGTAAGAGATATGAATACCTCGCACGGGACCAATGTAACTTGTAAGAACTGACCATGTAGTCAGGGGTGTCCTAATTTGAGAATATGATGATGATTTGAAAATATCAAGATCACGCTTAAAAACATGTCGTTGGAGGGTGGAAACCTAAACTAATCCTCATACGATCCTGTAAGAGGCACTAATACCTTGCACGAGACTAATGTAACTGGTACGAACGGATCGCATACTCGCGGGTCTCCCGGTTTGAGAATATGACGATAACTTAAAAATATCTAGATCAGACTTAAAAATAAGCCGTTAAAGGATGAAACCCAAACAGTCTCGCAAGAGGTACTAACACCTCGTACGGGACACATGTAACTTATAGGAATTGATCTCATAGTCACGGGTCTCTCGGTTTGAGAATATGACGATAATTTGAAAATATCTAGATTAGGCTTAAAAACAAACCACTAAAAAGGTGAAAACCCAAACCAACCCCCAAATGGCCCCGTAAGAGGCATGGACACCTCACACGGGACCAATATAACTTGTAGGAACTGACCGCGTAGTCACAAGTCTCCTGGTTTGAGAAAATAATGATAATTTGAAAATATCAAGATTACGCTTAAAAATATGCCGTTAGAGGGTGAAAACCTAAACCAACCCTCAAGCGGTCTCGTAGGAGGAAGTAACACCTTGCACGAGACCAATGTAACTCGTGGGAACTGATCGCATAGTCGCGGGTCTCCCGATTTGGGAATATGATGATAACTTGAAAATATCCATATTAGACTTAAAAACAAGTCGTTAAAGGGTGAAAATCCAAACCAGCCCCCAAACGTCCCCGTAAGAGGCATGAACACCTCGCACGGGACCAATGTAACTTATAGGAACTGACCGCATAGTCATGGGTCTCTCGATTTGAGAATATGACGATAATTTAAAAATATCTAGATTATTGTTAAAAACATGCTGCTTGAGGGTGAAAACTCAAATCATCCCCAAACGGCCCCGTAAGAGGCACCAACACCTCGTATGGGTCTAGTGTAACTCATAGGAACTGACCACGTAGTCACGAGACTTTCGGTTTGAGAATATAATAATAATAATAATAATAATAATAATAATAATAATAATAATAATAATAATAATAATTATAACTCGTATATGCAATTTTTCAGTTTGAATAAGATTTTTTTTAAAATTACTTGGTTATTAATATCATCTCTTTTTTGTATACCACTTTTTTGCAATATAATATTTTATCGTTAGCTTTTATACACGTGGAACACACGAAGATGTCAATGGTTTACAACAAGGGGATTATTTATTTAATGTCGCTAATATTCAGGATTAAAATTTTTATGTGTTATGGCCGTGCCGACTTTTGTGGTTTTATTGTTAACTTTTATAGCCGTGCGGGTTTTGTAATTTTATTATTATATTTTATGGCCGTGCGGGCTTTACATTACGTAGGTTTTATATTAACAAGTTTTAGAATGTCCAGAAAATAGGGTAAACTTTGTCCAATTTTTTTTGTCTGTCAACTATTAAGACTTGTAATATTTTGAAGTTTTTATGTACATTAGTTTATTAACAACATGCGAAATTCGAAATTTGTGAATTTTCTTGTTTCTTTTCGCAAATAATAAATATTTTTCCTGTCAGATTTGGAATTTGTTGATTTTCCAAAAAAAAATTCAAATATTTTTTTTAATTAATTGAAAAATCTAGTACGGTTTAAAATCATGCCAAAAGCGTGCCAGCAAATGGAAATTTGACACGGTTTATAAGTGTGCCAGATTAAAATCTAGCACGGTTTAAAAGCGTACCAAAAGCGTGCTAGAATGGGCAATCTGGCCCGGTTTTAAACCATGCCAGAAAACCTAGCACCCCTGATTCTGGCACGATTTAAAACCGTGCCAGATTGGTTCTGACACGGTTTTAAACAGTGCCAGATTCCCCTTTTTGGTGTAGTGAAATGCAGCGTCACCGGGTCTAGAATTATGAAGAATCTGAGGTTCTATTTTCTCGTGCCACGGGTTCACACACTGCCGAGCCTATTTAGGTCCCAGAAGAGTATCATCATGCTCCGCATGACCCACCTACTAATGGGCCTCCACGAGCTTAACTCCCCATTCTGAAACATGCCCAACCAGGGGCTAATTTGCCACTACCCGTGGATCCTAAAGAGGAGGAGCTGAACATGGTCAAGGAAGATGTCGCGCCGAGAATTCATGTCTTAGAACAAGTACAATAAAGAGCTGGAAGTTATGTGTCGATATCTAGATCTTCTTAAGTAGAACCCCAAAGAAACAATCAGTAGCTTCATAGGAAGGTGAAAAGATATAGTTTCTACCATGACCAATAAACCCTCCGAGAGGAACAAGTTAGTATTGTGAAGAAGAACTTATTGCCTTATATTCGAGCATCAATGGGAGGACAATATTACCCACACTTTTAAGACCTTCGAAAAGTTGGTGTAGAAATTGAGGAAGGCATTACCAAAGTGGAATTTGGACCAAAGAAAGTGACCGAACTGTGAATGTGAAAATTAATGTTCTTGGCAAGGATGGTCACAAACAAAAATTCTATTTTTGTATTTTTATCAATTTAAAAGTCCAAGCACACAAAACCAATTTTAATATTTTATGAAATTAGTTATGAAGGCATATATGTGTTTAAAACAATATGAATATGCTACACATTCAAGAACACAACGATTGAGAAAAAATACCTTGGGGTCAAGACCTTTATTCAACACTTCAGAAACGTTACAACATAGTAGACTTACAATACTACTTGATTAGCACCATAAGCATAACACACTACTTTTCATAAATCTCTAAAGAATACTACTTGTCTCCAAGTAGTCCACAAGCGACATATTCTTTCTCGGTATCAACCGATCAACCTCATCCTTATTCTTCAGTCGTGATCCATTCGGATTCACAAGTCAGCCATGGAGTTCCTCTCCACAAGGTGTACTCACGGATACATATATTTTTAGGGTTTCAAACAGATTCACATAAACTATTCGGGTGTGTATGCTGTGAATCAAAAATGTTTAATAACAAAAAACTGTGAAAAATTTTGAAATAGATATTCAGAAAGCGTTCTTTCAAAAGTCTTACAAAATTTTGAGATGACACAGGTATTTATAGACTTGACACAAATTTCGAGGCATCGTCTCATTCGAATAAAATGAAACTCATTTGAATGAGAAGGCTAGCTAGTTTAAACCAAAGTCAAACGACCTTCAAACAATGTAAAATAATGAAGCCTCGTTAGATGCTTGTTCGAACAAAAAAACCCTTTTGTTTTATAACTTTTAACAAGACTTCTAATGAGACTTTAAATGACGTACAAAGAAACATATTTTTATTTTAAAACTTCCAAAGTTAGAGCCTCGTGTTTTTCATCAAAATAACATCCCAAATAACTTCATGAAAAGTTTTAAACTCCTAAAAGCTTTATACTTTGTTGAGATGTAGGTAAGTCTTCAAACTTGGAGTTGTTAGAGTTTGGTTCATTGTGATGGTGTGTGACGATTTGTAATGGGATACGGCAAACTAGACTAAAATATAAAAAGGTCTATACTATAAACAATACCAGAAAAATTGTTTTTACAAATCTCCCCCTTTGAATATTTCGGTATTAAACAGATAAACATAACCAAACCTCAAATTAAAATAAAAAATCCCTTATGATAAAAATCCTACTACCCTCCCAAATCCTAGAAATGGAATGGCATAATACATTGTCTTCAAATCTACACTTGTTCCTCTCTTGGACAACTTTGTCTTCATACGGTGTGTCTTGATTTTCGCTTTAAGTACCTACACACATGAGGCAAAGAAATATACCTCGTGACGCATCGAGTTTGAAATAGAAAATAAAAACATTAATTAAATTCTCCTCCATAAATCAAACTCATCAATTCTCACTTTTTAATTTTCTATCCCCCTTTCTTTTTATCCGAAATGGACAAAAGTGTATAAATATGAACTTTAAAGCAGAGCATCATAGATATGAAGAAGATATCATCACAAAAGATATAAATCAAATGCATGTATTGATAATCTAAAAGGCGAACACCACCAATTATTTTTGAAAATTTTCATTTTGCAAAAAATGTAAATTTTACAAATATAACATGATACCATGTATAATATATATGCAAAATATACCAAAGAAACTGCGTCACACATATATAGTTATAAAAAACAAAAAACACATAAGCTGTAACATTAGCATAGTATAGACATGTCTAAATATGTGGGATAGAATGAATGGGCGTGAACAAGATACAAATAAATTATGACCTAAACATTCAAATATGTTCAAGAAGTTCTAATTGACAGCAAAACTTTATCAAACTAAGTTTTGGCCTCACGTGACAAATAAAGGTGAACTTAATGAACAAAACAAGCACAATACACACAAGCTTAGAATATTGATGATTTTACAAATCAATAGCATCATGAAGAAATAAGCATAACTAGGATTCATTGTACAAACCCGTTGATCTTCAACTAAACTCTCTCAAAAGATAAACATATCTCATATTTTCTATTATTTTCTTTTTTAATTCTTTTGACGTTATTTCTTTTGAAAGATCAAACATTAAACTAAACTATGTTGTCCCCCTTTTGACAATTTTTTTTGGGCTCTTTTCAATGATGTCTTTCACATAAAGTCAACCTGTCTTTCACAACCCTTTCCCGTGCTCACTCATAATTTTTTTCAACACTATGTAAAATCACTCACGGGAAACGGTTCTTATATGCACAAATCCCCCACAATCACATAAACATGTAGATGACAAAATTTATGGGAGAATATATCACATAGCTCAAATATACATATCAAGTTAACGTTCAAAAAACTCGTGCATGTGTGTATGGAGGCATATACAAAGTCGAATCCATCAAGCAAATCAAGTTAGAAACAACAACATAAACATAGTTAAGATCAATCTAAGTATCTAAAGTCATAACCAAATGCCCCAGTCACAGGCAAAGCACGGAGTTAATTGTATTCAAACACACCAATATGCTATACCAAATGTGTAAAAACTAAACTACACACAAAAAAATCATTTTGTACTTCTCAAAAAATTTATCAACCAAAAATCTTTTTGTATTTATATAATATGACTCAATAAAAGAAAAATATAATACAAAAGATACACATGTCATAACACTGGCAAACATATATCATGAAGCACAACTAGTGTATGACAAATAAAATCATCCAAGCAATCATCCATAAGATATAACATGTGAAGCTTCACGTGCAGTCATGTGATAATCATGCAATCTCACATCTAGTGCCTCTAAAAATGATTTCCTAACCCGAATAGATGTATACTTAACACTTAGGTAGTTGTGAACCAAAGGAACACTAGATTTAAACTTTCTAAGACTTATTCCAAGATCATAACAAAATTCCCTAAGGTGACCTTTCCTACCACAATGCAAACATGTGTACACTCGAGGAATGTTACCTATGGGTTGACCATTTCTAACTTCCTTGGATATGGTTGACCCTCTAAAAACAATGGTCTTAGCTTTGACACTGGAAGCATTAGAAACCTTTGAGCCAATACCATCACTACTAAAACTACTCTAGTCAATTAAATCATCTTTTAACTTCAAAATTTTAGACTCAAGCAAATAATTTGACTCTTCAAGTATTTGGGACTCCTTCTTTAAATTTTCAATCATTCCTAAAAGGTTATCTATCCCCCACCCCAATGCCAGCGAACTTATCCATAAGATTCTTCTCGCTTGACCTCAATTTTAAAATCAGTTTATCATTTTCCTCAATTGCACGTACACTAATCCTAGAAATTTTAAAGTCCTCTAATTCTTTTTCTAACACCCGGACTCTATCATCACTCTCTTTCTTTGAAAATTCTAAATTTTTAAAATTATGATCCATGTCCACAAGCTTCTCATGAAAGAAATCTCTTTGAGTTTGAACAGTTTGCAAAAGATCCATAACAACATTAAAACGAAAATTTTCTTTTTCAAGAATTTCAATTCTTTTAGCAAACTTCAGATTCAATTGATTTAAGTCATCAAAACAATGGGAATCCATCGAGAGAAAAAAATAAATAAACATAATAGAGATGAATAAATAACCACCCTAAAATATCACTAAACAAGGATATAACACGATAACTTGGTGCAACCTGCTTTGATACCAATTTGAGAACGCGAAAATAAATTTGCACGAAGAGGATGGTTACAAACAAAAATTCTATTTTTGTATTTTTATCAATTTAAAAGTCCAAGCATACAAAACCAATTTTAAACAAGTTTTAATATTTAATTAAATTAGTTATTAAGGCAAATATGTGTTCAAAAAAATATGAATATTCTACGCATTCAAGAACATAACGATTGAGGAAAAATCCATTGTGGGCAAAACCTTTATTCAGAACTTCAGAAATATTACAAGACAGTTAACTTACAATATTACTTTATTACCACCACAAGCATAACGCGCTAGTCTTTGTAAATCTCTAAGTAATACTACTTGTCTCCAAGAAATCCACAAGTGAGAGATTAACTCTCGGTATCCACTAACCAGCCTCAGCCTTATTTTTCAGTCGTGATCCCTTTGGATTCATAAGTCAACCTTGGAGTACCTCTCCATAAGGTGTACATAAGGATACAAATCTTTCTAGGATTTCAAATAGATTCACAAAAACTATTTGGGGATTTGTGTTGTGAATCAAAAGTGTTTAATAACTCAAAACTATGAAAACTTTTGAAACAGATATTCAGAAAGCCTTCTTTTAAAAGTCTTACGAAATTTGGAGTTGAAATAGATATTTAGAGACTTGACACATATTTTAAGGCGGTGTCTCGCTCAAATGAAAATGAAACTAGTTCGAACAAGAAGTTTATCTCATTTTAACCAACTTCAAGAGACCTTCAAACGATGTAAAACAGTGTTGCTCCATTAGATGCTTGTTTGAACGAAAAGGCCTTTTCATTTAATAACTTCTAACGAGACTTTTAATGAGACATCAAACGACCTAAAAAAAGATCTTTATTATAAAACTTCAAAAGTTTTAGCCTCGATTTTTTAATAAAGATAACATCCCAAATAACTTTATAAAAAGTTTTAACCTCCTAAATGATTTATACCTTATTAAGATATAAGGAAGTCTTCAAACTTGGAAATGCTCGAGTTTGGTTTGTCGTGATGGTGCATGACGATTTATAATGGGATAAGCCAAACTAGCTTAAAATATAAAAGGCCTACATTATGAATAATATAAAAAAATTGTTCTTACATGGACAGTTCACTCTCCAAAAGTATGAGAAGGCTGCTAGTGCTACCGTCTTAACCATCAACCATATTTACCAACATGCTACGTCTTAGGCACCCGAAAGTTGCCCTAATCTTGCCAGGAAAAAGTACACCGAGCTCCATGATCCCTTGTCCAAAGTTTATAAGGCCATATTAAGCCGAAATCTCATTAAACCCTTGGACCCCCGTCCATTACCAAATCCACTCCCTAAAACTTCAAACCTGATGCTCGTTGTGATTTCCACCAATCCGAAAGTCATACCACCGACCAATGCTTCCACTATAGAAATTTAATCCAAGGACTAATTGACCAGGATATCATCGCCCCACCAGCTAATCCTACACCCAATAACACTCATAACCCACTTCCATCATAAATAAACACCATCTTTTTAGAAAGTGACCCAAAATTTGGCCCGTCTATTCAAATCATGCACAACAAAGCATCCATCATAATCGTTCAAGGTTTACCCATATTTTCTCATAAACCCTACATGCTTTATCGATTAAGCATTGTCACTCCTTATGAGGGTTGGCATCTCCATTCGCACCTGATCTGAGGGGGGAAATATGGAGTTACCGACTGTGTTGAACAAACTCTTAGAGTTTTGGATGAATTTCCCACCAAGAAGACTGTTGATTATAAAAAAATCAATGACTTGTTCATGAAATCCCGGAAGTGGGCTCGGGAATAAGATGGATGGGTGATACTTATAAAAGAAGTAAGTCTAAATGATGTGGTACGAACTATGGCCGATATGTTTTGACAGACAAGTAAAATCTATAGTATCTCTGAGTTGCTCACAGTTTTAAAGCTTCAGGGATCTTTGGTCCCTTCACTCTCGCACCTCCCCGCCGAGTGGGAAGATTTATACGATAAAGTCGTTGAGATCGTCAAATGTGTTGATTATTCTTGGCAAAAAGACATAATAGCCATCGGATGAGGGATGACTTTGACAACTCAAATGATGAATTGAGTCAAGAAAAAGCCACCTTGTGTAAAATGATCTCCTTCGGGGATTGGTATGATCCTATTGACAAAAAGATAAAATTGGGGATGGAAATCTTCTTTCAAAACGGTAACTTCTTGGCCGAAGAATGCCAACATGAAGTACAACCTCTCACCAAGAAAGTCATGATAGTTACCAATGACTCTTAGGAAAGTGATTTCGAAGACACATTCGACCAACATACCTTAGGGTTGAGTCTCTGTATGATCTTCTCAAATGTTGCGTTGTTCGAACTTATCTGCTCAAATCAAAGATGTTGACATGCCTCTCCTTAACTGGAAAGCCATACCAGTCCAACATGCTTAGACTTAACCCAACCCTGATGTTTACCCTATTCAAGTCTCTTCACCTGTTGTTATTTTTCCTTTTCCTGATATCAATGTAACTGAGACCTCTTCTGATGAGGTTCTCAATGCTATTTTTCTCAAAAATGGAATAAATAAGGATTTTGTATATCTTATTGTGCCTTACATTAATTGTCTTGATTATAATAAAACCTTTGGGGATTATGATTTTGCAAATAAATAATTCTTAACTGATGTTAATAAGAAGAATAACAAATAACATAATCGTAATCAAATTAATGATAATGAGACTGTTGTTATTAATCTCAGTTATAGTAGCCATTAATACGAGATTATGATAGGGTCTACCCTTAACGAGTATGAGCGTGCACAATTTGAAGAACTGCTGAAAGAATTCGTGGATGTCTTCGTATGGTCCTATGAAGACATGCTAAATATTGATCCAGAAATAGCTCAGCATGTGATCCCGACATTTCCAAAATGCAAGCCAATCAAACAGAAGTGAAGAAAATTCTGTACCGAATGGTCGCTCAAAGTCAAAGAGGAAGTGGCCAAACAATTGAATGTGGGTGTTATTCGCATGGTTGAATACCCAACATGGCTTGCCAACATTGTCCCCATGCCAAAGTTCGGAGCAAAAGTCCACATGTGCATATACTACCGGGATTTGAATAAATCATCCCCAAAAGATGATTACACATTTCCCAATATCAACATGATCGTGGAAAACACAACTAACCCCGTCCTAAAATCATTTGTTGATGTATTCTCTGGATATAACCAAATCAAGATACCTCCTAACCATCAGGACAAAACTTCCTTCATCACCCCACGGGGAACCTTCTGCTATACTATCATGCCATTTGAACTCATGAACACCAGGGCTACCTACTAAAGGTCTGCCATAACCATCCCACGTGACCTTATTCACAAGGAGGTCGTAGTCATGACATGATCAATAAGTATAAGACTCAAAAAGGTTATATTCCATGCCTCTGAAAGTTCTTTGATCGACTGCGATAATACAAGATAAAACTAAACCCACAAAAATGTGTTTCAACATTAAGAAAGGAGAACTCTTGGGATTCATGGTCAATGAGAAGGGAATCAAAGCAGACCCTGCCAAGATAAAAGCCATACTTGAGATGCCACCACCACGAATGGAGAAGGAAGTTCGAGCATTCTTAGGTAATTAAAAATACATCAATCGGTTCATCAGCCAACTGACTTCTATCTGTGAACCCATTTTTAAACTTCTCTAAAAGGATTCAACTAAAGTCTGGAATGAGTCCTTCTAAGAAGCCTTTAAGCGTTTCCACAACCAGATCTACCCTTCCTTCTATACTTGACCATCACAGATACTGTAACAGGATCTTTGCTAGCCCAATACATAAAAGAATCCCGTAAGGAAAAAGCCATCTATTACGCCAGTAAAAAACTAATTGGGTATGAATCCAACCACACCGCTTTGGAGAAAGCATGTGTCGCCCTGGTCTGGGTTACACAGAAGTTATGAAACTACATGCTTTCCTTTCCCATCAGACTAGTATCCTGAATGGATCCCAACAAACATCTGCTAGAAAATCCCACTTTATCCAGATAAATGGCTCGTTGTTTAATGTTGTTAGCCGAATTCGATATTGTGTACGTCACACAAAAAGCTATCAAAGGGGGAGCCATCTCTGATTACCTTATTGATTATCCCATGGAAGGGATCGATGTTTGGATATCTGAATTCCCAGATGAAGACATTTTATGCACCTTTTAGGAGGACCTTAAATGGAATATGTTCTTTGATAGAGCTGCCAACAAGAAAAGATATGACATTGGGATACTCTTAATCGCCCTTGATGACTCTCACACCCCCATTGCCATCAAACTAGACTTACCTTACAATAATAACATGACTGAGTATGAGTAATGCACTGTAGGCCTCAAGATATCCCTTAAAAAAGGAATTCGACACCTAGACATCTACGTAGACTCTACTCTCATCATCGATAAATCCTCAGAAAATGGAAAGTTAAAGACGAGAAGCTCATACCCTTCCATGACCACCTAGAAGAATGGCCTCCCAATTTAAAGATGTCACCTTACATTACGTTCCTCATGGAAATAATAACCTAGCTGACGTCATTACTACCCTAGCCTCCATAGTCGACATGCCTGAGGGAGTAATAATAGCTCCTTTCTTGGTTCAGAAACAAGCTATGCCCTCCCACTACTACCACATTGAACTCTTCACAGGGAAAGATTCTGATACGTTCGGGTTATGGTACTATGACATTTGGCACCTCCTCAAACATAGTAAGTATACCCAAGATGCAGACAGGAAATACCATGTGACCCTTTGCAAACTAGGTGACCAGTACATCATCTGTGATAAAGAATTTTTTAAGGCAAACTTCAATGGAACCCATTTGCACTACATAATAGGGATGTTGAAGAAATAATGAATAAGATCCATAGTAGAGATTATGGACCATATATGAACGGTCATGTAGTTGCTAAGAAGATCAATCATCTAGGGTACTATTAGACCATCATGGTTCACGATTGCACTACCTATGTTCAAAGATGCCTCAAGTTCTAGCAGTTTGCTAATTTCCAACACTTGCCTCCTCGAGAACTACACAAGATGACCTCTCCCTTGGCTTTCTCCACCTGGATAATTGGCATTATAAGGAATATTACTCCTAAAGCTTCAAATGGTTATGAGTTTATCCTGGTTGCCATTGATTACTTCATCAAATGGGTCGAAGCCAAGTCATAAACAATACTGAATGCTAAGAAAATGGCTAAGTTTATTAGAAATAACATCATTTGTCGATATGGAGTTCCCCGTGAGTTAATATCAGATAATGGGCTCCCCTTCGAAGCCGGGGTCACAAAATAGTCGACAAATATGGGATTCAGAGATAAAAATCGTCTCCCTACTGACCCTAAACCAATGGTGTTGTTGAAGCCGACAATAAAATCCTCAAAATTAAAATCAGAAAAATGACTGAGAGTTACAGAGATCGGGCTGATCAAATATCTTACGTCCTCTGGGGCTACAACACTTCAATTAGAATGCCTACTGGGGCTACCCCTTATTTTTCAGTGTACGACATGAAAAAAGTCCTACCTGTTGAGTTAAAAATACCTTCTCTGTGCGTCATGCTAGAAATCAAAGTTAGCAAAGAAGACTGGCATCAAACCTTCTTTGACGAACTATCACTCTTGGATGAAAAGAGACTTAAGGCTCTATTCCATATATAGAGGTATCATCGTCGGATATAGCGATAATTCAATTGAAAAGTCAAGGACCGTAATGTCTAAGAAAAAGATCTTTCCCTCAAGGAGATCATAAAACCCGTCTGGGACCCTAGAACGAAATTTAAACCGAATTGGAGCAACTCCGCCCCTACATTGTGAAGAAAATTCTATCAGGTGGCGCCGCTATGCCGACACACCTCGACGGAGATGAGATGACGCGTCTAGTCAACCTGAACCATCTCAATAAATTTTACCCTTAGTTCAAAATCTTAGCTCACTATGACTCTTCTCATCCCCCTTTTATTCTAAAAACAAATCTTCACTCCCCCTACCTAGAACTATGTGGGACCTAATCACATTTTCTTTTCAAAACGAGACTCATAAATTTTTTCAAAACCCTTAGAGGTATGTAGGCAACCCATAGACCATACATGGGCATAGTCCCCTTATTTTTCACGAAATGTTATTCTTTTCTTACCTCCGAGAACGACGGTCCATCTTATCATTTACATGAACAAAAGGATTATTCATGCCTTATTGATTGGTATAGGCAATTCAAATGAAAAACTCATCAAGAGGCACAATAAAATATGATCATAATCATTTTTATTTCTAATTAAGAAATATATATCCGTTACATGAAGTATCAGTGAAGAGAGTTAAAAAGAGCACTCCCTTCCACAGACTAAGCTATCTTTAAACAAACATATATCTTACCAAGCATCACAAAAATTATTCTAAACACCAAAATTACCCAAGATTTACAAAATATTACCTAATCTTCATAAACATTTCCTTCAACTACCCGATGACCCTGCTTCATCATCATTATCGACCCCCAGAGATCCCTAATTATCCCACTCCTAGTTAACACTCCGCATTCAATCCATGGAGCGATACACCCTAATAATCTTGGAAAAAACCACAACACCTCCCTCCATGGTGTCTAAGGCGACGAGCCACCTTTGACCAGTCTCTTCCTCCATGATCTTATCCACTACCAGCTTCCATAACCACTTCAGGTAGTCCCCAGACACATGCAAGGCCCCTCCTACAGACCGTGACGGATGGGAAAATGGATGAAGGCGTTGCCACAAGGAACCCATCATCATTCGTAATGATTTAGTTAGGTCCTCCACTGGGAAGAAGTTCATTATGTGAGGAGACACAGTTTGCTCCCATCTGACTTGGTGCAAAAACCGCCAAGGGAAATAAAATAAAGTATGATAAAGTCCAACCAATCGCACACACCGGTACTTCCCTAGCTTCAAAACAAGCTCCAAGTATCCCCACTATGGCACTGGCAATTGAAGACATCGGGCTCCATGCTCCACAAATCAGTTGACCCAATTCTTGACCGATGGATCGAAACAGAAGAAAGGATGGACAAAGAAATTAGGCAAACTCGCCATGAACAACATTTTGAGATCCCAATCAGAAAGTTGGAACGGCCCTCTTTCCAAGCATCAAGACCGTTCAGGGTATCAGCCAACACCACCATCACGAGATTATGGAGGTAAGATATCCATGTCGATATCGCAGCCAATTAGAGATCAATTCCATTATTGATCAACTTCAAGCAGGAGAGTCAGGCCATAGCTTATGCTTCCCGTAAGTTTAAGCTTCACGAGAAGAATTACCCCACTCATGATTTGGAGTTAGCGGCAGTTGTATTTGCCCTTCGGATTTGGAGACATTAACTTTTGGGGGAGAAGTTTCGATTGTTCACGGACCACAAGTCCCTACAGTACCTATTCACGCAGAAGGAGTTGAATATGCGGCAAAGGAGGTGGCTTGAGTTTGTGAAGGACTATCAGTTTGATATCCAATATCACCCGGGGAAGGCTAACGTGATGGCAGACGCGTTGAGCCGTAGGCCAGTAGATGAGGTGGCAGGGGTGTGGAAGGCAAAGTGGAAGGAGTTGGGACACCAGGATGCAGTGGCCCGATCGTTCATGTCTGTTAGATAAGAGAATTCCACTTTCAGATTGGTCATAACCAATCGAATGAATCGTAACATTCGTAATGATCAACTTTACGGAGCCCTATCACTCGGTTAGATAAGAGAATTCCACCCCAGAACTAAAACGACTATATAATGCTATAGAAGCACGCACTTTTTCGTCCACAACAGCAGGCTCTTTCGGTCCTGGCTAGCCGGTCCAGTTCTCCAGTCAATACCTGCCAAAGAAAGAATGTCAAATTTGTTGTATCAATGATCAATCAACGAACTGCTAGTTGGAGAGGGAGGTCCATTACGCGTTAGCTACCTCTAGAATAGCCATACATTCTTGGCCAGGTTTCAGAATGGAAGAGAAGTCATGGAAGGAACTGAATTGGCCACGCACGATGAATGGATGGACAAGAAAAAGGATAGTCTAAGACTCTTCGATACGAATTTCTACTTGGAATTCGGAAGAATCTGAAATGCTCCCGCCCCCTATCTCTTAAAGATGGCAGGAGAGGTAGGAGAGATAAGAGGGTTGCCTAGATAGATGTTCTCTATAGGTATGCTATAAGTAGCTAACAGAATGCAATGCCTTGCCTACTTCTAGTGCCTACTTCTAGTGGCGGTCGAGCTGGAACTTGGCCCAGACTATTCAGGGGAGGGGGAAGAACCTTGACTTCTTTAGGGGCTTGTGTCTTTGAATTCTATTGGGTGGAGTGGCGGGGAGGCATGGTGGAAGCCCAGCCCGCACCACACGTTCTCTGATTGAAACAAAACTTTTTCCCTAAATCGAAATAGTCCGGGAATACCAGCAGACGTGATTCTAGTTCAGCAAACGGACTCAACATTTCACTTACGGAAACAGAAAGAGTGTTCGGGGATATTGGAAAATGCCTTTCAGGTACAAGAATGAAGGAGCACTGCTGCACTTCCACGACATGGGAGGTGAGGAAAAGAAAGAAAAGGTGCAAGGTGAGGAGATATCGAGAGGTAGAATAGGTGAAATGAGTTCAAAGGAATTAGTTAAGACACGCTTCTTTAGCGCAGGCCACGAAGTGAAGTTGGAAGGTTCAATGAGCTACGCGAAGGGAAGATTTTGGGCACTATTGTTGTCTATATACAAGTGGCGTAGGCGAAGCTGTGGTGACTCGTGGAGTAGACAGCGAGCTCTGTTTGAACAGAAAGAAGCAAGCTTCAAGCACCTACTCCTATTAAAATGAAAAGCAGTGAGCTCCGTAATAAAAGCGAAGCGAGCTGCGCTAGCGCCCAACCTATACAAGGGATTACATTTTTCAGTTGCATCGTACCGTACTATGGGAGGGGCTCGTACCTCCTTTAGATAGATAGAGCCCCCGTGCTCCTAATATAGAGCTAGAACTACTGCTAATGTGGAAGGAGCGATCACACATGAGTACCTCGCCTTCCAAAAAGCGGCTGCTAATTAGCACTAATGCTAATGGGGACCATCGATCAAGAAGGACTTCGAAGACTGCAATCGAATTGAGAAAAAAATTGAAATATAGGGCCAACTCTTCTAGTTGCGCCTCTAACCTTACTACGCTACCCAACCAGCTGAGAAAAGGTCGAATTCAGCAGGACTGCAGGCACGAAATGCCGATAAAATCTGATCCGTTAAAGGAAGCCTAATCAAAGCGGGCAAACAAGAAGATCTGACTGAGTGGATGATGGACCGGATCTCGAAAGGCGAGAGGCTTTCATAAAGACGTATGAGAAACGGAGGGTCGAGAGAGGCTTATTGCACGATCCACCCAACCCAGCTAAGCTAATAAATGCTGCACTACATAAGAGAGTGGGAGTCCATCCCCCGCCCATCTGAAGGTGCACACCCATTTAGGAACATATGCAAAGGGGTAAAGAGAGAAGTCCATGGAGAACTACCAAATACAATGACTTGGATTTGTTTATACCATTCTGTCATCGATCACTGCTGGGTCGGTTGGTGAGTCACCCAAAAAAAAGCATCGAGAAGCATATATGCTTTATGAAATGATCAGCGGTTTCATTTATGTTATGCCCTGCATCGTGTTTGTGTGTGTTTATTGAGCTTTCTTCACTTCAGCGCCATGCGCTTTGCTTCGCTTTATAGAAGAGAGAGACCCTTTTCTTGAGAGTGAAAAGAAAGGGCAAGCGATAGAAAGGATAGTCCCTCGCGCGTTCATGCGAACTACTAGAAAATGGTGAGATCATTAGATCATTAGTGAAAGAAGGACCAACGATGATCCTATCCTAAAGGAGAAGGAGGAGTAGGAGGAGTCAGTTTTCTTTGAAGATTGAGGAAAAAATCGGATAATTATGCCATTCGAAAGAAGTCTTCTACAGAGGGAAAGCCTGTTATGAGTAAGTGGAGAGGAAAGATCTCCAGAGATTCTTATCTCATTCCATTCCAGTGGCTCAACCAGTAACCAATGGCGTAAACTCAAAAATCCATGGTTTCCCGGTAGAACCCTATTTCGCCCAAGTTATTTCGGAACCGGAAAAAAGAAGCGTTTTTTCGCACAGCTTGCTCATAGTGCAGGTCCCACTTGTATATCGTATTTGGTCGAAGAAGCATCGGACAGGTTGGAGTTCTTACCTTCTTGGGAATCCATGGACCAAGATCTTCTTTTATTATATGGGCAATACCGATCTACTTTAGTAGATCATATGGATGTAGAAAAAGCTTCGAATTTGGATGAATTGGAAACATCTCTTTTCCATTTCTATTTACCTAGTTCATATCTTTGTTTCGTGTGTTCCCGGGAGGAATTTGATCTCTTCAATCTCGGGATACCACCTAAATAACTGCGGCCAGAGAGTCAAATAGGTCAGGAAGAAAGAGCCTGAGGTCGGGTTGGACGACATACATCTTGGTTGGTCCCACCACCACCACTAGAGATTGGACATATATATAATATTTCTTCTAAAAAAGAGATTCTTATATGTCCATTTTCTATTATTATTTAAATAGATGCAAGACCAAAACGGGGTGCAAAGAACCGAAAGCCCTTCTTTGAAGTTCCTCCCAGATGCATGGCTTACATACCCGGCTCAACATTCTTGGAAAATAATCGAATCGAGGGTCCGGAGGATAATTGGCCATTCAATCTTGTGAACTAATCGAGATCAAAATTGGAGAAAGAGATACGAACGGAAAGGAATAACCAATCGATGAAAGAACATGAAACCATTCTGTTTCAATAGAGGTACGAGAAACAGTTGGGGGCAATGAAGTAGGTGAAGTGGTTGGATTTTGCGAGCTGTTCCAACCACTGCTGGATATGATTCCAAGAGCCGAACGAGAATGAATACCACACAGAAGAGTCAAGACCAGGCTCCCTAATGGAATGTTTAACCGATCCATTCCGGATCGACCGAATTGGTACGGAAGTTGTAACATGGGAAAACCACGAAAAACACGACTTATTTGAATAACCCGGTGACCTACCAATTATAGAAGTAGGATTTTTGGCAAGCAATAAGCACTTAAATAATACAATTCAAGTGTACCATCTTCTTTCTCATTTCGAGGAAAAGGTGCGGAAGGAAAAGGAAACAACAGAGGGATCCGAATCGGACCTAAATGGGAATGACATGAAAAGTCTTTTTCAAAACCTAGTATTAAGGGCATTACGACGATATACGAGAGGAATAGAGAAAAACTCGTGATTGGTCTGGAGGGGAAGATTTGTTTATGATATAGTTCAAGAAAGAGTCGTCTCATTTCCTTACTTCTTCGTTCTTTCTAATTCATTCACTTCAAGACTGGTTCTGAACGCCGCGTAACATCATCTTCAACCAACCTCCCCCGTACTTCGGTGCGACCACTAAAGAATTGCTTATACACTAAACAGCTGCTTATATACGCTTACTAAAAGACTGACTTTCATTCATTAGGCCAGCGTGAAACTAAGAAAGAGAGATGTGCCTAAGGCGGCATGTAAGCAAACTGTGCACGCTAAGAGAAGAGGAGAGATGTTCGCAATGACTACCACAAGAAAGCCGCCCCTATCTCTAAAGGGTCCCGTCACTTCGTTCGTACCTTCTTGACTTAGGCTTCCAACTGAACTGACTTTATGGCCTTGCCGCCCCCTTTACTAATAAGGTAGCAGAAGCTAAGCGCTTGAAAAGCGCGCTAAGAAACGTTGCTTCTGTCGGCTTTTCTGTGCAACAGTCCACCAGTAGCGGAAGAGAGGGTTACCGTACATACAATAGTCTTAAAGTTATTATGGAAGATCTTTCTTACCAGTCAAGTAGTACAACAGCTGTATCTTATCTTATAGCCCGGTGCGGCGGGTCGCCTTTTGAATTCAGTAGATAGAAGAAACTATTAGATAGATAAGGAGTAGGTGAGTGAGTGAGTCCTCACTGACCTGAGCTATTTCGATCACCGAGTAGGCCTTTGATTTTTTAGGTAACATCGCCAAAGCGTATCATCAAATTTGACTACGAAGGAAGGAACTCGAAGTGAAATGGCACCGTCTTGTGCAATGCAACGATAGTTGGCCCTCTATCATCTTCTATCTGGTAGACTTGGTAAAAGGTCCCCGACTTATTTCCAGAATTCGAGTTCAACCGCAGCTGCCCCCTTTCTTTTTTTGGGGGGGATCCAGTTCCTTGCCAACTATCGACCCCGATCTCTTTTCATTTGTTTTGGGTATTACCAAACCTAGCCTAGCCTTCGTCAATCACACTAAAGCAGAGCACCCAACTATGGCAAGGCCTCCTTAAGGGTTAGGTTAGTCAATCCGGCCCGAGACGCGTTCGTTGACAAAACCGTCGTAGGAATGGAGACCCTTCAATAGAGCGAAGGCGAACTGATCAACGAGAAAGAGGCCCTACTCACTACAAACGAATACACCACAAGATCAAACTGCACTCATGCCTCCCCCGCATCAAGTTGACCGCCCCCCCTTGTATAGTAAGGGTGATTCTATCAATCATGTACGTAGGTAGGACCCTCCATTTTGATTGGTATATCATGAGAAAAGAAAGCCATTTGCACCAGGCGCACTGCGCTTTCCCTTGCCCAGATGTTCGCCTTTCTAAGTCAAGTAATGGTGACCCGCCGAAGACTGGAGCTTCGTAACATGTTGACGAAGACCTCCGAACTGAGGGTTCGGTCAGTAGAAGGGACGACTTTATCTCCCCGGAAGAAGAATAGCCCCGCTCTCTAGCCGACTGATCCCGTTGATCATGGGAGGGAACGTGTCACATTAGAGGTGAACGATCAGAGGTGTCCTCTAATCACCACGATGAGCTGGTCCCTCTTTTAGTAGACTCAGCTATGAATATTCATGAAGAAATGAATGCCGGGCTCTTTCTTTCACTGCTAACCCCAAGAAGTTTCTTAATGCTGATACTTTCTGTTTCGTCGAGCCCCGAGCTTGTGGTCCTCCTTTGACTTTGGGTTCAATTGGATGAATCTGTCAAGTCAAGGTCAACGTACGTAGCAACAAGGATGGTGCATCGCCTATTTCTCGTTTTCACTCGGGAGCCAAAACGAACACGCCTGCTACCTACTGTACTGGACCTTCGACCATGCATTCTACCTTTGTCAAATCGGAACCAATACCACTACATTGCACTCGAACAGTTGAGCGGCTGCCGGCCTTATGTGTACAGACAGATATAGATTCATTCTTCGTACCTGGTCCAGCCTCACAACCCTTCGCGGGTTGGTAAGAAGTCAGTCTTGTTTAGTAAGACGTAATTGGACAAAGAAAAGAGAGTGCTCGACCGGAACCCGGAACAACAGCCGACAAAGACCATAATTACATAGATAACTGCTCCTCCCCTTCTCCGTCTTTAAGGCTTTTAGGAGAACCGTATGGCGGCTGGAAAGAAAGACGACCTCACCTTCTCGTAGATGGTGTCAGTGAGAGCCATTTTAGTATCCCCCGTTGACCTTCTTTCGTAGATAGAATCTTCAATGAGTGGAAACAAGCAACCTTACTAATAAAGGTGCTTGTTGAGTAAGGCCGGCTTTCTTCGCATGCTTGAGCGCATCTTTCTCATATCGATCAAGGCTTTGCTTGAATTTTCAATAAGGTTTGGAACCCTTACTACTATAGGCTGCGCAAAAGCCCCTTACTATAGATAGGGCGTTAGCGCACTTACTAATCCAATATTTCTTGCTCGTTAGCTAGGCCATTTTCTTGCAGGAGTGCTAACGCGTGCCCTTACGTTTTCTTCGCTTGCTCTGCAGTACGAGCCTCATACAAAGCCGCGCCCCTTTAATATGATGAGAAGAAGGCCATACCCAACCCCGCCCTCTTTTTTTTTTCGCACCAATCCTTATTTACTACAAAATCTTTTTTTGGGTGTATAGCTCAGTTGGTAGAGCATTGGGCTTTTAACCTAATGGTCGCAGGTTCAAGTCCTGCTATACCCAAACCTACCTTACACTATACTATGAGTAAGGATGCGTAGTAGCGTTCAAAGATCACTCTTTGGCCTTTAGACGCTCTTCGATGGTGGATAGCAGCATGGGAAAAGCACTCTGCTGCGGTGAGCAGCCGGTTCTTATTGCATTCACCAAGATAGTTTGCTCGCTCCTGAACTCTACGGCGAGTTCAGCCACCACCTCCGGGCCTGAGCTCTGCTCGAGCGGAGTCAGCCAGCTTCGTGACTTTGCTTAGCTTCCAGCGTTGCAAAGGGATAACCTTTCACTATCTAGGCGCCCTAGAAGGAGGGGTCCCACAGACTTCTTCCCCGAAGGTCAAGCCTCCCTGTCCCTGGGAGAAGTGGAAGGAGTTAGGAGGAGGGAGCGCCCTTTGCCCTAAGAAATAGGCGGCTTCGCCTTCAAGCCTTAATTAAAGAAAATCGAGAGAATATGTGATCATGACAGTACACTGATGCATATGTCTTCTTTATGGCCTTTTGATCATGATGCATCATGAACGTGCCAATATGTGATCGGGGTGAGCGGTGGTTAGATATAGGGGCGGCTTCGCCAGCTTGGATTGGAAGGAAGGGCTTCTCTTTTCGATCGCTTTTTGAGGCCGATTTGGATGAGTGTGGGTAAGTTCGGGATTCGCTGTCGCTTTCGGCTTGGAGCGGCTCACCCCCCTTGTCACTTAAAGGGAAAGCAAGAGAAGGGGGCCTGCTGGAAACCCTCGCCTTCGGCTCCATACTGATCAGGCCGGCCGGCCATGAAGGGACATCACGACTATCCTTTCTGGTAATACCGAGCTTTATATGATCCTGATCAGTGATCAATATATTTGAATATTCCGGATCCTTATGTGCTTTTTTTGTTATACTAGCGGCGGCAGATCTATTAGTAAACAGGAGCCGCTATCGCTCACCCGGCTGGATGTCAATCTGGCGGATGGATAGGCGTAGCAGAAAAGAAAAGATAGGGTCAATTACGAGAGGAAGGCGGAGGAAAAAAGACGAGAGAGCAAGCCCCAGGAGGCTCGCAGCTACCACGGCCGTAAGAACGACTCGAAAGACGGGCCCCCGCCCCGATAGTAGCGATCAAATCTTTCGGAATGAAAATTATAGCGTGGTAGCGTACAATGGTTGCTTTCCTATGCCGTTTAATTCATACGAACCCAAGCCGATCCGATTTAGGCGTAGGACCCAACTCCGTTCCTTTCACAGGTGACTCCGACTCCTAGGGTGAGGTTTTTCTCCCAAGCTCTTTTTTAAGACTCAACTCTGTTTTAGTTGGCCTCCTTCGACCCAACTCTGAACCCTTTGTCTGGCCTCGGAAAGACCTGAGCCATCCGGTTTATTGCTATATAAAAGCTTTCCAACCAAGCCGAGATGTTCGCCTCGATGCGATAGATAAGTGGATAGGTTCACGATAGGAGGACTGGCCCTTCACTTGCATGGGATAGCGAAGCCGCTCCAATCCACTAGAAAAAACCACATTCTTAGACTCCACGAAAATGTTGTAGCATTGATTGAGCGAAGACGCTCCTTCACTATTGCAGAGCGGCTTGTCTGCCTCATGGCAGGCAATTTACTTTTTACTGTCTACTGCTCCTTTTTGCATGCGCTCTACTGTATCTGCCGCAGGTCTTATCATCTTATGTACTAAGCAAAGCCACCTTCGACCCTGAGCTCTCACCGCCCTCGCCCCTATCGGGGCGTAAGCACTCCGCTCGTTCGTAAGCCCCTTTAGAGATAGGGGCGAGCCATGAGCTTACTTCGAGTATTTATGACTCTGGTGGCAACACGTGACAGGCGAATGACATGATTCTCGAGGAACGACGGCCATGTGATGATGCATCAAATAGATGCAAGGGTTGATGACTCAGTAGGTCCTTGTATGGACGGATTCAGTTCCCCCTCATCTATAAAGGAGAGCTTTAGAGGGAATAGGGGTGGACATCTATATGGGCTTCATGTGATTCGAAGCCAACCACTATGTATTGCAGTCCTATGTGTAGCTATGTATACCTAATGAAAGCCTTAAAGAGCCTCTTAACACTTACC